>CM032451.1:62837021-63045176 GCA_019049505.1 Pachyrhynchus sulphureomaculatus | reverse complement strand
ACTATATGTGCTGTAAACGAGTATTATGCATAGTTCGAAACAAGATTTTTTTCTAAGGGAAAAAAATATATTAAGCTCAATGGAGGTTATGTATGAGGTTGTTTTTTGCAAGGAAATGTTGTTTACCTTGTTTTTCCAAGTCTTTTCAATCCACCATCGCATAGTCGGTAGCTCCAGAGTTGCGTAAGCGGCTGAAGACTAGAGCCTGTGCACATTTGCTAACAAGGCACAGCTCAACTTTAACTACTGATGGAATACGTTTCCCGTCTTTGACGCTCTGTTCCCAACTATGACCTACATTTGTGGTACTTTATCTAGGAGAGATATTGAAATATTATAGAGAAGTTGACGATTTGAGACTAATTTTGAGAAATAGAGATCGCGCTAATCCATCCAATCCATGTAAGGTTCCCGTTGGCACTCTTCTCATTACTCTTTTTCTGGACTTTTTTTTATGGAGAACCTGTAAACCTGTGCGATCTGCATCTGCAGCAAAGTTCCGCGTACGTGCTGTAATTGTAGCAGTTTAGGAATCTTCCTGCATCACATTTAAAAAAAATAACTCACAGAGATCGTCCAAAATTAGCACTGCTCAAAATCTCATTGATGCGGACTGTCAGCAGCTTATTACAAATATTTTTAAGGGTGATCCTGGTTCAGCGCAAAAAAATATGTTTTTTTTTAAATATTTTTTTATTTGCAATACATAAACGCAATAAATGTAAAACTTTTTCAGCATATTAGAACAACTCTAAAAGATAACAAAGATTTTTTTCTATGGAAAAATGTTTATTTAAACAAAGAATACGGCACATTTGGTGGAGCACTTCCGGCACGTACACCCTGATTGGCGTGCAACCTTAGGATTACAAAAATCGTTCAATCGGAAAAAATCTAGTTAACTTGTAAACTACATATCCACAGTCTCTATATGAAGACACAAAAATTAAAAAAAAACAAAAATTCGCATTTTTTTTACAATTGAAAAAAGCATTTTTTTGCAAAAAAAAAAAACTTACAAAAATTGTTTCAACAGTATTTTTTTAAATAATTGAATATCCGTATCGAAGTTAATTATATATCTTCAAAATATGTTCAATTTTAGGTCGATTCGTTTATTATTTTTTGAGTAATCGTGCACCCCAATTCTGAAAACATGGTTTGAAAAAAAATTTTTCAATACAAAAAAATTGTGAAAAAACTGATGCTTAGCGTAATGTCCCTGACGAAATAATAATTAAACTCATATATAGAATAACTCACACAAACACTCAATGGAGTGTTTAATTAACAGCTGCTTGAGGAAATGGTAGGGGAAGCCCTGAAACCAGCTTAATGCTTCCTGAGGCGTCGTCTGCACGCTGTTGTACTTGCCTGGAAACAGGCTCGGCAGGTAAATTTAACAGTGTGTATTTCGTAAAAAGGAAAGTAGCCTTGTATTCTACACATTTTAATGAGTATTTTAAACGAAAAAAAAAAATTTTTCAAAACAAAATTTCTGGACTCATCCCCCTTAAAAGGGAACATCAATCCTTCACTTGTACATTTGTTTTATATCTCTTATTTCTTTGTTTACAGAACTCTCCATAAAATTGGCTAAGTTATCTAAAAACGTACTCGTAATTATTGCAAGCATTTCTGCCTCTCCTACATTGTTATATTTCGCATCGTATATTGCGTAACAGGAAGATAACGGTGGAATTAAGCGAAACGATATATAACATATATTTGTTTGTTCTGGCGTGCTTGTTGTTAGCGTGTTTCCTAATAAATTTTTTCTTAATGTTCTGATTACATTGTAGAACAATACTAAATACTACTTGATAAATATCATTTAATTTCTAGACAAATCAGATGACGTTTGATACGCCATTTCTGTAGTAGTAGATTTGTTATCGGTCGATTACTAATTCTAGCTTGAGTCCCAAAATGCGACAGATGCCATACTGTTTACGCGTGTAGAAATGACTACCATCTTAATTTACAAAATTTTTGAACAAGAAAAGCAATTTATTTAAGCATAGCCCAGATTAAACGCTCTGCAACGTCTTGTTCGCCGCAGCATTTTTTTGGTGGCGCAAATTCAAGAAGTTTTATTATGGATTCACTAACTGTTTTAGTGTAGACGGTAGCCGAATATATTTTTTAAACTTGGCCAGTTCTCCCTTATAGAGTTAACTCCAAAAACACCCTCGCGTCTTCTGTAAGCTTGTTAATCGGAATATTCTCTCTCTCTCTCAATTCTTTCACCACAATCGAAGTATCGGTGATACTATGCGGTTACTGCCTCAACATTCATTCTTCAGGCATCTCGATCTTGCGTGACCTGATTTGACTCGTGCATACCCATACCAAGGGGAGATCTTACTTGGTCGGACCATCTTGTTGAAGACCGCCCTCTTGATCTACTACTTTCCCCGTTACTACAAGCTTTTCCATGACCTCCACTTTCCTCATAATGTGACCAAAATATTTTAGGTACTGTCTGTTAATTTTACATGAGAGTCTTCAAAGAATAGATACATTGGTACGCTTTTCGGTATATGATGCTCCGAGGATTCTTCGATATGCCCACATCTTAAACGCATCGATACGTCTTTTGTCAACTTGTTTAATGGTCCATGTTTCCGATGCGTAAGTTGCTAGGGAGAATATAAGGCTGGATAGCAATCTTAACTTTGTGTTTTTTGTGACAGCTGGATCTTTCCAGACCTTAGTGAGTTTGATCGTCGAGTTTCTAGCCATAGCCAAACGTTTTCTTACTTCCGCTTCACAGCCATCATTGTTAATTATCACTGGTCAATAAAATTTTTTTGAAAAAATGTATCAAATATTAATATTTTATAGGGATAGTATAAAAAAAAGATTTTTATGACTTTCTTGGATATTTAGCTTCTGGGATATCCCTCTTTAGTATCCAACAGTAATCTGCCAACATGTTTGGACTCCATTTGCCTTGGTATCTCTTCTCCATGGCTGAAATATCTTGATGGAAACGTTCACCATGCTCATCGCTTACTGGTCCCAGATTTTCGGGGAAAAAGTCCAAATGAGAGTCCAAAAAATGAATTTTGAGTGACATGTTACATCCTGGTGCTTTATAGGTCGTCAAAAGTTCGCTGATCAAGTTTTTTATAGTTTTCAGCTTTATTGTTTCCAAGAAAATCTTTAACCACATTTTTGAAACATATCCAAGCGGGTTTTTCCAATGAATTTAATTTTTGTTCAAAGATAGGGTCTCTAATTAATTCTCTAATTTGTGGTCCAACCAATATTCCCTCTATAATTTTAGCATCACTAATTTTAGAGAACTTTTTTTTCAAATATAAATATCCTTCGGCAGCTTTGTCCATCGCTTTGATAACATTTTTGATAAGACCTAGTTTTGTGTGTAGTAGTGGCAACAGTACATCTTCTGGTTTCGCCAAAGGTGAAAACAAAACATTTTTTTGTCCAGGACTAAGTGACGTACGTTTTAGCCAATCTTTTTTTATGTAATGATTTTTTTCTATCTCTACTGTACCCTTCACAAAGGAAGCAACAATATTTTCTGTAACCGAGTTGTAGCCCTAATAAAATAGCAATCACCTTCAAATCTCCACATATTTTCCAAGATACATACAATATTTTATTTTTTCTAAAAGTAGCTTCATCTATGATTATATATAAAATGCAACGTCTCTCTGTCTGTCTGTCCGTTAGTGCGCTTATCACTGGAGAACCACTTATCCGATTTACGTACTTTTTTTTTTTTAAAACATACATATGTTCTCTGGCCAGGTTATAGGCTATATTTTATTACGATAGGTAGCATAAGAAATGAGCAGTGACGATAATAGTGAATGAAGTCGGAAAAAAGTTTGCCGCTAGCGCGTTCCATTGCAATACACAGCCTAAACTATTAAATATGGAACAATATTATGTAGCAGAGAATATCTGTAATCTATAATATATATAAAATGCAATGTCTCTCTGTCTGTCTGTCTGTCCATTAGTGCGTTTATCACGCGAAAACCACGTATCCGATTTACGTGCCTTTTTTTTAAATTCATACGTTTATTCTTTGGCCAGGTTATATAAAAATAATAATAATAATCTATATCTATATTATATATAAAATGCAACGTCTCTCTGTCTGTCTGTCTGTCCGTTAGTGCGCTTATCACTCGAGAATCACTTATCCGATTTACGTGATTCATACATAAGTTCCCTGACCAGGTTATAGATGATATATATTTTATTACATCTATAATAACACATGGGCTGAAAAGTCCCGGGCCTAACAAAGAAAACACGGTTTTTTTTGGTTCAAAATTAGCTTTATTCATCAACGTAATCTCCATCAAGAGCAACGCAATCATTCCAGCGCCGCTCTAACATTTCAATAACACTTTTGTAGAACGATTTATCTTTTGCCTCAAAATAGGCCTCAGTTTCAGCGATAACCTCTTCATTCGTGCGAAATTTCTTACCGGCGAGCATTTTTTTCAGGTCTGCGAACAGCCAGTAGTCGCTGGGAGCCAAATCTGGCGAATACGGTGGATGTGGGAGCAATTCGAAGTTCAATTCATGTAGTTTTGCCATTGTTTTGATCGACTTGTGACACGGTGCGTTGTCTTGATGAAACAAAATTTTTTTCTTTGCCGCATATGGGTCGTTTCTTTGCAATTTCGGCCTTCAAACGCTCCAATAACGCTATATAATATTCACTGTTGATGGTATTTCCTTCTCAAGATAGTCGATGAATATTACACCACGCACATCCCAAAATACCGAGGCCATAACCTTTCCAGCCGATTGTTGTGCTTTCGGGCGCTTTGGACGAGGTTCACCAGTTGCTGTCCACTCAGATGACGATCGTTTTGATTCCGGAGTGAAGTGATGGATCCATGTTTCATCCATTGTCACATATCGACGCAAAAATCCGGTTTGTTACGTTTAAACATGGCCAAACACTGCTCAGAATCATCAACACGTTCGTGTTTTTGATCAACAGTGAGCAAACGCGGCACCCACTTTGAACAGAGCTTTCTCATAGTCAAATGCTCATGCAATATAAAGCCAACACGTTCTTTTGATATCTTTACGATGTCAGCTAACTCACGCAACTTCACTTTTCGATCATTCAAAACGATTTTATGGATTTTTTTGATGTTTTCTGGTGTTACCGCCTCATTTGGACGTCCACTGCGTTCTGCATCATCGGTGTCTCTACGGCCACGTTTGAAGTCAGCAAACCAACGTTTTATTGTTGTTTCTGATGGAGCGGAGTCCCCATAACACTTTTTAAGCCATTGCTTCGCTTGAACGGTATTTTTTCCCATCAAGAAGCAGTGTAAAATTAAAACACGAAATTGTTTTTGATCCATTGTTTTGAAAATAACAAAAGTAGCGTCACTCTTAGCACAATAACTCACAAACTAATGAATAGAATATCATGAAATTTTAACAGCTGTCTTTTGAAGGTTAGTATTAACTGAAAAAAAGGTGACTGCAATAAAACTAGCGTCATCTATGTGTTAGGCCCGGGACTTTTCAGCCCATGTGTTTAATATAAAATGCAACGTCTCTCTGTCTGTTTGTCTGTTTGTGCGCTTATGACTGGAGAACCACTTATCCGATTTATGTGCTTTTTTTTAAACATGCTAAACCATTAAATATGGAACAATATCATGTAGCAAAGAATATCTTTAATATATATATATATATATATATATATATATATATATATATATATATATACATATATATATATATATATATATATATATATATATATATATATATATATATATATATATATATATATTATATATATATATATATAATGCAACGTCTCTCTGTCTGTCTGTTCGTTAGTGCGCTTATCACTGGAGAACCACTTATCTGATTTACGTGCTTTTTTTTTAAACATATATATGTTCTTTGGCCAAGTTATAGGATATATTTTATTACATAAGGAACAAGCAGTGACGATAATAGTGAATCAAGTCGGAGAAAAGTTTGCCGCTAGCGCATTCTCTTGCAATACACTGCCTAAAGCATTAAATATGGAAAAATATCATGTAGCAATGAATATAATATATATGAAATGCAGCGTCTCTCTATCTGTCTGTCGATCTGTCCGTTAGTGCGTTTATCACTTGAGAACCACTTATCCGATTTACATGTTTTTTATAAATTTATACATATGTTCTATATAATTCGATATAAGCCTAGATAATGGGAGATAAGGTGAGATAATGAGAGATAAGTATAAATAATGGGAGATAAGGAGAAATAATGGGAGATAAGCAGAGATAAGTCTAGATAATGGGAGTTGTGGTGAGATAATGGGAGTAAAGGAGAAATAATGGGGATAAGGAGAAATATTGCGAGATAAGTCGAGATAAGCCTAGATAATGGGAGATAAGGTGAGATAATGGAAGATAAGGAGAAATAATGGGATATAAGGAGAAATAATGGGAGATGAGCAGAGATAAGCCTAAATAGAGGAAGTTATGTAGAGATAATGGGAGATAAGTATAAATAATGGGAGATAAGCAGAGATAAGTCTAGATAATGGGAGTTATGGTGAGATAATGGGAGTAAAGAAGAAATAATGGGAGATAAGGAGAAATATTGCGAGATAAGCCTAGATAATGGGAGATAAGGTGAGATAATGGAAAATAAGGAGAAAAAATGGGACATAAGGAGAAATAATCGGAGATGAGCAGAGATAAGCATAGACAGAGGAAATTATGTAGAGATAATGGGAGATAAGTATAAATAATGGGAGACAAGGAGAAATAATGGGAGATAAGCAGAGATAAGTCTAGATAATGGGAGTTATGGTGAGATAATGGGAGATAAGGAGAAATAATGGAAGATAAGGAGAAATATTGCGAGATAAGTCGAGATAAGCCTAGATGATGGGAGATAAGGTGAGATAATGACAGATAGGGAGAAAATAATGGGAGATAAGGAGAAATAATGGGAGATAAGGGGAAATAATGGCAGATATTTTATTACGTTACATGAGGAATAAGCAGTGACGATAGTATTGAATCAAGTCCACACGAGCGGAGCCGCGGGCACGGCTAGTGTTATTATATAACTCTTTCATGTTAGTGGCATGGGCTACTGGGACAGACGAAATTTTGTTTCCATTATGCAAAAGACCAGCCTTTAGACTTACTTTTGAAGAATCTATAAATAATCGCCAGTCTGTATTGTTATAGTTGGTGTTCCCTACTAAATTCATTACAGAATTAATGTCATTACAGTAAACAAGGTCAACTTCTGAACTCATTATCACGATTGCCGAAATAGCAAATAATTTTTTTTTTATGAGCCTAGCCCACGTGCTGCAGAGAAGTCCCTAAGGCGCTCCAAGAGCGGCATGTGTGCGGAAAAAGCGATTCATGTTGTTCTTGAATCGCTGTAAATTGTACTCGGTGGGGAAACACAGCCCTGGGCAAATTATTCCAAAGGGATGATGTTCTCCATATAAAAAACTGCTTGAAAAGCGTTATACGCGGAGTAACAAACTGCACCTCATTTCGTCGTTTAGGTTACCTTGTGTTATTAAATGTGGTGTAAAAGAAGTGCTAGGTTCGTAAGTATAAGCTCTCATGTCCTCTTGAGTAGGAGGTAAGCTCAACGGCACGTTGGATTCACCTGATTGTACACTTTGTGGAGGTGTTGGTACAGGCATCCCTTCACTGTGGGGGACCGGTCTCCTTGCAGATGGTAAGTTTGGATACTTGATTGCTTGTTTAGTTTTTACTACTGAAGCCCTTAATTGCAGTCAAGCAAAAATAACAGGCTCATGTGTGATCTCTTGGTTCGGCCCATATCAATGGAATTGCGAAGTTCATGTGACGTGTTCTGTTAGCCCATCCAGTCAAAAAAGTAACACAGGATGCACAACACATATGGGGAACCCACAATTTATCTTGGTGACGAATTGGAAATCCGAAATATTCAAAATAACACTTCTTGACCAAGTCTGTAAAATTTCTCCTCTCACTAGTGAATGTAAGTTTACCACACACGTATCAGAATTGATCAGGATTATCTGCACTAGTTCTCTGCTTGTTATTGAACGTAGATTACTCAAATGAAAACAAAATATAATTATTATTTCCAAGATGGCTTAAGTTCAAAACAATGTTCTCGACGATCTCCTCTTATAACGTAGTTTAAGTGACTGTCACTATTACAAAAAAAACCGAGAGGTAGTAATCGAATAAAAATTTTTGCAGGTTTTTAATTGGGGTAGGTAAGCATAAATCACATACTAGCTTACGTCACAAAAATCATGTTGACCAGTGTTATGAGGAATCCCAAATAGTTGAAATGATCTACAACAGTGAAAACAGCAATTTTATTTGTGTGTGATAGATCTTCATTACAACTAACAATCATTACTTTGGGTTTCGCTCTATTAATACTAAAAATATTAGATTGTAGTAATTTTACGAGTATCAATTCAATATATTCAATCAGTTGTGGCTTAACTCAGCTTATTGACGAACCAACACTGATCCCTGATCGAGACGGAGGGTTTGCCAGTTTTCTTGATCTCTTTTTAACCACCAATCTGGAGATTTACACAGTCAGCGTAAATCCGCCGTTAGGTTCTTCCGACCATAAACTACTTTCGACATCGAGTATTCTACCAATCAATGACAGAGAGGCGCCTAAACCGCGCAAGATTTGGCACTACAAGTCTGCTAAATGGGAAGATCTCATGGAATAGTTTCGAACTTTCCCTGGGTTGGACGTTTGTTTTCGATCCGACGACCCATCTGACTGCGCCAGGAAGGTTTCCGATGTTATTTTGGCCGGTATGGAGGCTTACATCCCTTTTTCGAAGAAATGCCCTTCCAACGGCAAGCCTTGGTTTGACCGAAAATGCAAAGAAGCTGTTGCTTCTAAACATCTTGCATACCGACAATGGCGCGAAAATCCTAACACCATAAATCGTAACACATTTGTTCGTGCCAGGAACAGATGCAAAGAAATTATCGACGAAACCAAGGAGGTACACAATCAACAGATTAGAAACAAACTTCTCGCCTGTCCCGGCAATTCAAGGTCCTTTTGGTCGGTCGCTAAGGCAGTTAGTCAAAATTTCACCAAATCCACCATACCACCACTCACACGGCCAGATAATTCTATGGCAACGACACCTGTTGAGAAAGCGAACTTGTTGGCTGAACTCTTTGCTTCACATTCTACTGTCGATTTCCAAGGAAAAAACATCACCTACTATTCCCATAGTGCAGTCAAGGATGCCCGATGTTGTCTTCAGACAGCGTATTATAAAGCGTATTCTGATGAAGCTAGACACCAAAAAGGCTTCTGGCGCTGACGGAATACCTGCCATAGTTCTTAAAATCTGTGCGAGGGAACTAACACCAGTTTTCTGTAGACTTTTCAACCTATCCTACAGAAAGGGAATATTTCCTTCCTGCTGGAAATGCGCTACAGTTCAGCCGATACCTAAAAAAGGCAAGAAGACCTTGCCAAATAACTACCGACCAATCGCACTGCTTTCAATAATATCGAAAGTCGTGGAAAAGGCTATCAATCAGCATCTTCTAAAATATCTTGAAGGATTCAACATTATTAGCGAACACCAATATGGCTTTCGTAAAAATAGATCAACAGGAGATCTTCTGACTTATGTAACACATGTTTGGAACAATGCAATTGAACACTTTGGAGAATCTCGAGCGGTCGCTCTGGACATATCCAAGGCATTCTATCGTGTTTGGCACGATGGGCTGTTGGCTAAGCTACGTTCTTATGGTATGTCGGAAAAGTTCTGTTTGTGGCTCTCATGTTTCCTCAGAGAGCGTTCTTTACGAGTGGCAGTCGACGGATTTCTTTCTAACACCTTCACTATCAACGCCGGTGTACCTAAAGGCTCCATACTGTCTCCTACTCTTTTTCTCATTTACATTAACGATCTGCTGGAAAAGACCGAGAATCCAATCTACAGCTTTGCAGATGACAGTACACTTATCTCTTCATTCACTTTGAACGCTCGGACATCGGCTATTCAGACGAATATCCGCAGATAGCAGGAAGTCGTTCAACTTAACAAAGACCTGGAAGAAATTCTATCTTGGGGTGACAGTAACCAAGTGGAATTTAACGCTACAAAAACCCAGGCAGCAGTTTTTTCTAAAAAAGTTAACGTTGCTGAACCCGACATAGTTATGTCGGGGCACTCCATTCCTCTAACATCGTCACTCAATTTGTTGGGCGTTAATTTGGGAGCAAATATGTCCTGGCATGAACATGTTGCAGGCATAGCAAGGAGAGCTTCTCAAAAGTTGGGAATATTATTTCGAACCAGAAAGCTTTACACTCTACAACAACTGTTAATTCTTTACAAAGCTCAAATTCGACCAACTATGGAATACTGCTCCCATGTCTGGAGCTCCGCTCCGAAACATACACTGCATTTGTTGGATTCTATTCAGAGAAGAGCTGTTCGTCTGATTGGAGACCCGGAACTGACCGTCGACCTTGATTCGCTGGAACATCGAAGAACGGTTGGCGACTTGAGCCTATTCTACAAGTACTTTCATGGAAAGTGTTCGAAGGATGTGGCCCGCTTAATTCCTCCCAGAGCGGTGCATGTTAGAAGTACACGTCGCGCTAATTCTTCACATCCGTATGAGGTTCAGCTTGTTACTCCCCGTACAACACTTTTCAAGCAGCCTTTTATATGGAGAACATCATCCCTTTGGAATAATTTGCCCAGGACTGTGTTTCCCACCGAGTACAATCTACAGCGATTCAAGAACAACGTGAATCGCCTTCTCCGCACACGTGTCGCTCCTGTAGCGCTTTAGGGACTTCCCTGTAGCACTTGTGCTAGACCCATAAAAATATATATATATATATATATATATATATATATATATATATATATATATATATATATATATATATATATTTTATTATGTCATATTAGCTAGTAAACATAGAGTTATGTCCAAGTTTGTATAAATTTAATAACTTTTAATTGAATTTGTAACTACATTTTACTTTATCTTTCTTAAAAGTGTTGCCAACTCTGTGATTTATAGTTACTCAAAAAATGTTGGTGTATTTAAAATAATGGAATATCCGTGAAAAATTTTGAAACTACATTTTCTCAAACGACAGTTTAACTATCATCTTTTCTATCATCACGTGGTATTCAAAGTAGTTTTATCTTTATTTAATCGTACACAAAACGTAATGAATGGATCCAACAACAAACTAAAGTCGCGGACGAAATAGGCCGAATTAAAATGGGGGTGGGCCGGACACGTGGCTCTTAGAACAGACAAATGGACGAAAATAATTTTTGAGTTGAGACCAAGGCTTAGACGTAGAGGGGCAAGGACACGAAATACGAGATGGGGAGAGGCCATCAAGGAAAGGGCAGCAACTCAGTAGATGAGAAAAGCACAGGACAGATGGCAATGGAATGAAATGGAAAACTCCTACATCCAGCAGTGAATTGAACTGGCAGATCATGATCAAGATGTATTTAATCAAAAAATCATTCGCCCCCATTATTCACCTGATTTGGCACCTTGTAGCTTCGGGCTGCTCCTCCATATGAAGATAAAGGTAAATGATCACCGCTTGAAGACGGTAGATGAGATACAACGCAAATTGCCGGCAGCACATCGACCAAGATCTTTACCTTAAGTAAAATTCCAGAGGAATAAGGAACTAGCACTACTATCGTGCTGTTCAAAAACCGAATTAAAGAGGTTTCAGCAAACTACAAAGGAATAAACCTACCCACAACTCTTAAACTAACAACAGAGATAATAACGAACAAACTCCATGAGCACTCGTTACTGACAGAGAAACCACAGGAGTTACATTAATGAGTTTAAGGATGCCGTTTTCCTTAAAAGGCAAGTTAGTGAAAAAAATCAAAACAATATAATGGGCCGGCCTTTTTATGTTTTTTTGATTTTGCCTTCGAGTCCAACTAGATGGGGTAAAAAGAAGAGACCTTTGAAGAAAAAACAATGTTTTCACCAAAACTGTATTTGACTCTTCAACATAGTTTCCTTCAAGAGCGTTACACTTATTCCAGCGATCTTCAAACGTTTCATGTAGTACGAGTTGTCGAGCTGTCTGAAATAAGCCTCAGTTTCCCATTCCACTTCTTCATTTGAGCTAAACCTTTCTCTTTGGAGCTACCTTTTCAAATTTTGGAAAAAGGTAATGATCGCTGAGGACCAGATCTGGTGAATATGGCGTCGAAACAATTTGTAGCCAAAATGGTCCAATTTTGCCACTGATTTTATAAAAGTTGTGAGGTGGTGAATTATCTTGGTAAAACACCACTTTTTTGATTTTTTTTTTGTGTTGTAGACTTTTCGTACCACTGCCTCAAATTTTTCAGCCACGATGTTCTTCTTCTCCCTGGACCACGTTTGTCTGCAATCTTTCCCTCTATAATTAGATGCAAGATTTCGTATTTTTCTGTATGTCTCATAATGTGGCCAAAATATTCTAATTTGCGTCGCTTGATGGTCGTGACCACCTCCAAGTCCCTGTCCATGCGAGTGAGAATGCTCTTGTTACTAATTCTGCCCATCCAACTGATTTTCAGCAGTCGTCAATACACCCACATCTCCACGCTTCAGAGACCAGAGAACCGGAAAGATATAGCAACCTACCATTTTCATCCGAGTTTCAATGATAGATCGTGACTAGTTAAGATTTTTTTGTTCTTCATAAATGCGGCTCGGGCCTTCTCTATTCGAATTTTGACTTCTACAGTCGGGTCCCAGTGGTCGTTGATATTGCTATCGGGATACATCAGCTTATCAACTCTCTCTATCTTTGTACCACTGACTGTGATGCCACCATCTTCAATATTAGATTCTTTGCCTATAATCATATATTTTGTTTTATTTGCATTGAATCTTAAACCAAACTGTGTACAAGTATCAGTTATTTTGTCCATAAGTTTTTGTATATCTTTTTTGTTATTAGTGATAATTAATGTATTGTCGGCGTATCTGATGCTATTTATGTTAACGCCGTTGATGCTGATTCCTTCAGTTGTAGCAGTAAATTATGCAGCAGTTTTTTCTAAAAAAGTTAACGTTGCTGAACCCGACATAGTTATGGCGGGGCACTCCACTCCTCTAACATCGTCACTCAATTTGTTGGGTGTTAATTTGGGAGCAAATATGTCCTGGCATTAACATGTCGTGGGGATAGCAAGGAGAGCTCCTCAAAAGTTAGGAATATTACTTCGAACCAAAAAGCTTTATACTCCACAACAACTGTTAATTCTTTACAAAGCTCAGATTCGACTAACTATGGAATACTGCTCCCAGGTTTGCGGCCTCGCTCCCAAACATACATTGCATTTGTTGGATTCTATTGAGAGAAGAGCTGTTTGTCTGATTGGAGACCCGAAAACTGACCGGCGGCCTTGATTCGCTGGAACATCGAAGGATGGTTGGCGACTTGAGCCTATTCTATAAGTATTTTCATGGAAAGTGTTCGAAGGATGTAGCCCGCTTAATTCTTCCCAGAGCGGTGCATGTTAGAAATATACGTCGCACTAATACTTCACATCCGTATGAGGTTCAGCATGTTACTCCTCGTACAACGCTTTTCAAGCAGTCTTTTATATGGAGAACATCATCCCTTTGGAATAATTTGCCCAGGACTGTGTTTCCCACCGAGTACAATTTATAGCGATTCAAGAACAACGTGAATCGCCTTTTCCGCACACGTGTCACTCCTGTAGCGCTTTAGGGACTTCCCTGCAGCACGTGTGCTAGGCCCATAAAAAAAAGTGCTTCATTGAATATCCTCGCCGAATACCGTTAGAAAGAAGTTTTAGCCGAGAAGATTCTTCTAGGATTTTTTGATGTAAAGTGCAGTTGGTTAAGAAGTAAAAATACTACTCTGTGCTGATAGCAAAAAACGGCATCTTCCAGAGGTTATTTTACCTATTTAACAACACACCAAAAAAACTGAAACAATATCGGCCGAAAAAATAGATAGCGTGACAAAATCCTAATTATCATTAGAAAGCAAATTTGTTTTTGAATTCTACAGTTAAAACAGAAATTATATACACACAAAAGTGGGATACAAAGGCGCCCAGGCACAATGCAGCGAAATAATAATCATCTAAGAATTAAAATTCTAGATTTACAAAATCACAATTAGACCTACACGGAGTTCATAGAGGAAACCAAGCCCGAAATATCAAAAACGAAACCAATGCTCAAAACAGCAGAGATAAAAAATATATATATTTTTTTATAAGGTAGTAACATTTTCTCTAATTTGCACCCTTGCCTTGTAAGGCTCATTACAGCTCTATTGGCGAGGTCATTAGGTAGTCGACACTGGTATTGAAATAGAGCCATGGGTATAAAAGGGATTCACCAAGAATAATGTTTCGTTTTCGATCAAAAAAGGGGTATGTAGTTTTTTTTTGTGACATTGTTGGAAGTTATTTTAATGGATATTTATTATTGAAAAGGTACAAATTGACTCCAAAAAAGATTCAATAAATTGCACTATAGAATAAATAAAAATAGGATATTGAGATCGTTTGAAAAGAGATGGATTGAAATCATAAAAAAAAGTACTGGGTAAAATTTTTTTTCTTACAAATGCAATAGCGGATTAACGGATATTTTTTATACTGGGAATAATATCTAATATAATGGTAATTTCGTAATTTTACATACATAATACATATGATAGGTTACAGTTATAAAATGGCATAATGCCTACTTTCACTTTAGATTTATGCCTATGTTTGCCAATCATTATAAATCTAGTAAATCAATATTAACAATTTGAATAGATTACTTTTTGTATAAAGAAAATTCCTATTGTGAATAATGTTGTTGATGATACTTGTATTTGGTTTTTGTAAATCCCAAAGTTTTGGCCAAATGGTTACGTTTAACTATGAAGTAATAGATGGGTGTGTAAAAGTTGTCTATATTAGGTCTAAATGTTTTGCCATATTTGCTTTGCTTAGGTTTAGTGATTTTTCATGGAATTAGTGATACTATTAATAAAATTAAAAACAAAGTCTGCCTTGAAACTAAAAGATCATTATTTCAACTTATAAAGACCTGGAAGAACTTAATAAAGATCTAGAAGAAATTCTATCTTGTAGTGGCAGTTACCGAGTGGACTTTCACACTATAAATACACAGGTGGCAGTTTTTTCCAAAAAAGTAAATTTTGCGGAATCCGACATAGCTGTCTCGTTATACTCTATTCTTCTAGCATCCTCATTCAATTTGCTGGGCCTCAAGTTGGCAGCAAATATGTCTTGACCTGAACATGTTGCATGTACGAGGGCTGCTTTTTCAGTTTTTACAAACGACCACTAGATGCGACTATTGAGATATGACATTACAATTGTTGTAAAATTGGACCTTTGTTATTGTTAAAACAGTGGTCGACCAAAATCGATTGTTGTTCCAAAAACCATCGATGCTGTGCATAACGTGATTGAAGACGATCGGTATGCGACTTACCGTGAGATAGAGGCATCCTTAGACAACATTTAGCTGTGAAAAAGATATGTTCCCGATGGATTCCGCATAATTTGACCGAAACTCAAAAAGAGACCTGTGTCAATTGGTGTAAAGAAATGCTCAAAAAATTCGACCGAGGTCATGCAAAATCCGTATACAACATCGTAACTGGAGATGAAACTTGGATATATTCGTACGCGCCTCAAACTAAACAACAATCAACCGTTTGGTACTTCCAAGATGAACTGAATCCAACAAAAGTGGTTCATTCGCGAAGCACTTCCAAGAAAATGATTGCTTGTTTCTTTGGTTATACTGGACAAATTGCAACCATTGCTTTAGAGGATCGAAGTACATTTAATGCTGAATGGTATACAACAGTGTGTTTGCCAGAAATCATCGATGAATTCAGGAAAAACAACTGAAAACGTCGTATCATTCTTCATCATGACAATGCCAGCTCTCACACAGCACGTCAAACAATTGATTATTTGACGGATAAAAATATCGTATTAATGTCTCATTGCCCGTATTCACCTGATTTATGGCCTAAGAACTTTTCTTTATTCCCAAATGAAAGAACATGCGTGGACGACGATTCTCATCACCTCAAGAAGCTGTTGAGTCCTTCCAAAACAATTAATAATTTCGAGACAAAAATTACCAGTGAGGGATGTGTCACTTGGTGCATTCTCGGATAACAAGCACCAGCTCTAAGGATCACAATTTGCAGGTCACTCAGTACGAATTCTACTTATTAAATCTTTAAGTACTCGCCATCGATAGTTTAATCAATTAGAACAAACCTAAAATGAATAGCATCTTTGATATCGTAGACAACATTCAACCTTGCTTTAATTCCTGACGAAACTTTTTGTGCTTTCGACTTCCATTCTGTACTACTCAGTATATATCACCACTACACCAAACACTTTATTTTTACACTCGACGCGCGTTTCGCTAACCATATTAGCTTCATCAGGAGCGTCAATCATCGCTCCTGATGAAGCTAACATGGTTAGCGAAACGCGCGTCGAGTGCAAGAATAAAGTGTTTGGTGTAGTGGTGATATATACTGAGTAGTATCATTGTGCCAAAGATTCCACATTCCCAACTTAGTTCCATTCTGTACTTTGAAATTTTCATCTGTGGCTCACGGTGAAAACACCATATCTCGCTGTCAATAACAGTTCAGTTCAGGAAGTTTCAATTGTTTCTAATGGTTCGTAGGTTTTCACTTTCAATAACGTTTGATCTTTATTTGAAGTGTGTGGTTAAAATTTTGCCCACAACTTTGTTTTTCTAAATTTTCTTGTGAAATTATTTCCATGTAGATTATGTTGGGAATTTGAAATCTTTGGCACAATGACGCTACTCAGTATATATCAGTACTATACCAGAACGCTTTATTTTTGTACTAGAGGCGCGTTCCACTAACCATGTTAGCTTCATCAGAAACGACTTAACCTAACATCTGAATTACTTAACCGGAACTAATAGCTTTTTTTTTATCGCTGACCTCCCCGCCTCAGTAGGGATTTTATCCTTTTTCCGTATCTCAAAGATATCGGCGAGCATGTCGTAATACTCGTCAACGTTGTTCAAGTGCCGAAACATACATTTTTGTATTTCACAGCACCTTTTAGACAACGCGGTAGTGCTGCATCGGACGTTATTGCATTTCTGCAAACAACTACTACCTATGTGCATACATGAACGAAGCCATTAATTCTGGTCAAGTAACCCGTAGAGGGTACTGTAAGGAACAGGCCCTCTGTCTTCATTTAAACTACTTTTACATTTTATAATTTCCATACTTTCGTATGCGTCCAACCAGCTCCTATCAGATACGTCTTTAATTATTCCCAGATTATTTAAAGTTACAGTATGATTAGATTCAGTAGCATCTTCGGCAATGCTAGACTTTTCTGTTCTACCGTATCTTAAATGTGCTAAATGTTCTTTAAAATCTTGTCTGATGACTTATAAACTAAAGTGAGGCCTACTGTATTAAATACCTTATTGAGTCCCCTGCTGTATTTCGGATTATATGGTAAGGAAATATACTTGGTCTTATTTACTTCGAGTGTCAAAAAATTATTGAACAGGTTAGTAATTTTAAATACCTGGAAACAATGATAATAAGCTAAAACACAACTTAAACAGGGAAGTAAAACAACAGTGTATGAAGACATCACTAATAGCAGGTTGTTTGACGGATATAGTATGGAAAAATAAATACCTCAGATTGGAAAGTAAAATAAGAACATACAAAACAGTAGTGAGATTGGTTTTCACATATGCTGTAGAAACGAGCTGACACATGTAAAACAGCACCAATGATGAGGACAACAGAAATGAAGGTGATTAGGGATATACATGGAAAAATTATCCACGACAGAATCCGCAACAAAGATCTACAAGAATTACGTAAGATCCAAAAGGTATCCAAATGTACTAGAACTAGAAGAAAACAATGGAATTAACACGTAGATCGGAAGAACGACAACAGACTGGTAAAAAGGGCCAAACTCAATAAACCCTGCGGTAGAAGAACTAGGGGCAGACCTCCGAAAAGGTGGAAGGAATGCTGGACGTCCACGTCGGAAGAGGCCTAATGGAGATAAAACAGGCAGTATGCTTACTTATATGACACACCATATAAGAAAGAAGCAGAAAGAGAAGAAGAAATAAAAAAGGTGGAATTATGAATACTTAACCTGAACTTATTTATTTATTATTTATTAAGTTATCGTCATGACCATAAACTCTAGCTATATTCCTAATTTGATTCCTTATATTATTGAATCTTACTCCATTTAGAGGGAGAGATCAAACGACGAACAAAAAAATGTAATACTGCTAATTTATGCTGTTTGCAGCGAAATGAATCATTAGGAATATATCGTATCTGTTACTGCGTCATTTCTATAGAAATCACATTCTAATTATTATTTTTAATCATTTAAAAAAATCTAAAAATGGTAATTGTCCTTTGTTCTCGATTTCGTAAGTAAATTTAATCGAATCATATCGGTTATTTAATTTGAACAATTTCTGGTGCCGAATTGGTATTGGTTTTTTTTTTTGATTCTGTCATCTTTAATTAATTTTTATTTGTCCCCACTTATGTTACCGGTGAAAGAAAAGCGATACGATACCATCGAAACTGTTTAAGCGGCAGTGACCACGAATCTTAGCAGTAACCCAAAAAAACTAATTTCGTGAATTAATTGGTGGTGTCAAAAGCTGGGCATATCGATTAAAATTAATTATTTAAACAATTATATTGGGCCTCGAGCCTTTCAATTGAACAGGGCGTGTAATGGACTACCTTACCTAATCTGTTTTCCATACCATCTTTGACCATTTTCTATTCTTTAGTTTGGTTCAGATTCTTTAAATATAACTTAATATTCTTTATTTAAACAATCGCTCAAATCTACACATCGTGATGAATTTGCGAATTTTAAGGAAGATAAATATAAAAATAGAGACTTAGATTAGAGACTTAAAGGTTAAGTCAAAATACAAGCGTATTTAATTTAGTCAGTGACGTTTTCGATCTTGACAACGGAGGACTAGAAGGACAGGAAAACACTCCATAATAACGAAATTACAAATTTATTTTCGAACAATTCAGGTCGGATGGATTCTGGTATGTTTATATCGCTTGATTAAAAAATTGCTGATTGGTCAAAGGGATGAATATGCCCTCTAGTCCTGCGGCAGAATGTACGGATGATTCCTCTGCGCTGACGTCATATTTTTGATTTAAATTGTAAAAGGTCAAGGATTTTTTAATTCTCTTGCGTCACGTTCTAGCGTCGCGAAATACATGACTAAGAACGGCATTACAGTACACCTGCAGTTACAGGAACTTTGCAGATTTTCCAATTTGGCTGATTGACAGATATGTCGGATTGGTAAAAAGATAACATATTTCAGAAAGAAAATACAGCTGCGGCATATTTACCATAAAAAATTGTTCGGGTACTGCAGGTTTAGATTGGTATTACCTATATTCCTGTCGCTTATGATTACTAATTAGTTTCAGGTTAGAAAGAAATATCAAATTATCTTTTTAGTGTTCTATACGGAATACTTATAAGATCACTTCGGTGTCTGTCCGTCTGTGTGTCACACCCGATTTTCTCCGAAACTGTCTGACATAGAAAGTTGAAATTTGGCACTAATATAGGAATTGATTACCCTACCAAAGCCGTGTAGTTTTGAAAATTAAATTTTGACTTAAGGGGTTAGTTTTGTGGAGTGAAATTGGAAGTGAAAAAGAAATTACCAGGACCTCGAGTGGGGTGTCAAATGAAAGTTTGTAAAAACACCAGTTCAAAAATATTTATGTTGCAATAAATGCACCCTTTTCTTAGTATTGTTTTAAAAAAGTGCCAAAAATCATTGTTCCTCCTCCTTTATCTCAAAAGGTACTGTTCAAAAAATTTTGAAAAAATTCTGGAATATTCTCCATAAGGTGTATATTGAACCAAAATTATCAAGAGTGCATTACCTTTGGTAATTTATCTGGTATATAAAAAAATAAAAATTTCAAGGTCATCAGTTTTCAACAAAGATCGAAAACAAATTTTGCTGAAAACTCATTTAGGGTAGGGAACACTAATTGCGCAAGTCTGACTTGCACTTGGCAGGTTTTTTTTAAAATAATATGGATAAAAAGGACGAGACGTTACATTTTAAATAGCTATAAGAGTCTTCATGTGGTATACCCCCAGTCACGAAAAATACTAGACAGAATATGTTATTCATAACATCTTTTCCCACCAAATCAATTAGAAACTGCAATAAGTGCGATAAGGACAACTAGAAAGCACTGGACAGAATTCCAACGCTGTTTTATAAAGTAACCGTATCCCAGGTCCGTGCGCTTGCTGAAAATTCGTACCGGTGTTATCACTTAAATTTGTTAATTTTAATAGCAACTCATAAGGGTATAGTAAACGCATTAATTTTGACAACAAAAATTCGCTATCGGTTAATAATTGAACCATCCCTCTTACTGCCTTATTTGAAGAGTTAGACAAAAACAGTCCAGTCTCCTTCTTTTGTTTGAACGTTGTCTCAGTTAAGATGCGGTTATATATTCTTGGAAATATATTTAAGCTAGTGGTTCTTCGTTGTTTTCCTTAAAGTCATATAATATATTCCTGTTGTTCTTGCCTTTTGTTATAACTCTCTCTCTTTCTCGTCAATCTTTCTCCATCGATTCGATGTAGGCCTCTTTCATGTCTTTCCAGTTTTCTCAATTCTGGGCTTTTTGGTACCAGTTTAGCCCTGCGTATCTTTTCAGGTCGTCGTACCAATGTTGCTGTGGTCTTCCTACGCTTCTTCTTTCTCCCCATGGTCGCTATCTTGTTATTTTACCGCTCCACTTGTCGCTATGTCGGGTAACATGTCCAGCCCACCGCCACTTAAGGGAACATATTCTCTGGGTTATATCCTTAACTTAGTGCGCTGCTTTATTCATTTGTTAGTCTTATGATCTCTAAGTGATATTCCCAATATCCTTCTCTCAACTGCTCTCTGATGCACTTGCATTGCGTTTAGTCTTCTTTTATTTAATACCCAGGTCTCACATCCGTAAGTGTCAACGGGGAGGGTGCACTCGTCATGGATTTTAGTTTTATTCGTAATTTTATTTTCATCATACAGTTTAGTTTTCTGTAGGCTGCTCAGCTTAGTCTTATTCGTCTTTTTATTTCTAAATCTTAACTATCCTTCTTGAGCGTTATTACAACAGTTTTGTAGTAAATATCTCGTATATAAACCGTTTTTTTCATTCTCCGAAAAAATATTTGCATACTTACACCTAGTTTTAACATTCTACTGTCGAGATTCTTAAATTAAAAAAATGACATTGTCAATTTACGTTATTGTTAACTTCAGCAAAATTAGAAAAAAGTATTTTGTTTTATTTTACATTTTAACACTGGCTTTGAAACTCGTCTTAAATAACCAACAAATAATGAGAGACACCATTATTGATTGATGCGGATACAAGTTAACACCATATATCCCAATAGTATGCAGATTTCTTTAGAAGCTCCGCTAAGAACATAGAGGCGTTTGGATTTCTTACATCTTCAGGGGACTTTTAATTGCTGTTGCATAGTAATCATTTAAATTCCACGTCTATATGAGTTCATTTTTCTACGCCACTGCTAACCAACTTTAACTTAACATAAAAGAAGATTAACTTCATTGAATTGGTTGAAACGGATTTGTTAGCGTTTTACACTGATTATAATTTGGCAAAATCTAATAAAGCTTCACATTTCAATTTCAGGTTAAAAGCTTGCGATACCGTTTTTTAATTAATGAATTTATTTAAATATCAATTAAAATTTGTTTTAACGGTTATTTATGAAATTATACGTTGCCAAGAATTCATAACGAATCAATTAAACTCATTACCAATGACTAATATACTGTATAGTTTTAGCTTGTGTAAATATTAGAATACATTGTGTTTAAATGATGTTTAGATAAGAAATTGCACTTTCATATCTTACTATAAATTACAAAGTCGAATAAAAAGCGGTTTATGATACAAGTGTCAAAAATGCATTTTCATACCACTCGAAAAAATAATCAATTATAGTAACGTTAGATAATATCGTATACCTTTGTCTGTCGCGCTTATCATGTATGAGTGAATATGAGGGTTGTATGATAATTACCTGGCCTCGGCCAGAGATGGCGCTACTACAATTTAAAAAAATTATTTTTTCGTAAACATAACTTTTCACAAGAATTCTGTAAAATTTTCAAGTCGCTGCGTGATTAATTTGTGAGTGGCAGCCATTTAAAATAAAACAACTTTTGTGATTTTACAACAATGGCAAAAATTAGATATTGAGTAGTGATAAACTATTTGTTTTTTAAAAAGAAAACCAATGATGAGATAAAAGTGGGACTCAGTGAAGTTTATGGGGACTCTGCACATTCGTTATCGACCATAAAATATTGGACAGTTGAATTCAAGCCCGGCCGTTCAAGTATTTTTGATGAAGAACATCCAGGTCGTCCAAATGAGGTCACCACATCAGAAATGATTGAAAAAACCATTATATAGAGATAAATGGTCGGAAAGTGAAAGAGTGAGATTGCTGATACTGTGGGAATCTTAATTGAACGGGTGCAGCACATTTTACCAACTCATTTGGCTATGAGAAAGCTTTGGGCAAGATAGGTGCCGCGATGGCTCACAATTAACAATAAACACGCACCTGTGTCAATTTCAAAACATTGGAATGATATTGGGGTCGATTCATAACTGTTGAGGAAACATGGATCCATTACAGCACACCAGAGACCAAGGAACAGTCCAAACAGTGGATTTTTCGTGGCGAATCGGCTCCAAAGAAGGCCAAGACGACTTTATCGGCCAACAAAATCATGGCCACAGCGTTTTGGGTTGCACGCGGCATAATCTACGTCGATTACCTTGAAAAGGGCAAAACGATTAATGGAGGATATTATGTTAATTTATTGGATCGTTTCAACCATGCTGTGAAAGAAAAACGTTTGCATTTGGCGAAGGAAAAAAGTTCTCTTTCATCAGAAAAATACACGCGTACACACTTGTATCATCGTCAAAATTAAATGAGTTAGGTTACGAATTGCTTCTGCATCCACCATATTCACCAGATTTATCCCCCAGCGAGTAGTTCCTATTTTCAGTTATAAAAAAATAGCTCGGTCGAAAAAACTTTTGCTCAAACGATGAGGTGATTGCTGAAACAAGCGCCTATTTCAAAGGATTGGAGAAATCGTATTTTTAGATGGGATACAAAAGATAGAAAAGCGTTGGATTAGGTATATCGAGTTAAAAGGAGTCTATGTTGAAAAATAAAATAAATTTTACACTTGAAAACGTTTTTTCTTGTCAAGGCCAGGTACTTATTATACAACCCTCGTATTTTCGAAGATTGATCAGTCTAGCAATTTTCTAGAAATGCTGATAAATTTTGTTATCGGTTGTGATCGGTGATACACGTTTCGTAGAATGGATAGAGCCAAGTGGCGTGCAGTGGTAAATCGTTTATATTTAAAAAAGTGGACTGCGGTCCAGATAGAAACTGTACTGAAGGAATTTCATGGAGACTCTGCACCGGCGCTCAAGACCATTTAATACTGAATAAATGAATTTAAACGTGGCCGTTCGAGCACTGTAGATGCTGCACTTCAGGATGTCCGATTAAGGTTTCCTCTGAAGAAATCGTCGATAAAATTCATGGCATCGTGATGAAAGGTCGTCGCATTAAACTTCGTGAGATTGCTGAGATGGTATTCATCTCATATGAACTGCATGACGTTCCAAAAATGAAAGAGCTGAATGCGCGACGGGTGTCACGTTAGATGACTCCAGATTAAAAACCCACAAGGAATAAGATTTGAAAATATGGTGTGGAAAAGTTTCAGCGTAATCCGAAGGTGTTTTGGCGTAGTTTTGTGACGTAAACGACTTTTTTTATTAAAGTAAAACGTTTTGCTCCCTAAAAATTCGTATAACGGTCCAAACGTATGGACATTTGAAGGAGCAAGATTTAAACTATAAGGTAGTAGTTCACTTCATTTTTTGAATTGTAGCCATCGTACGAGAAGCAATATGAGAACGAGCATTATCCTGTAAGAAACAAACCGATTTCTGACGTTTTTGCACTTGTTATGAATGATAGTTTTCACTAGGTCTTCATGAAGGTCTGAGTAGTAGTTTGCAATAATTGTCTGTTGTTCTGGCATGAAATTTATGTGCACTCTCCGTACTGAAATAATGAACTTTCTTCTCTTTTGTAGAAAGTTCGCCACTGTCCCGTCGTTTTTTTTTTTTTTGTTTTTTTTGAGGAACAGAATAGTATACCCCGGTTACATCAGGAGGCACAACAAACTATAGAGAAGTATATCCTTCTTCGCTGTATCGTGTCAGGAGTGAATAAACGATGTTCAAGCTAGTCTCCGTATATTGATTGGTTAAGAGTCTCGGAATATGAATATGAAATATTCAAATTCCTTCTTTCAAGAAAAATCGTATTCTGTAGAATAATAACCGGTCAAGTGCAAGTTGAACTTGCACAATTAGTGTTCCGTACGTTGATTGCTTTTAAAATAAAAAATTTTGTTACGGAGGTATAAAATGATCAGTGACTTCACAAAAACACACCCCAAATGAGATTTTCAGATCATTACTGAAAACTGATGACGTTGAATTTTTTTTTTATATATATACCAGATAAATTATTAAAGGTAATGCACTCGTGATAATTTTCTTTCAATCTACACCCCGTGGAGAATATTCCAGAATTTTTTCAAAATTTTTTGATCAATACTATTCTAGATAAGGGAGGGACAGCGATTTTTCGCGATTTTTTAAAAATAATACAAAGAAAAGTGGGCGCAAGTATTACATTATTTATATATTTTTTACTCGTGTTTTCACAAGGTTTCATTTGACACCACACTCGATGACCTAGTAAAAAATGTTTTTTTTCACTTCCGATTTCACCCTCCCAAAAACTAACCTCTTAAGTCAAAATTTAACTTTCAAAACTACATGGCTCTGATGAGGCCATCAATTCCTATATTATTACTAAACTTCAACTTTTTATGACAAATAGTTTCGGAGAAAATCGGGTGTGACAGACGGACAGACACCGAAGTCATCTTATAAGTGGATTGGGAAATGGATTTGACTAATTAATAGGACAAAAAAACCGGAAAAGTTTTTTTTTTTAAATATTTTTTTGTCAAGTTTTACATACTTTATACGTGTTATTATTATATTAGTTTTTCAATATCCAAATTGACACCTGGTCGGTCACATGCTGATAACCATAATTCTGCCCTGAGTTCAGAAAAAAAAGTACAGGTGGAATAACATCAACCAATACTTAACAGTAATAAAACATCAACTATTTTACAAATAAAATGTATCTCTAATATGAAAACACAATTATCATATTCTTTATATTGTATAATATATTGCATAATAGAAATAAAAAATTATGAATAAGGATTTTTGGGAAATCTGAGAAAAAAAAACTAACTCCTTGGAGGTACCACATATATATTTTTAGAAGAACTAACGGCACAATAAAAACTTCCTCTTGACATCTTTTTTATAATTATTTTCAATTTTAGCGTCAAACGAGTCATTTATTAATAATAAATTTCGAAGCACATTATAAAAAGATTCTCTTTGAAATCCAGATGTAGACATAACCCGCGAACACGCTGTCAGACATGTTGTTAGTATGATAGGGGACGCATGCGTGATAAAAAACAGGACCTAAAAATTTTCTTGAGTGTCCCTACTGTGTTTTATGTTTACTGTGATATTGTGTTGTTAAAAGCTTGAATTTACTTTGGTTTCACTTAAAGTTGTCAAACAAATCGAAATCGACTCAACTACTAAACTCATTGTATACAATTTCCTCCTTTGTTTCTTACATTTGACGTTAAATTTAAATTATAATTTAGGGGTACTCCATATCCCCGGAAAAAAGGTTAATTTCGAGAATTTTTTTAAAGAGTATAATAAAAGCAGTCGAAAATTTATTTCAAATACTTTATTAAACAAATACTAAAGTGTACAAAAATATTTTTTTTTATCTTTTGAATTCAGAATGCCTGCTTCAGAATCCAAGACGACAAGGCACCTTTTATGCGAGGCCTAAAACAGGCTGCCGTAATTTTAACCTAGAACAAAAAATCAAAAACTTTTCATTAATATATGTCAAAAACAAGGGGATAATGAAAATTTGAAATTTTTTTTTTTTTTCGAAAAATGGTGCACATTTGAAAAAAAATGTTCATTTTTCTCCCAAAAATTCCACGAAAAATTGTTGATAAAAAAGGAAACTTATAACTTATCGCAAAATCTGTACGTTATATATTAACGAAAATTTTTTGTTTTCTTTGCTCTAGGTTGAAATCTACGGGGGCAATCGTTTCGCCCTTTTGAGGCCTCGCATGAAAGGTGCCTTGTCGCCTTGGATTCTGAAGCGGCCATTTTGAATTAAAAAGATAAAAAAAATATATTTTTGTACACTAAAATATTTGTGTAATAAAGTACTTCAAATAAATTTTCAACTGCTTTTATTATACCATACTCTTGAAAAAAAAAATGCCGAAACTATTCTGGACTGGCCTTACCCCTTAAAGTTGAAAGCTCCTCAATATAGAAACAAGTTATTTGTTATAAAGTTTTCTATTGTTGCTAAAGAATTTTAAGTGATTATTAAGAAAAAAAAATCGAAATTTATTTTCGTATCGGCTTGTTGTTTCTAATACTCTCTCCAGATGAATACGCTATTCATCTAAAAACGAAGATACGTTATCATTCGGGAAGTTATGAATCCAGTACGAAACGGTTACTTTTAAGACCCTATAAATCAATAAACTAATTTGAGCTCTTGTAGTTGCGAAAGCGATTTTTCAACGAAATAGTGAATTTTCTCGTATCCTATTATTAGACCAAGAGGGCGACCCGAAATTTCGGCTGTCGGCTGACCGTGTGCCTAGTTGTTCATTCTATCGGACGAGTCGAATAACTTGATCTTTAACGTTGATTTGCGGCTCTCGTGCCCTAGAGTTTTTGAACTCGAAAAGCGACCGTTTTTTGGCTGGAAAAAGTGGGTCCAGCTTCGTTCTCCAGTATTGACGGCGTCTGCCTTTTGCAGGTTCCCTACTATTTTATCAAGAACAAACTAAATTTCTTCATTTTGTATGGTTAAAGGTTTTTTGGGCCCTAAAGCTGGATCCGGTCTCGGCGGCGCACAATGGGGCGAATGCGTTATTTTTCGGTCATTTGCTTATAAGTTCCACATTTGTTATTGGAATGACTTCAAACTTAATACACATAATGTACGATTAATATATGTTCAGTATATGAAATAAATATCATACTATATACTGTTATCACGTGCGCGATAAAGCGTAAAGATGATTATTTCAAAATACTAGACAACAAATTGAAAAATTTTTCGATTACATGAGTGCGAATAGTCATTTTTAACGTATTTTTGCCTGCTGAACACGAATCCGTTGTCGAAATTTGGCTACCGCATCGTAATTTTTGAGAAAAATGACGGAAATTTGCAAAAAAACGACGGTTTTAAGGATTTTCATGACATAACACAGGCACAAATATTTTTCTCATAAATTTCGTTAATACTACGCGTAAGTATCAACATTTAGCTTTAAAATGCCTTTTGCCGATTCATCGTTTATAATCTGCTGAATAGTTTTGATTCTGTGAATAATTATCTTTACATGAATTAACTGTACGCTTTATCGTGCTCGTGATAATGATTTTTTATTTCATATTTCTGAAAATATATAAATCGTACATTTTGTATATTAAATTGAAGTCATTCCATTGACAAATGTCGAAGTTATGAGCAAATGACCGAAAAATGTCGCATTTGTCTCACTATGGCGCGCGATGCAAGCAAACACTCACATTGAGATCGAAATTGCAAAGTAGTCAAGCCGCGTTGCCGAAAAGAGGCAACAAGAGTTTAATTGCCCTTTTTTTAGAAGTGTATACTTTATAAGAAATGAGGAGTATATCGTCATTTTTTCATTTTATTGGAATATTGCCCAAGAGAATGGCTGAGTGGGAGAACGTTAGATCCGTAATGTCCATTTTTTACCAAAGGGGACGAAGGGGGATAAAAATAGGATATCTCCGGAAACTAGAGACTTTGCCCTATCAGATGGTGAAAGCGCCATCTCATTCCACCTCATTCCAAAAACTTTATACATCTTTGAATATTGAAGTAAGAATAATTTTTTGTGTCGAATATGTCAAATGTTTATTAATATATTGTAGCACTCTAATGACGTTACACTAAGATTAATTTGTTGTTTGAAACCTAATAAACAAGTTCTAGTAAGCGTTTAACTCATATTCGTAGTTATGTTGTCCACAGAGAATTTAGAATGTAATTTCTCGAATTACAGAAATTTCAACATTGACGAAAATGTCACACTTTAATGGATAATTTTAAGGAAGGCAGAAGGAATAAATTAGTTATAAACATATTTATGTATGGTTTATGATATATATTAAAGGAAAAAATCGTCAATATTCGAAAAATACATCTTTAATTTTTTCATTCAATATCCGATTTTTTACGCCGTCGCCCCAATGTGCGGCGTCTGCCCTTTGGGGCGCTCGACTTTTTTAGTGTCAACAAATGTTATGGTACTTGATTCAAGTGGTGACAGTCCATTTTTAAATGTAGCATTTTGGCCATTCCAGGGCACGGGGACCGCAAAATCAAAATCAACGTTAAAGACTTATTCGACTCGCCTGATAGAATAAACAACTAGGCAGACAGTTAAGTCGACAGATCAAAATTTCAGGTCGCACTCTTGGTCTATATATATTAAAAAGATTTTGAAATATTCCAGGAATGTAAATAACACGTATGTTTTTCTATGTTATGTCCAAGTTGAAATTGTTTTCAAAGAAGCTGCTTTGATTTATAACTGAATATATTAGAAAGTTGCCAAAAGTTTGTTTTAGATCAATATAAATTGCGTTAGTATAATCAACGTTGTGAGAAACATATAAACTGTTAGGTTAAATGCCCTAAATACAATCCTACGCAATAATGAATTTAACCATTGTAAAATAAATAATGATTGATTTTTTCAGAGAAACACTATAAAAGCTACGTTTTAACTCAACCAGACTGCTACCGGTATAAACAACCACGGCTGGCGACAATAATTTCCTACAATTTTTAGTAGATTCATGAAAATAAACTAAAATTGGTGTTAAATGAAGGGTGTTTTTTTTTTTATTTTCATTATTCTAAACCAGAGGTTCCCAAACTTTTCTTCTCGTAGACCACTTTCAAAATTTTACTGGTTTCGGTGGACCCCCTGCTGCTACATGTCTACTATATTCCCAAAACTCGTCAAAAAATGTGAAGATTAGATCTAACGATGGAAATTTGCGTCGTGGCTGAGTTCCAACCCTAAATTCGGAATGGTAAAAAAAAAAAGAAAAATAATATATTTTCTTGTGGTCTATTTATTAAAATAATATGATTACAGACTTAATAGAATTAAAATTAAACATTAATAACGTACCGTAATTTCAACAATGTAAATCAACAATTAAAAAAAAATAGTCATAATTTTAATGGGAGGGATGTACTTGATGGATTAACAGCAAATTATCAATATTTGGTTTTAGTTTTGTAAGGAATAACCGCAAATCTCCCCGTTCTGTGATGTTCAATCTGCTCCTTTTTTTGTTAATAGGTTTGTAACGACACTAAAACTTTTTTCGACATAATATGACGAGGGAAACGCTATCAAAAGTTTTCTCGCAATTTTCCACAGCCCAGGATATTTTTCGGGTATTTCTGCCTGCAGCCAAAATGTTTGATAGCCTTTTTTAAATTTCACCTTCAGCTCCTCATTGGTGCTAAGCTCGAGTAGCTCCTCTTGTAATACCACATTCGCCACTTCCGTTTCATCAAATGGATTTATGATCCATGGTCGTATTTCCATCGTCAGAATATCTTCAAATCTATTTTTGAAGTTATCATGCAGGGCATTTAAATGTTGAACGTATGTCTGAATATCCTCATCAAGACATTCTGCCTGTGACAAGTTTGGAAACTGGGAGAATTCACGCCGACTAATATTTTGCTTCATAAATTTCAATTTTCCAAGCAAAGCCGAAATTACACCCTTTGTTTTTATTAAATTTAGGCTGTCCCCTTGTAACTGCAAGTTAATGTCATTAAATTTTTTGAACAAATCTGTTAAATACGCGATGTCTGCTTTCAGTTTGATCAGGTTTTCTTTTAAATCTGGATCTTTACTTTCCAGAAACTCTAAAACTGATTCAAAAAGTGAGTAAAATCTTGTTTAAACATGCACCTTTCGACAACCAGCGTACTTCAGTATGTAAGAGCAATCGTTGGAAGTCTTCATCATTTTCGTCGCACAATTTTGCAAATAAACGGGTATTCAACGCATTGTTTCTTATTTTGTTAACTGCTTTAATAACAAATTGAAGCGATTGGTGCAATCTATCACTCAAATTTTTCGCTACCAGGTGTTGTCGGTGAATGACACAGTGAATTGCAGTTACTCCTGGTATAATTCTTTTAAGATGGCTTATAAATCCACGATATCGCCCGAAGATGGCAGGAGCTCCATCTGCTGCCACCGAAATAATGTTTGTAAATGGAATCGATTTTTCCTTAAAAAAATCACTCAGGACATTAAATATTGATTCGCCTTTACTGTCCGTCTCCAAAGTTTTCGCGAATAGCAACTCTTCATGGATTTCTTCGTCCATAACAAATCGAACATATGCCAATAATAATGCTTCATTACCAGGTAAAGTTGACTCGTCCAGTTGAATAGAAAAATGAGTTGTTTGCAGATAATTACACAAGAAGCTTTCAATATCAGAGCTCATTTCATCAATACGTCTTTGTACAGTATTGTTAATCAAAGGAATTCATTTGAGTACGTCAAATGGAGATTTGTGCAGAACAGTTTTTAAAACCTCTTCAACAGCGGGTAAAATTAACTGTTCTCCGATGGTGTGCAGTTTTCCAGATTTCGCTATAAGCAATGAGATATTGTAAGATGCCCACAAGCCATCATCGTTACTTTGAGACGTTGAAGCGAACATACTGTGTACGGTGGGTCTCTTTTCATATTTTTCCTTCAATGTTTGAAAATATTTTAAATCTTTACCTATTTTATCAGGATGACACCTTCTTAGATGATCTTCGACCTTCGATGGTTCAAAACTTTGTTGCATAAAAGGCATATGGGCAATTGTTTTTCTGCCTTTGATGGAAGAAAACCAAATTTCAGATAATCAACACTGTACTGTTGACATTTCTTCTTAGATTCAGCCATGTTTCGTATCAGTTACCTACCTGTAAAGAAAAAAATGTTTGTTTTAGTAATCATAAGGCGACTTTAACAGGATATGGCTAATTTAACAAAATAAAATAGGATTAATTAATTATTGCAATGAAAAAATCAAAATGCCGGCGGCAAAACTGATTTTAATTATTAAAAGCAATAAACTGCTAAGACCCATATAGAGGTTTTCACAAAACGGCTGAACCTATTTTAATGTAATATAAAATATTTTTTGGTTTAATTATATTTTGATACATTTCTGTAAATTCGAGAGAAAATACTTTTAAAGAATATTTTGACATCAAAACTCCGCGATTTTAATGATTTATTTATTACTTTGATGTACGTTACGTGTCTTTATGTACGAGTGGTACATAAAGACACGTACAATTTATGAAAATATTTTTAGTCATTTAGCATTAGCAACTACGAGGGCACTGAAATATGTACAAACATGCAGGTCAATCATATATCTCTCCTTTAGTGAATCACCACAGTCGGGTAAATAAATAATTTTATAATAAAAAGTACTAAAAGTTCAATCTTTCTCGGCTTTCTGTTCTTTTATAGAAGTATCGAATAATGGCCCTGTTCAGTATTTAATTTTTATTACGTACCTACTACACGCAAACATAACAAATATAATATTATTACGATATAAAATAAAAGTATGAATAACAAATAGGCAGGTACTTACTTTTTTTTCCGGCACTGGCAAACACTGACATCGATTCACTCTCACTCAAACTTTTCTTTTCAAAATTCCGGAAACAAATGAGTAACGTTTGTCCTTGGCATTCGTATTTATATTGGTGAAGAATCAAACAAGTTAATGCAAGATTGCAAGCACAGCACATGTCGTATTTCGTCCCTTTGCACGTCTGAACGGGTTGCGTTGCGGGCGGGCGGGCGGCGCTTTGCAAGTCTCGACGCGCGTTGTACTGAATATCGAATATGCAAGTTTTTACAAGTAACAGTCACTGACCTTCTTAAAATACACTACTCAAAAAAATGAAGGGAGGTTTTAAAACAAAGCAATTCATACTAAATAAACAGGCTATCTGATCCATATGCCGGCCTGACAAAAATTTTTTCAAGCCCGTGGACCAAAAAAAAAGCAAAATATTTGCAATATTATTTTTTCGCGCTATCTGTTAGGATTTGGAATTTTTTTTTGTTCTATTAATTTTTTTTAGTAGTGTATTATCTGCCTACATTGACAGGTAAAGCCAAGCCAACATTTTTGTTCTTTATTATCGAAACCAGATAAATTTTCGTGGACCCCCACTTACAACTTGTGAACCCCCATTTTTTTTTCACGCCAACGTAGACTCCCGTCGAGTCTCCCGTGGACCCCTGGGGGTCCACCTGAACCACTTTGGGAATCACTGTTCTAAACAAACGTGGAGTGAGTTCAAGTGTTACTCCGCCAGAATCTCGACCACGCAATACGCAAGTGACACTAGTCAACATAATTTTTTTCACAAGGAAATTGAATAGAGATCCTAGTTAAGTTTTTTATGCTGAATTCAAATATGTTATCAGATTTCTTCTATCAGGCATAATTTTCTTGTGATAGTCATTTTTGTGTAATACACTTCTTTATATTAGGAGTTCATTGTTTTAATTCTTGTAAATATAGAAGTGGGAATTTGTATTCAGAATAATTTGGCACCAGGCAGACTTATTTATGTTGAAACATGTTTTAGTTCTGTCCAGGCCTAATGATATTTAAATCTGTCCTATCTTGTACACATATTGCACTTTTTTAGCAAGCAGAGGGCCGGTAGCCAGTATTGTAATTGTAATGAGTCTGGTAACACGTGTACCTACTTATTTTTGTGCTGTTTATATTTGTAAGTTTTTTTTATTTATAAAGTTTTCAAAATGCCAAGAAAGTGTGTAAATCAACCAAACAATTTCTGCTACGTGTGTGGTGAACTGACCTTCAAGTCTCAGAGACGAAATTTTACACCGCTTGTGAAAAAATGTTATGAGTTTTATTTTCGGTGTAAAGCTGGTGATTTTGATAAAGACTGGGCCCCAAATTTATGCTGTGTATCATGTGTTAAGCTTTTCACTAGTTGGAAAAATGGTACTCATATGCCATTTTCAGTCCCTATGATTCGAAGGAAACAGAAGGACCATCTAACTGATTATTATTTCTGCTTAACTAACATTAAAGGAATTACGTCCAAAACAAAATATACAGTTAAATACCCCAATTTGGCATCTGCAATTAGACCTGTGCCACATAGTGAAGAGTATCCGGTACCAAAGTTTCCAGATTTCATGACCTTAAGTGATAACTCCGACTCCGACCCAGTTCATACTGAAGACGGAAAAAGCGAGAGAAGTGACCCTACATTTGAAGCAAGTAGTTCATCAGACCTCACTTTTTATCTCAAGAAGATCTTAATGATATATACGGAATTTAAATTTGTCTAAACAGACAGCTGAGCTTTTAAGTTCCAGGCTCAAAGGTTGGAATCTTTTCCAAAAAGATACAAGGATATGCGTTTATCGTAGACTCCATAGTGATTTCAGTGACTACTTCTCTAAAGAAGGCCATGTAGTTTTATGTAATGATGTTTGTGCAGTAATGGCTGCTCTTGGACATCACCACCTGCCAGATGAGTGGCGATTGTTCATAGACTCATCGAAAGTCAGTTTAAAGGTTGTACTACTCCATATGGGGAATGAATTACCATCAATACCTGTCGCGCATGCCAGTGATATGATGGAGACATATGAAAATTTGAAATTGCTGTTAGAAAAAATTAAGAATACTAAATATAACTGGAATATCTGTGGTGATTTGAAGGTTATAGCTTTATTGTTAGATTTGCTTGCTTGGATACATGAAATTCTGCTGTTTCTTATGTGAATGGGATAGCAGGATTAAAAAGTCTCACTACATAAGGAAACAATGGCCTAAACGTGAATCTAACATTTCTGGACATAAAAATGTAACAAATACCCCATTAGCGGATCCCGAAAAGGTGTATTTACCTCCCCTGCACATAAAACTGAGGCTTATAAAATTATTTGGAAAAAGAAATGAATAAAGGTTCTGCTGCATTTATGTATTTGAAATCTAAATTTCCTAAAATAAGTGATGCAAAATTGAAGGAAGGAGTTTTTATAGGGCCTCAAATAAGATTATTAATATCGGATGATGAACATTTTGAGGAACTGTTACATCCACCGGAAAAAGCAGCGTGGAAACCATTCAAAAATATCTGTTGTGGATTTCTTGGCAATAATAAAAAAAGAAAACTATAGTGAAATAGTGAGTGATCTTCTGACTTCATACAAAGAAATGGGCTGCAACATGTCCTTAAAATTTCATTGCTTGGACTCCCACCTAGACTTCTTCCCTGAAAATCTTGGGGCTGTCTCTGATGAGCACGGTGAGCGTTTTCATCAGCAGATTTCTACTATGGAAAAGAGGTACCAAGGCAAATGGAGTCCCAGTATGCTGGCCGACTACTGCATCCCGAAGGCAAAATATGACCGAAAATCATCATATAAAACTTTTTAGATTAGACAAAATTAACCGTGTATTTATTATTCAGTGTTTTGTAAGTAGTAATTATTTTAAAACTTTAAACACGTGCCACAAAAAAACCCTGCCTGATGGATAAAATCTGAGAACATATTTAAACTCAGCATGGAAAAGATAAATAATTCCGTTAATTTTTGTGAAAGAAAAAAATTTTTTTTTTGTAGACCATTGTGATCAAGCGCCGGAAATGGGCCACGGAGTTCGTTACAACATATTCTTGGTAAAAATTTCTATCTACACTCCTACACCATATACCTTGTACTCACAGTTTCAACTTCGTTGAACAAGTGTTTGATAGTTTTTCAACATTTACTTACATCAGAAGGCCAGGCCAGATTTTAATACCACATTCGAGGCTACTCGAAAATCTCCCACTCTTGCCATCTGTCCTGGGGCACTTGTACCCAGTTTCCGCTCTCGCCAAATCATCAGTCCACTGGTTTGGTGGTCTACCTCTACTTCGATAGGCTTCGGATCTTGGTCGCCCCTTTATAATTTTTTTTGTCCATCGTCCATCCTTAAAGCTAGCAACTTGTCCAGCCGAGTTTTATTTAGGATGTGAAATGAATTTGACTGCGTCTTGTACCCCCGTTCTTTTCCTGATAATGTGATCTGTAAGAGTAACGATTAACACTGACCGCTCTATTTTTCTTTGCATCACAAATATTTTGTTGATATTTTTCTTTGTCAATGTGAGAGTATCGGCTCCGTACGTAAGAACGGGTAGTACGCATCTGTCAGAAACTTTTGTTTTTAAACACATCGGAAGATTAAATTTAAATATATAGCCCAGTTTGCTATATGCCGTCCAGGAGAGACCTATTCTCCGCTGAATTTCTTGTTTGGTTGTCTCACCCTATCATTCATGTCCTAGGTATTTATTTGGCGTACTTACTCGATCTCCACGTTATTCAGTTTTATAGTGTCGTTTAATACTAGATTTGTCATAAACGGAGTCTTTGATAGATTGATTTTTAAACCAACCCTTTCTAAAGCTTCTTAAAGCATATGCAGCATAGTTTGTGTTTCTTGCGTATTGTAATTAAGACAACGTCGTTCGCAAAACAGAGGTGACTTAACTTTTTACCGTCAGTGTTAAGCCCCATTTTTTCCCAATTTACTGATTGTAGCATATGTTCTAGAAGTGCCACGAAAAGCTGGAGAGCGTTTCACCCTGGCGTACTCCCCTTTCGATTTGAAATTTACTGGTGGATTGGTTAGTTTGTGTTTTAACATTAGTGATGATATTTTCGTATTTTTATTCAATTACACTGGAATATCAATGATCAATACCACATTTAGCAAGCGCTTCCAAGAGTATCTGCTGGTTTACAGAATCAAAAGCCTTTTCAAAGTCCACGAATATGAGCATCAGAGGCTTATTATATTTTTTTTATATTGTATTGTTATAGTGACAAATACATAAGTAATCGCCGATATGTGTTAATTAGGTTATTTACCTACCCATGAAAATGAGATCATTAAAGAAAATTGCTTAGCTGGGAAATTTATGCCGCTGTTTTAAATATTTTAAGGAAATTTTGTTCGTTGTGTTTTGAAGTTTTTACGATTTTTTTTCTTCTAAAAAATGAATAAAAGTAATTTGGAGCGCGGCGTAATGATAAAGTAACTCACTAAAAAAGGAAATGGATCAAAAAATGTCCCAAGTGTACGGTAATCACATCCTTTTTTAAGTAAAATTTTGGTCTATATGATTTCAATGGGGCTGAGCCCCAATTCAGGATGACCCAGATCAGGAAAACCGGTAAAGGCTGGAATTGAGGAAACCTTCAAGCTTGTTGAGGATTTGTTGCTATCATATTGACGAATGAAGAGTCTAGTTTGGGTTTATACGGTCTGAAAAAAGCAGAAAATTTTCTTCAGATTATGAGTTGTAAGTCGCTGTAGCGTCGTTTTTTGAGGCGCAAACAAAATAAAATTTTTTGGATACTGTCTCCTACTATCTTTCTCAATTACATTACTGATCTGCTGGAAAGAACCAGAAATACAATCGACAGCTTTGCAGGCGACAGTATGCTTATTTCTTCATTCATTTTTATCGGCTGCTCACGCAAATATCGGCAGACAGCAAGAAGTCGTTCAACTTAACGTTGCTGAAGCCGACATAATTATGTCGGTGCGCTCCATTCTCCTAGCATCGTCACTCAATTTGCTGGGCGTTAATTTGGGAGCATATACATACGTCTTGGCATGAACATGTTGCGAGCATAGCAAAGAGAGCTTCTCAAAGGCTGGGGATATTATTTCGAACTAGAAAGCGTTACACTCCGCAACACCTGTTAATTCTGTACAAAGCTCAAATTCAACCAACGATGGAATACTGCTCCCATGTTTGGGGCTCAGCTCCCAAACATACACTGCATTTGTTGAGTTCTATTCAGAAGAAAGATATTCGCCTGAGTGGAGACCTGGAACGAGCCAGCAACCCTGATTCATTGAAACATCTGTTGCCAATTTGTCTCTATTTTCATCGAAAATGTTCAGTGGGTGTAACCTCCTTAATTTCTCTCAAAGCGGGGCATGAAGATCCTCTTGCTATTCCTCGTACAACCCTCTTCAAGAAGTCTTTTATATGCAGAACCTCATTCATCCCTTTGAAATGATTTGCCCAGGACTATGTTTCCCACCGAGTACAATTTACAGCAGTTCAAGACCATCGTGAATCGCCATTTTTGCACAAGCGTCGCTCGTGTAGTGCTAACGATTTCCTTGCAGCACTTGTGCTATGCCCATAAAAAGAAACACCCTCGTAGCACCTACCACCCGAAGAAGACTTATTTTTACTTTACATCGATCCCTGTACTTGTATTTAAATATACAAAAATATATAAAATATTATATCAAAATATATATATAAATATAATACATCTAGCCATGTTTTAAATAAACAGTTCTGATGAAAACGTGATTCGCCCGTTATTTGATTAAAATTGCGTGTTGTAAATAATTTTAGTCATTTATTTTATCATACAGCAAATTACTATTCAGTATTTGCAAACTGTTTCCTTTAATTATTAAACGCAAAATATTCTGTACTTACGAGGATAGGTTGATAAATGTGGTAATTTTTTACAAAATGGCGGGAAATCTTATTAAGCGGCATGACTGTTGGTAAGCGTGATTCTTGTAACCGTTGTGTTCAGAGTTTTAAACTCGTGCATGGGATCGGTGTTACACGCTTCCTAGAAATAGATAAAACCGAATATCGTCCAGTGATAAAATATTTTTATTTAAAAAGTGGGTTACGGCCTAGATAGAAACTAAACTTGAGGAAGTTCACGGGGACTCTGTCCCAGCACTCAGGATTATTTATTATTGGATAAATGAATTTAAACATGGCCATACAAGCTCTGTCGATCCTGCACGTTCAGGACGGCCGATTGAGATTCCTTCTGAAGAAATGGTCGATAAAATTCATGATATCATGATGGAAGATCGCCACATTGGGCTTCGTGAGATTATTGAGATGGTAGACATCTCATTTGAACGGGTACATAATACCTGCATGAAGTTCTAAAAATGATAAAGCTGAGTGCGCGATGGGTACCGCGTTTGTTGATTTCAGACCAAAAACGAGCATTTTAAAATCGCGTTTCGAAAAATTACAGCGTAATCTGGTGTCGTTTTGTGACTGTAGACGGAACTGCATCTACTGTGATAAGCCCGAGATAAAGCGGCAGTCAAGCCAGTGGGTCGGTGGAAAAAGCGAAAATAGTGTTACCTGCCGGAAAAGTTTTTGGAACTCGCAGAATATAATCATGATTAACTCTTTGGAAAATGGTAAAACAGTAACTGGCTCTTATTACGCAACTTTATAAGACCGTTTGCATATTAAGTTGAAGCAGAAGTGCGCCTGCTCACACATCGGCCGTTACAATGGCAAACGTGTACGAGCTAGGCATCGAAATCTCACCCTGTTCACCAGATTTAACCCCAAGTGACTTTTTTGTTGTTTAATCACAAAAATTGGCTTGGGGGGTAACAAATTTTCGTCGAATGAAGGGGTTATCTATGCTGTAAATGAGTTTTATGCATAGTTTGACTAATTTTTTTTTTCCAAGGGGATAAAAAAGTTAGAATAAATAATAAAGATCATGTTGAGAAGTAAATTGTTTTTACAGAAAAATGTTATTTACTTTGTTTTTTACAAGACTTTTCAATTCACCCTCGTATCTAGGGTGTTCTTCTATTTGATACTTTTTCTTTGACTTCTAATACCTAATCTGATCTAACCACTTCTTCAAATATATTCATTCTATATGCGACCCCTGTATAAGAAGAAACCAACTTCTCGAAAATAGGAGTGTCCTGTCACTTGTTTTATGATATTTATTCTATTAGATACCTAGTTCTAAGAATGATAGTGTCTTTCGACGAACTCCGAGTTTCAAACAAGGAGCCGCCGCAATTAACTTTCGAGTTAACCTTGGTAAATGAGATGCTTCAAGATGTAACATACATGTTGATAATTGCTAATCTTTTACTCAAGTGTACGAGTCTTCTTCTCGGGATGCAGGCCTCTTCCAAATCTTTCCATCTTTCCCTGTCCAGAGCCGTTCTGTTCCAATTTGTTCCTGCGATATTCTGGAAGTCGTCTCGTACCTTCTTTGAAGTATTTCCACACTCCTCTTACTCTTCCTTGGGCCCCATACTGTAAGCTTGTAAGCCAATCTGTCGTTGTTCTTTCTCGCTACGTGGCCAGCCCATCTCCACTTTAGTTGAGCCGCTCTTTCTAAAGCATCCATTAGCCATATTCTTCTCCGGATTTCCTCATTTGGGATCTCTTAAACTCACTCCAAGCATAGCTCTCTTCATTGCACGTTGCGCCACTCGAAGTCTGTTCATCGACTTACGTGTTAGCGACATCGTTTCAAGACCGTACAAGAGAACTGGCAGTACACATGACTCGTACGTTTTCCTTTTGAGGTTTACAGGGATATCTCGTGATCTGAAAATAAACCCGAGTTTACCAAAAGCTGCCCAACCCACACTCACTCTTCGAGAAATTTCTGCTGTTTGGTTCTCCTTTTCTAGTAGTACTTTTTGCCCGAGGTATATATATTCAGATATGTTCTCTAATGATCAATTGTCGATGGTAATCGTTACTTGCTCTGGGTACGAGTAGCTAAAGTGATTGTGAGTCTCTTGATATATTTTTCCTATATTGACTGTTCGTAGATTTTTCATTTCAATTTATTCCACCTTGACCTTACAAGGCAGTACATCCGTCTGTCAGTGTTGCTTGGATTGAAAACTCGCAAGCTTTTCGCCAAAGACTCTAGGCATTAACGATATTTACTCGTCAATAGACCATATACCAATTACTGACCAGTAAGCATCAATAATGAGACTTTCCAGTTGAAACAGCACTGACCAACCGTTTTACTTCCGGACCTACAAGAAAAAAACACATTTCTCGATCTGTGAGCATCACCACACCCAATACTTTTTATGTCAATTCGGATCCCTTTGTAATTTTTCAAAAGTTTACGAACTAGAACCGTTGTTCCCAATTAAATGATCTATTAAGTAGTGGTAGCGTCGCCAAATATTTCACTTTTTAAATAAAATATTTAATAAAATATATTTGAAAACTCAAAAATAGACCAGAAAGTAATATTTAATACAAAGTAAATAAGTACGTCGTAAGTTTACTTTAGACATACAATATCCTTGGGAAATGAAAATCAAATACAAGAGATAATTAAAAGGAGAAGATTAACATAGTCAGCATTTGGAAAACTGAAGAACAGAATGACAAATACCCATTCCCGTCTGTTCGATCCGTGTATACTCCCTGTAACGACTTATGGCTGTCAAACCTGAACAGTAACAAGGAAATCGATGGAAATGCTCAGAATAATACAAAGAGCCATGGAGGGGCAGTTGCCCGGAGTATCCTTAGGACAAAAAAAAAGAAATGATATAATAAGGGGCATAACAAAGATAACCGACGTTGGAGAACCTATATCATACTGAAATGGGGATTCGCGGGAGACATTGCGAGGTGCCTTGATGATCGATGGAGCAAAAGCGTACTTCTCGTATTGGGAACACCATGTCTGAGGCAGAGATCAAATGATCGATCATCAATGCGTCGGACGGATGATATCAAGCGAACCACGGGGCTATCATGGCTGCGGGAGTCGCAGAACCGACCAAACTGAAAACGAATGAGGGATGCCTATGTCCAGATATGAATCTCCACAGGCTGATGATGATAAAGATGATAGTTATATCATCAGTGCCTCAAAAACCTCTTTTAATTATAGATAGAATATTTATAATATCGAAGTTTGAAATAGGTCTTAAATTTAAATATGAGTCTTAATTGATATTAGGATATTTGTTATTAGTTAGTGTTTGGTTATTTATTTGTGTGTGTGTGTGTGTGTGTGTGTGTGTGTGTGTGTGTGTGTGTGTGTGTGTGTGTGTCTGAGTGTGTGTTACTTGTTGGTACATACCAATTAGCCAGCATATCTCTTTATCCTTTTACAAACAGATTTGTTTGATTATTTTTTTACATTTAGATAAATGTAATGTTTATTTATTTTTTCTAATAACTAATTGGAAAACTTCGTTGCGTATGAATAATTAAATAAATTTACACACAACATATAGAAAACTGGTTCATTGCGATTGCAAATTCATATTATTTCATTGAAAAATGGAATTTGGCGCACCAACTTTCGTGAAACATTAAAAATAAGAAAGTGTTCTGAAAAAACTTAATTTAATAATAAAGTAGCTGTGCCCGCGGCTCCGCTCGCGTGGCTACAACAGAATTATAGTTTAGGTTTTTTGCTGGCGGTAAATTTCGACTTGATTCACTATTATCGTCACACGTAACAAAATATATACTAAAACCTCAACAGAGAACATACGAGGCGTATTCGAAAAGTAAGGGCCGTTTGCTTATATTTAAATACTGGCGGAACTGAACAAAGTTGTACACATCAGCACCATGACTGTTTCCGAAGCCACTGAAGTTATTGTTTTGATTCAATAGTCGTTTACCTGTCGGTCAATGCAGACAACAATATCCGCGAAAATCGTTGCTCCCGCCAGTTGCGATTTTTTTTTTTTGTGCAGAGGAATCATCAACTGCTCAAATTTATCGAGAGTTGTACCGAGTTTATGGACCTACTGTAATGAGTGGAGAAAAGGTTAGACAATGGTGTCGGAACTTCAAGAATGCACAAATGCGCAGGATGAAGAGCGGTGTGACAGGCCCAGTATCCAGACCGATGAAATAGTTGAAATAGTGGCATGGTTTAAAGACAACGGGAAACTGGAGACCACCGTTGTCAACTGGTTCAATTCCCAATCGGACAACTTCTATACAGAAGGATTAAAGAAGCTGGTTGAACGTTACGAAACGTGCTTAGAAGTTAACGGCAATTATGTGAAAAATTGAGTAGGTTTGTAGGAAACTAAAACCATCAATAAAAACTTTTTCTAACGAATATATTTTTTTTATGACCAAAAGGCCCTTACTTTTCGAATATGCCCCGTACATATGAATTTAAAAAAAAACACGTAAATGGGATAAGTGGTTATCTAGTAAAAAGGGCATTAACGGACAGAAAGACAGACAAAGAGACGTTGCGTTTTATAATATATATAGATATAGATGATAATAACTGTGTGTTTTTAATTGACTGTAATCTAGAAATACACACTTCTTGTGTCTCGCTATCTACGAATAGATAATTCGCGCTTTAATTAATCTATAGTAACGTCATAGATTTGTCAATTGTTTTAGTTTTGGCCATGTTCTGAACTAGAATATATAACTGCATAAAAACATCGCTTCGCTATCTTTATTGCCAGGTACACAAATGTATTTCCTTATACACGTATTCATTTATCTATGGATTAATGTAAATTACCACGATAATTTGTCGATATGTGAAAATGTAATAAAAAAAAACATACTACCATGAGTTAACTTTAGTAAAACTCTCAGATTTTTATTTATGACTTTCGTGGGATTAAATATTACGAAACTTTTTTGGTTTGCTAACAACTTTCTAAATACAGTTTGTTACGGATTAAATATTCGCGACTTCTTTTACCGTTTTTATAACTTTTTTATCTTTGTCAAACTGTTTAATAGTTTAAAGTAAAACACAAAATGTAGTCCGTATAAACACATGTTTTGTGACCAATACCAAGTCATGGTCTAGAATTCATATGAGCGAAACTCGCACAAATGCTAGGTTTCCATTAAATCACTATTTTATTCACCAACTTTAAAAAAATGAGGTTCCCAATTTAATACGTGGGTATGTACTATTGTTCAAATGGATAATATTGTAGTTATCTATGCTTCCGAAGTGATATACCAAATTTCGTATATATGTTCTCAAATATCTGCGTAACTACTGCACCGATTTTGATGAAATTTTTTTGCATTTGACCAGTTCTTGTTCAATTTAAGTCGCAAGTAAAAAATTCGTTGAAATTAGTTTTGTAGTTCAAACTTTGTCTTTATAACAGTAATTAGCCGACTTTTCGAGAGTAGTTTGGACTATATATATATATATATATATATATATATATATATATATATATATATATATATATATATATATATATATATATATATATATATATATATATATATATATATATATATATATATATATACGTACATTTTTTTGACAGTACTTTTTAACAAACTTCATAGTGTTGTGTTTATAGTGCAGTAAAAAAGCCTTTAAAATTGCACACTCTAGATGCAGCAATATTACGATTGCTGGGGTATCACCAGGATTATTGTCCTGAGTTTTGGACATCGAAAAACTTGTGCTCTTTGTTTATAAACAATTTAAGTATTCAAAACGCGTCTTTTGAGCTTAAAATGGGAATAACTCCCGTTATATAAGTCGAATCGAGGTAAAGAATTCTTGGTAACGCCAACTTTCCGATGTCATTAAAAAAATTTTTTTTAGAGCCATTTTAACAGTTTCTGTACATTTGTTTAATAATCAAATAACAACAAATGCGATTTTTCGTTCATTTTCACGTTAACGAAAATGATTTTTTTAAATAAAGGTCTCGCGATTCTCTGGCTGTTGTGTCAGCTTTCGATGGAGTAATAGGTATGCGTACTTAATACAATTCGTTGTATCCTACCATCGTACTCCGTAACTTCTGGGATAACTACCCGTAAATTCTGTTCTCTTGTTTGTCAATCCTCTCCTGCCTGATGAGTCATGATGCAGCGAAACGCGTCTCAGGATGGATTTGACGAACAAGAAAACAGCTGGTAAACTGCTGAAATATGGACTTCGTCTATTTTCAGTTGTTTTACAATAACTAGAAACATTAATCGTGGACATTCACAATTTTACAAGATACTTTTTACACTCTTTAAACAAATAAAAGTTAATAGTCATGAAACTTGATTTGAAAACTGCAAACGATCTGAAGATCCGAAGATAAATAAGTAAATGACGAAACGATTAAATAAATAAATATTTTTTTCTCATGCAGTTCTTAATACTGTTCGTTATGTTAATGTAAATATTGCGTAAGTTCTTCGCATTTTAATTGTTCTATTATAAAATGAAAACAACATTTACAGCAATAAACGGTGTCAGAAACTGATTAAGAAAAAAAAAAACAATAGTAATAGTTGCAAACCATGAAAACACGTGCCACGTGACCTAATAATTTCTGGTTTAGGTAAACTGTTAGGAATGTATAACAAAAATGCTAATTTCGAAGGTTGAAGCAAAAGGATTTCTGTCATATTGAGATAATTATTATGAGTGTATTATGGTTTCTGACCTAGTACAAATTAGTTAAGTAAAGTCATTTTAATGAGTAATCTTATAGTTATGTATGAGACTAGTTGGGAAAGGGGTATTTTATAGAACGTGTAAGCAAGTTTCGGGGCGAAATATAGTTTCCCCCTAAAAAGAGAGTGAAATTTTAAAAAAATATACAAAGATGAAAATAGGAACGCCGGATGTTGTATCTTTCTGTGGCCAAAAGCTTTGGGTCAGCTGTTTTACGATATTTGCTTTATTAGATGCCTAGTTATGATGGTAAAAGTGATAGTGTGCTATGACTAACAATCGAAAAATGAGTTTCAAAGCAGGAGTGCTAATGAGTTTTATGTTAACGATGGTAACTGAAACGTCTGGATGCTTTAAAAAGTATACGCTGATGAACAGGGATGGACGATAATGGTTTTTACCTACTGATAGTCTATAGCTTTGGGATGTGATCACATCCCAAATCACGTTATCAGGAAGAGAACGCGGGGTACAAGACGTAGTTAAATACATTCTACATCTTAAACGGAACTCTGGGCTGGGCCTGTTGCTAGGTTTAAGGATGGACGATGGACAAAGAGAATTATAGAGTGGCGACCAAGATCCGAAGCCTATCGGAGTAGAGGTAGACCAGCAAGTCGGTAGACTGATGATTTAAAAAGAGTGGCTGGAAATTGGGTACAAGCGGTCCAGAACAGAAAAAAGTGGCAAGACTTGAGGGAGGCTCTCGTCCAGCAGTAGGCAGTATAAGCTGATGATGATGATAATGATGATGAGTCTGTAGCTACCTATCTATCGATAATTTTAATTTGTCTCTAGGTTGATAGTTATCGATATATCAAGTTATCAATATATCGATTGCTATTGATTAAAGGAAGGAAGGAATACAACACCACTGAAAATACCAGTGACCACGATACTCAACAAAATACAAAAAATTAGTACAAAAAACCCATTTAGTGAATTAATGGATCATTACGGACGCTATGTGGAAGCTGTGAGAGAGCATATCAACTGTGATCTAAACGATTATATTTGGCCTGCGTCTTCTTTTTTGTTAAGGGGATATACCTAGTCATCTGGGTCAAAAAAATCGATTTTTGAATTTTTACATTTTGTTAAGAATATTTTCTGTAAGTTTCATAAGAATCGGTTACTTTATAGCAGTTTAAAAGAAGTGCCGTTGCGTAGAGTTTTCGGAGCAGGTAGCGACCAGCTGCTCTCGGGTCAGCGTTCGCCGACCTTAACCCGATTTTATTGTATTTTAAACTTTTTCTTTTATAATACAATACAAAGAGATTCTTCAATTGTCCTTCTTAGAAGGGACAAGGCATTTACATCTGCTATTCTTAGATTCTATATTCGAAACTGGGAGTTTGTCCAGTACCGTTATACAATTCACTCGTAGCAGTTATTAACGTTTATAACAAGTAAGCTGAAAAGTTTTTGGTCTAGCTACTTAAAACACTTTTTTGCAAAATTCGACTTTATTCATCAATATAGTCTCCTTCAAGAGCGATACAATCAGTTCAACGCTCTTCAAAATGGGTCTGTTTCGGCGATAACTTCTTCACTGGGGCCAAATCTCTTTCCCGCGAACATTTTTTGAGGTCTGCGAATAGATAATAGTCGCTGAGGTCCAAATCTGGAGAATACGGTGGATAAGGAGGCAATTCGAACTTCAATTCATGCAATTTTGCCATCGTAACCATTGACTTGTGACACGGTGCATTGTCTTGATAAAGAGCACTTTTTTGTTGTTCATTTGGGGTCGTTTCTTTGTGATTTCTGCCTTCAAACGCATCAATAACTTTGTATAATATTCGCTATTGATGGTTTTTTCCCTTCTCTGCATAGTCGATGAGAATTATCCCATGCGCATATTAAAATACAGAGGCCATAACCTTCCCAGCCGACTATTGTGTCTTTGGTCGCTTCGGGCTGCTTTCACCGGCTGCTGTCCACTCAGCTGACTGTCGAGAGTTCAGCATCATTTGTATCTGTCAAGTCTGGTTCTTGTTCCTGGAAATACGCTTTAAAGCTGCAGGAAAAAGTTGGTGGAACCCAACGCTGAGTGGCAGATATTTTAGGTATAGCTTCATTTCTGGGAAATGTGACTGAAAAATGAATATCTGCCATGAATATTGGGTCAATCCAAAGTTGCAGAAAAATGGACCCACCTGACCCCATAGAGGTGCGAATGTAATTTGTTTTAATATGTTCGATACTAAAAATAACACTATCTGCCACAGAGTCTGGTTTTTTATTAAAATGCGCGCGCCTGTCCCACAAATCACCATTGAAACAGTTACAAGCAGATTAATATATTTATTTTTGCAAAAATTTAACCTTTTTATTGTTATAAATAATTTATTATAAACAATTATTCTAATAAACAAAATTTCATAGAATTTATCTCCATAACAGCAAAATCTAAACTTTTTACGAGCTCTACCCAAGTTTTTTAGATGAATTTTGTCCTGCTTTCTGAATTTCTAATCGATTTTTCCAATTTAATTAATTAAAAATTTAGAGCTAATCCGTTTATTTATATGCAATTAAATAAAAATATTTGTGTTACAAAAAGAAAAATTAATATAATTCTAATAAATTGTCAGTAATAATAAAATAATTTCGTTTTTGAAAAAATGAACAGAGAATTTAAATTTAGCGAGTCAAATAATATTATGTTAAGTTATTATAGAAAAAAAATTATTTATTTGTAACAAAGGTTAATAAATTTTTAGAAAAAATGGTTTAGAAATTCGACATATAAACTCGTGCATCACAGCTAGGTAATAATGCGAATAGAGAAAATCAATTTGTTTATAACTTAAGCTTTGCATTAAAAATACAAAAATTCTGCTGGTAAAAGCAGGGACTGGAGTTCATGGCACATATTCGGGAGTTCACCTCGTATTATAGTATTAGAACACTGGTTTCTTTATCTGCCGCTCTCGAATGAGTTCAGGTGGGTCCAAAAACTTTACAGGTTCAAAAATTCGTAGAAATTCAAAGAACCAGGATCTACGTCAAATAATATTTTTTTTTTTACTTTTTGGGTCCCAAACTAACTATATCTCGAATATCTGCGATGAGTTCATTTTTTGAGCCCATTTTTTTCAAGAAAAAAAAAGTTTGTTCCCATAGGAACCGGTCTCCGTGGCAGATATTAAAGCTATACCTAGTATCCTCATAACATATAAAACTGCCTCTCTGCGATGGGTTCACTTACCCTCATTTTTTTGCCTCCATAATCACGGCAGGAACCGGAATTTGGATCTATAAGTTCTATTTTTTGGTTCAATTTGTCACATTTAATAAGTGATATGTTTATCTGCCGCTCTTCGAGAAGTCCAAAATCTTGGTTATAAGCTCCCGGACTATATATGTTTCAGAATTTGAAATAACGCCCGAGTCCGCGGGAACTGTCTTTTTCAAGCTACATTGCCACAGCGGAAATTCACTCCATAAAATTCAATAAAAAGTAATATTTATCTAATATTTTTGCAACAACTAGGTGGTACACTGCCTTCATATTTTAACAAACGATAGCAAAGTAATTTTTTTATGTATATATAATTTTTTGTAACTTTTCACTTTTTAACGCAAATACGACAACAAAAATTATATCTTATACGTGTTAAACATCTGAAACTTTTACAATTAATTATGGCAGTACGGCGTGGTAAACCATCTTTATATTGAAGTAGTGAATGCATGATGCTAAAATCTATTATTTTTCAAAATTTCAAGCAAAACTACTTTAACAGCTACTCGTAAGAAATACCTTGAACAGTAAAATTACAGGCAGTTTAAAATAGCAAAATAAGCTGGTTCGCATCCTATATTGCATCCTGTTAAGGCTGCACATTTTTCATGAATAAAATGATGGAATATCTCGTTACATTTGATTGATAGTCCTATTACTTTAACAAATTTTAGAATCTTGAGTTCACGTTTCTAGGAAATATCGTAACAAAGTGCAGCTCCTTGTGTACTTTTTTTTGCTACTTGTTACCATACTTCTTATTTTGTCTGCGCCAATGTAAAACAGAACAGAAAATATATTAACGGAAAGTCTCGCAGAACACTAAATGTGATTTTGAGATACTAAAGACGTATTATAATAATGTGTGCAAAAGAATACGTAGTTGATACATACTTCAGTCAGTTTTCTATTTTTTTTTATGGGCATAGCACACGTGCTGCAGGAAATCCCAAAAGCGCTACGGGAGCGACGCGTATGCAGACCAAGCGATTCTCGTTTGTCTTGAATTACTGTAAATTATACTCGATGGGAAACATAGTTCTGGACAAATCATTCCAAAAGGATGAGGTTCTCCATATTAAAGACTGCTTGAAAAACTGTTATATAGTCTGTCCCAAAATATAAGATCGTGATTTTTGCCGTTTTAAGTGGGCAATATAAAAATTCTGACCTTTTGTTTATGATAGATTGCAGAGATGGACTTAAGAATTTCATTCATCAATGCAAATAAATAAAATTATAAGTGTTTTTGGAGATGTTTATTTAGAGATGTATGTAAAAACAAATGGATAAGAAGTACAAATATACAGTTTGAATGGTTTACAAGAGGGGACATTGTAACATTCATTTTTTCCTAGATTTTAAGACCATGTAATGTTACTGATTTTTCCATTTCAAATTGTACTTATTTTCATTTTTGTATCGAACGGTATATTAAACAGTTCCAAGACGTTCGGTATATACTGTGTTGTGCGGGTTCCTGACCGAACCTCTCGCTACGCCGCGATTGGTGAAATGTTTGATCCGCAGTTTTGATTGGAGCGTCGTGATATTACAGGCAAAAGTCGCACGATTATTTAAGGCTCTGCAGAGCTCGAATCGTGGCTGTTTTCCATCTAGCCGCAGCCAGGCAGTACCGTCTAGCCGAGAGGCTATTTTCCATCTAGCCGAAGTAGGCTAATTTTCATCAGAGCCGCTAAGTAAAAGTACCAGTTTCTTAAATAAAAGCCGCAGTGGGCTTTTTAAGTGTTTGCTAAGAAAAAGTGTGAAATCGGGCGTAGTCCATCAAAACAGGAATAAGAACAGTAAGTCAACAAAACTTCCTTCAATAGACTTATCCCGGAGTAGTGCCTTAACTACAATTTAAAACAGACTAAAAAGTGAAGTGTAAAGCACGACTTTTCGTCTTCGGGGGTTATAATAGTTTAAAATTTAAATGTAACAACTACTAGCTAGGCTAGAATTTTTTTTTTTGGTAAAACTGCAAAGGTTAGAACTTTTTATTTTTTTAAAAAACATGAATAAATTTTCTTTTTGTTGATTAAAGCTAGTGTCTCACTGAATACCTATCTTTCTTTTCAGGATAAGGACGGCTGTACTAAACTAACTTTTTATTTAATAACCATAAAACCCTTCAGTATTTTTTCATTTTTTTAGCTGAAGTTAGATCCTTTCTATTTTAAAATGAATGGTGCCCAAAAAGAAATCGTACAGCTAAAGCTTTTTAAAAATAGAAAATAAATCCAAAAAGACGTACAAAAATTATCTCTTACCCATATCTCTCTACCAAAGAAAACTGAGCTAGTGTTTCTTTAATTTCTTTAGTTCTTTTAAAATTAGGTTTCACTCAATTCATTATCAGAAATTAAAGCGGGGCTGCAAGAAAATTGTGTTCAAGCTTGGGGCGTCCAATATTCAAACGGTACAAAATGACGCAGTGTACGTGGGGCGCAATTAAACACCTTTTCATACGCTACAAAATGACCCCACAACGTTGGGGCAAGTTTTTCATAGGGTACAAAATAGCGCTGTCAACGCGGGGCTTTTGGAATTTTATTTTTTAAAGGGTTCAGTGTACTAGCTTTCGAACAAAATAAAAGCTCTAACTTTGCAGATATTTTTATTTCATAATATTTATTAAACGAAATTACACTATAGCAATAAGACAAAAGCAGGAAATTTGTAGAATTATTTATTTCAATTTATCCGATGGTGGTTTAGATATTAGAATTTTGTTTCGACTCTAAGATAAGAGATTCCTACTTTTTTCTTAAAAGCTAGCTTTATAGTTCAGATTAGCAGATGTGCTGGTTTACTTTAATTTTTACAGTGTTAAATTTATTTTGCGGTGAACCGAGAACAAAAAACAGTACGTTTTTTTCACCGATGTTTTGCATGAATATTAAAAATACTTTGCTGATATACGAAACGGTATTTGGAGATTTTTTTGTAGAAAATTCTTAAGATATCTTAGTAAAGGAATATTAATACAAGACGATACTTAGAAATTTTTGTTGAAATTGTTGAAGATTTTTTAAATGTTTGGTAAAGAAGTTTACATATTTTAAGTGCCTTTACATATTTTTTATTTTGACTATTGGGAGCACAGGAGAAATATTTTTTAAACAATTCTTTTAAATTGTATTCATTTATCATGGAAGTCTTCAATTTTAAAGTCAATCACCTACTGGAAAATGAGTTAGACTATGAACTGAAAATCCGTCGTACTTTCTCAGAACGTCCGGTCGCGGATAAAAGAAAGATTCTAACGAGGATCTTAAGAAAAGAAATATTCCAATAGATCAGATTGGACTAAATAGTTACAAAAAGTTTCAGATTTTTTTAAGACTAATAAAACTTCTCCTTCTCAAGTTAAAACTCCTGCTTCTCCAAATGGTCACATGTCTCCTTTATTCGTGCATAAATATTTAGATAACAGACCGCATATCAAGATAAATCTATTAGGTGCCCATTTCTCGGCTTTATTTGACTCTGGTGCAAATGCCTCCGTTATAGGTCAGAATGGTATTAAAATTTTAAGTCGTTTAAGTATAAAAATATGCCATGTCAAAAATAGAAGTGTTACCACTGCAGATGGCAGCCGTCTAAAAGTTTTAGGTACGGTTGAGTTGCCGCTAGTCTGCAATGGTCATTGTTTAGTAATCTCTGCTCTAGTAGTACCTTCTCTATCACATACTTTGGTTTTAGGATGTGATTTTGCACAAAAATTCGCAATTTTAGTAAATTTTAAAGATAATTCGTGGTATCCCCAGTCCCAAGAAGTCAATTCTAATACAAGTTTTAAAGATTGTCATTCAGAAAGTCCTTTAGAAAACCTTTTCTCGCGTCTATGTACCCTAGATGATCTCTCGCGGACGGAACGCTTGAAGGCAGAAAAAGAAATAAGCTCTTTCAGAGAAATAAGTAGTAAAGATAGGTTAGGCCGAACGAATAAAATCACCATGTCTATAGATACGGCTGATGCCAATCCTGTAAAGACAAGGCCCATCGCCATGTCTCCGAACATGTCAAAAGTATTGAATAAGGAGTTAGACGAAATGTTGAAACTCGGAGTGAAATCGTCTATGCTTTGACGGAAGAAAGCTCAACGAGGTCAGCAAATTTGATAACTATCCATTACCGAACATCGACAGAATTTTGTAAGGAGTTAGACGAAATGTTGAAACTCGGAGTGATATCGTCTATGCTTTGACGGTAGAAAGCTCAACGAGGTCAGCAAATTTGATAACTATCCATTACCGAACATTGACAGAATTTTGACATCACTCAGGAATGCTAAGTATGTATCTTCGATAGACCTTAGAAAGGCTTTCTGGCAAATTCCTTTGGACAAATCCTCTAAGGAAAAGACCGCTTTTGCAGTAGTAGGCCGAGGTCTATTTCAGTTCGTCACTATGCCGTTTGGTCTAAAGAACGCTGCTCAAACTCAGCAACGTTTAGTGGACGCTATATTTGGTCCGAAATATGAGCCACATATTTTTACCTATCTCGATGATATTTTAGTAACATCGGAAGACTTCGAATCGCATATTCGCTTACTTAAAGAAGTAAAAAATAAATTGAAAGAGGCCGGACTGACGATAAATTTGAGCAAATGTGATTTTTTCAAAACTTCTCTAAAGTTTTTAGGCTATATAGTAGGCTCAAATTCCTTGCGTACCGATCCGGATAAAGTAGCAAGCATGGTTAATTATGCGAGACCTACTAATACCACGGAAGTTAAGCGCTTCGTAGGAATGTGTTCATGGTACAGACGTTTTATTGAGAATTTTTCTACCTTGTTGTCAACTATTAATGGTCTTTTGAAATGACGAAAAAAAGGACAATCGATAGATTGGACAAAGGCAGCCGAAGAATCTTTTATAAAGATTAAAGAGCTATTGGTTTCAGCTCCCATTTTATCCCAACCAGATTTTTCCCAACAGTTTTATATTTCTAGTGATGCTTCTAATACCGGTTTAGGGGGCGTCCTAACACAGAAAATCAATGGTGAGGAAAGAGTGATAGCGTATGCCAGTAGAACTTTATCAAAGGCTGAACGTAACTATTCGGTTGTTGAAAAAGAATGTTTAGCAGTACTCTTTAACATCGAAAAGTTTCGACCGTACATAGAAGGTGTTCCTTTCACGGTCATAACAGATCATTATAGTTTATTGTGGCTTAATTCCATTAAAAACCCTAGTGGCAAACTAGCGCGTTGGGCGATTAGGCTGAGACAACATACATTTAATTTAATTTGGCCAAAAATGCGTTTTGACATCGTAAAGTTTGTGAGGACTTGTGAAGTATGTGGAGCGCAGAAATCTCCAAATGCACTACCTATGGGACTGATGGGAAAGAGAGAAAACGGTTAATTACCCTTTTCAAGTCATAGCAGCTGATCTAGTAGGCCCATTCCCACGTTCAAAACAAGGAAATAAATGACTTTTCGCAATTTCTTGCTGGTTAACAAAGAATACCGTGTTATTTCCTTTGAAAAGCTCTAAAGCCGAATGCTTTTTGAAAATTTTAGAAAATGATATTTTTCTAATCCACGGAGTTTCATCGCTTTCGAGATGCGATAACGGTACTCAGTTTACTTCTGTGTGTTTTAAGAGCTTAAGTGGGACATATAGTTTTAACATCCGTTTTAATCCCGTGTACACCGCAAGACACGAAGTAACAGGGTTTACACCGTCTTTCTTAGTTTACGGCAGACATATACCTCTATCTGGATCGTATTATAAAAATTTAGATTTGGATGTCAATGTTGACAGCGAAATAATTCCGGGTAACAGGGGTGCGTACGCCGAAAATTTAAAGGGTTTAAAAGATATTTTCACCGACGTGCGTAGTAGGATACATAAGGCTTATGAACGGAACAGTAAGTCTTACAACCTTAGAAAAAGGGATTTTGCCTTTAATATAGGTGATCACGTTTGGCGAAAAAATAAAATTTCTTTCCAGTGCAGCAGATAAATTCACATCTAAGTTGGTACCTAAGTATGTGCATTGCGTGATTAGAGAAAAGATTTCAGATTTAGTTTATGGTTTAGTTAATTTAGATGGGACTAAAATAGGACGATGGCATATTAAAGACTTAAAACCATTCAACGGACCTAGCCCTAGTGAAAGTTTGTCAGAAGAAGAATAATTTATATTTACATTATCTTAATTGCTTTAATTTATTTTTTTGATGTTGCTCCGTAGAGGTGACGACCTCGTTTTTTTTTGACTGTTATAAAAGTTGAGCTGAGGATAGCTTACTTTTATAGTTTTTGCTAAGGTTTTGGGTACTGATCATATCCAAACTTAGGTTGATTGTGGTTGATGTTTAGCATCGACTCAGTTTTGCGAGCTTGCGAAGGAGTCACACTCAGGATATATCATAAGACTGGTATGTCGGTGGTCGCGGGATTTGATTTGCTTATGACCCCAAATAATATCCAGTTCTTGACACTTGGAAGCGAAATTTTGATTAGAGGCAATCCAAGGTGATTTTGAGTTAGGACAAGCGCAAGATGTAGCTCGTGTAGTATGATGTTGAGTCAAAAATTTTTTTATGAGCAATTTCAAAGTTTGCTACCCGAGTGGGTGTATTTTTATTACCTTAGTGGTATATGTTGGGTGCAATTAAGAGTAAATTGATTTTGGTTTATCCAGTAAGTCTAAGACTTGGATTATTTTGCTTTAGATCTTCTTCTGAATTGACAAACTGAGGGTATTTTCTATTTTTTTTCAGAGCCGTTTAAACGTTACCTTTGAGTCAATAATTTTTTTAAATTTTTTTGCATGGACTCATAGGCGTATGTTGAGTTTTTTTCGGTCTACTATCAGATTGATAGAAAATTGAAGTTCTGCAGGAGAACTAAAGGCTGATCATTTACAGGAGATGAGAGCAGAGTAAGACAGTCGTTTTACAAAGAAATGATCAAAATCTGATACCGAGATGAGAACCTTGTCAAGAGAGGCTAAGCGCAGTGAAGGAAGATTCCTAACCGAATTTTTAGATTTCCAAGAGGTAATCTAGAAGTTTGGGCTGACAGAAAACGGTTATGCCTGATACCTGTAGCAGTTTCTTCTAGAGGCTATTGTCTAGGGAGACGATTAACACCATGATCGAATATCTTAGCTGTCAACGATGTTTTCTTCTTGTTTCTGATTAAGCTGGAAAAGCTCTTGTCGTCTTCAAAAGTTTTGTTGCGTTGCCACCAAAATTTTGAGTAATTTTTGCTTCATGTAGCTTTTTAAGCTCATTTTCGTTTTTTTAAAATTTCGTTAGAAGCTTGGTTAAGTCAACCTTGTAAACCTTTAGGTTGTATCCCATGAGTGATTTGTTTTTACAGGCTGTGATGCACCGGATGCTAACAGATGCCGTTACGACGTTTGGCAGGGAGTTAGTCTTCCTGAGGAACAGACTGATTGGAAGGGTAGTCTATGGGGGGTGAACGTTTGACCTTTGGGACCTTTAGGGGTTTTGTTACCCAATGGTTATTTCTATTTGAACCAAAGGAGAGCCTAACTACTGTAGTCGACCTCAGCTCCAATTAGCCTATTAGTGGTGACAGGCTGTTGGCAGTAGTGTGTTTCGGAACACCCTATTGATTAAATTTTTTTTTTTTTTGACTTATGGTGGTGTGGTAGACACCGTTTTAGTTTAGTGGATGCTATAATCTACTCCCTTTTGTTGGTGGACTCCAGGGTCACCATTTCAGTATTTTATTGTCTCCACCATTCAGTATATCGTGGTGAGGTGTTTGTCTCCTGTTATGTGGGATGGATTGAATGTTTTTCGTTGTTGTTCTAGGGCGAGACCAGTACACGAGGGTTCTTCATGCAACTTGAGGAAGCGCAATGCTGGTTAAGTTTTATATCTCTGTGTAGCCACCCTGAAGAATGACGGAGGGCGTTTCTTCTGGCTCATGTTTCTAGGCAGATTTGTCACTTTGGTGCGATGTGCCGAAGATTTGATTAGCTTTTGCTAAGAGCTTTCACCAAGCTCAGTATGGAGTTATCATAACCAAGAGTTTGGGATTTGAACTCCTGTATGTATTTCTGTATATATTTCTGTACATATTTCTGTATATATTTCGGTGTATGTTGGTTGCCTGAGGGCATGTGCTCAAAATGCGAGATTTTGAGTCGTTTTGCTTATGGACTCCCATATATAGGATTATGACTTTAGGGAGGTCCTATTTCGAGACTTGCTGTCTCATATAGTTATGTTGGGAATGTTTCCTTGAATGTTAGTTGTGCGCAGACTAATCATTCTGTTCTTAGTGAACATTGCTTTTTGAAGCAGGATCATTCAGTTTGGTGAATTTTAGCTTTTATAGCTATTCACTGTGTTTAGGGTGAATTTTAGCTTTTATAGCTATTCACTGTGCCTATAGTGATATTGTTAGCTTTTATAGCTGCTCACTATGTTAAAGGCGAGATTGTTCTTTTAGAACGCAGACTTTGTGTAGTCGAGGACTACTTACAGAGTGTTTTCTTGGCGAGGAGCCGAGGTTTTTTCTGGCGATATACCAGAGTGTTTTGTTGGCGATGAGCTGACGTGTTTTCTGGCGATTAACCAGAGCGTTTTCCCTGGCGATTTTAGCATGTCTGGATGTCTTAGGACGTCGACATTGCGATGTAGAGTGCGATTATTTTCTGAGTGCGACTAGTAGTGATACTAGATTTGGAATGTTCTCTTAGCGATGAGCTAGAGCATTGATGGCGATTTTTCCCGAGCGTTTGTCTGGATATTTATCCAGATATTTTTTTTTGGCCTTGTGCTAAATGGTCTGACAAGACTTTTTCTTTTTAGTGTAAGTGTTTGCACTAGAATCAGTTTTTTATTTTTCTTTATTTAAGAATTTTTATAAATTTCTTTTGCTGAAATAGAAAATTTTCAGACAATCCTTAAAATATTTTAAGGGGGTGTTCATATTTTATTTCAGTTCACTTTTTTTGATTTAGACAAGAGTCTAGACAAAGTTATATTTTTTTGTTTTGGTAACAATAACAGAGCTGATTCTTTTATATAAGAAGACCGCGATTGTTACTTTGAACAGGTATTTCTTATGTTCATGCAAGGATTTTTATTTACTTTTTGATGTACTTAACCTTAGTGCTTAATTAAGTTAAGTCTAGTTATAAGATTCTTGTGTACATGCAAAGATTTTCATTTGGTTTTTCATTGTACTTAATATTAGTGCTTAATTGAATTAAGTCTAGTAGTAAGGTCCGAGTTTGTAATTTTGTTTTAAGTTCTGACCTTAGTATTAAGTGATAGTGTACCACTTTGTACCTTTTCATAAATAGCCTTAGTTTAATAGACTAGTGTAGTCTATTTCTTTTTGGAAGGGGGTAAATGTAACATTCATTTTTTCCTAGATTTTAAGACCATGTAATGTTACTGATTTTTCCATTTCAAATTGTACTTATTTTCATTTTTGTATCGAACGGTATATTAAACAGTTCCAAGACGTTCGGTATATACTGTGTTGTGCGGGTTCCTGACCGAATCTCTCGCTACGCCGCGATTGGTGAAATGTTTTGATCCGCAGTTTTGATTGGAGCGTCGTGATATTACAGGCAAAAGTCGCACGATTATTTAAGGCTCTGCAGAGCTCGAATCGTGGCTGTTTTCCATCTAGCCGCAGCCAGGCAGTACCGTCTAGCCGAGAGGCTATTTTCCATCTAGCCGAAGTAGGCTAATTTTCATCAGAGCCGCTAAGTAAAAGTACCAGTTTCTTAAATAAAAGCCGCAGTGGGCTTTTTAAGTGTTTGCTAAGAAAAAGTGTGAAATCGGGCGTAGTCCATCAAAACAGGAATAAGAACAGTAAGTCAACAAAACTTCCTTCAATAGACTTATCCCGGAGTAGTGCCTTAACTACAATTTAAAACAGACTAAAAAGTGAAGTGTAAAGCACGACTTTTCGTCTTCGGGGGTTATAACAGTTTAAAATTTAAATGTAACAACTACTAGCTAGGCTAGAATTTTTTTTGGTAAAACTGCAAAGGTTAGAACTTTTTATTTTTTTAAAAAACATGAATAAATTTTCTTTTTGTTGATTAAAGCTAGTGTCTCACTGAATACCTATCTTTCTTTTCAGGATAAGGACGGCTGTACTAAACTAACTTTTTATTTAATAACCATAAAACCCTTCAGTATTTTTTCATTTTTTTAGCTGAAGTTAGATCCTTTCTATTTTAAAATGAATGGTGCCCAAAAAGAAATCGTACAGCTAAAGCTTTTTTAAAAATAGAAAATAAATCCAAAAAGACGTACAAAAATTATCTCTTACCCATATCTCTCTACCAAAGAAAACTGAGCTAGTGTTTCTTTAATTTCTTTAGTTCTTTTAAAATTAGGTTTCACTCAATTCATTATCAGAAATTAAAGCGGGCTGCAAGAAAATTGTGCTCAAGCTTGGGGCGTCCAATATTCAAACGGTACAAAATGACGCAGTGTACGTGGGGCGCAATTAAACACCTTTTCATACGCTACAAAATGACCCCACAACGTTGGGGCAAGTTTTTCATAAGTTACAACATATTCTATAAATAAAAATATATTTTAACTTTAGCCGAATTCGGATTCACTATCACTGTCGTCAGCTGAGGTAATTGTCAGTGGTTTTGTATTATTTACATAAATATATGAATCTTCAACTTTAACAACGTGCTGAATGGAATTCTTCCAGCTTTCACAAGGTATATCATTTATAACTTTTTTTACTAGTTCATCCACTGACACGCTTAAAGTAGTAGAAACATTTTGTGTCCTTATTTTTGATTTAACTTGATGCCAAATATGTTCAGTTGGATTAAACACACAATAATACGGAGGAAGCCGCAAAACAGTGTGTCCCATTTTCTCAGCCATACTATCACAAACATATTTCTTTTTCAATTTATAATCTTTCAAAACTTCCAAAAGATCACTTTTTTATAACTAAAGTCAAAATAAATATCATTTTTTAACATATATTCCTGTTTCCGATTTGGTGTTAGCTGCATTAGGAACCTTATTTTGTAGGAGACTATGGTAACTTGCATTGTCCATAACTATAACACTCTGTTCGGGAACATTTGGCAAAAAGGAATTTTGAAACCAATTTTCAAAAAGTTCTGCGGTCGTGTCATCGTGATAGTCCAAACTAGAATCTTTTATGTTTTTTACAGATAATAGTAGACAATTTGAAACCCAGCCCTTTTCAGATCCAGCATGCACAATGGTTATTCGTTTACCTTTATTTGAAGGTGTATTAGTCTGACATTTTGTACTGCTGTCAACCCACTCTTTTTGCACAGTGTCATGGGTATCGAACCATGTTTCGTCAATTCTCTGATCGATACTTTTTAATTTCTTGTAAATAAGTATGTGGCAAAATTCGTAATCTTTGTGACTCCATCACTACTTATTGATTTTTTGGAACGTGAATCCCATTCTGTGATGGGTTGATCGGCCACAATATATGTTGGTCCCGTCCTACACTAGTCTTAATTTTATTTTGTCTAGTGTCGGCACCAACTGCTCTTCATACATAGAATATATTTTTCTCCTGATGACGTCTTTTTCACAATCGTCTACATGATGCGTTTGAAAATCTTTTCGTTTTTTTTTTCCTGTTCCTGAGTTTTTTTACAATACCCTTAATCGTAGAAATTGGGGTTTTTTGTTAGTTCACTGGTTTCTTGCAAAGCACTTTGTTTATTCAAATTTCTTTTTACCAAACTGTCGTAAAGATTTTTCACTATTTGTTTACCGTCAAGTGATAAATGTTTTTCTCTTGCAATAGCCACTATTGCAATTTTCCCACGGACGCCACATAATTAAAATAGAACCGTTACGTTGTAAGTTGTAAAAATAATAAAAAGTATCTTTCGAATCTTAATGGAAACCTGTGGTCATTAGGCCTATATTATCAAATACTCAAAAGGGCTCCAAACCGGGTTGCCAGGTAGTAAATATATAGGTAAAAATAGATCCAATATGATTGCAGGTGCAAGTGAGGGCGGTATACAAAGCAGGTAAAATAAAAATACGTTTATCGTAATACCTGGTAACTATGCACAAAACCATAATAGGGTCGTTTTGAAAAAACAATAAAGTAGGATCTTATATCTTGGGATTTACTTTACGAGGAATAACAAGCTGAACCTGATCTGGATGTGATGTATTAGCGCGACCTGTATTAATACTTGGTTACTGAGCTCAGTGAAGATTATGTTAAGAAATAAATTTTTGTTTTTGCAAAAAAAAAGTTATTTATCTTATATTTTACAAGGCTTTAAAATCCACGCTCGTAAATAAATAAATGAATTAATTAGAACCAAATTTTGAATTATGCTTTATAGACCAAGAGCCAGCAACGTATTTCAAGTTGTCATTCCCACAGTCGTGAAAATTTAGGTGCTCAATGTTATATACCTGCTGGACAATAAAAATCAATTCTGGCAGCCCCCTGCGGCCGGGGTATACTACCCCAAAATTACTAAGTGGTTGTAAATAAAAGTCATGAAATTTCAGGAGATTACCTTCGATAGTATTTTTTATTTATAAAAATTATTGTCAAAACATTCCCCCCCTCCTAAATGTTGACAGAACGCTGTAAATGTATGTATGTATGTTTAGGTGAAGCGCATCGATAGCTAGGATCATTTAGCGCCAGTTCTTATTGCGGTTATATTTTAGAATAAAGACCGGATTCTTTTAAGAAATCAATTAGATGTTTTATATTGTTTGTATTTGATGCAAGTATTTGGTGTAAGGGTCTAAGTAAATTATTATTATTTCTTTGGGGGAAATAATCAGGAGAAAGGATGTGTTTTTTCGTAAGGGATGTATTACAGTGTTGGCATAAAGGGGGGGGGGCTCTTTTTAGTAGATATGAATGGGTTAGGTTTGTATGTCCTATGGATATTCTTCTCCATAAGACATTTTCTTTACGTGTTAAATTTGTAAGATGAAAAGGGGGATATACTAAGGGCTTTGTTTCCCATAATTTGTTTTCCTCTTGTAAATCCCATGAGAGTTGGAAAATATTTTTGAAGGTGTCTTTGAAGAAATTTATAAGGTCCGTTGGTGAAAATATTGAGTTTAGGTTTGTTCCGGAGGTTATAGCCAATTTGGCGTTCGTATCTGCCAAATCATTTCCCCTTATGTTGATATGGCTGGGAGTCCATAGCAATACTATGTTAATCTTCCGGATATCGCTTATATGTAGGAGGTTAATTATGTCTAACACTAACGGAATGGAAGTTTTCGAGGAATAGATGGATTTCAGAAAGCTAAGTGAGTCAGTTATGATGAGAATGTTGCTATTATTATTTGTTTTTATTACGATTTTGATGGCTTCTCTGATAGCTAATAATTCGGCTGTGTAGATTGTAGCAATGTTGTTTAGTTTGTATTTATGAATATTTATTTGTGTCACTACTGCAGCACCTACTCCTAAGTTTGATTTAGATCCATCAGTGTAGTAATGAAGGTAGTTTTGATATTTATCGTGGATTTGTTGAAGAAACAATGATTTTATTTGAGAAGAAGAAAATGATTCTTGGTTATATTTTATCAAGCAGGTATCTATGTTGGGAACTGGAGCGGTCCAGGGAGGGAGTAAAGGAAATTTAGATGAGTCCGATGAGGTAAAAGTGAGTTCATGTGTAGATAGAAAGCTTTTAATTCTGGTTTGAATGGAGTTTGGACTGAATGATTTTGGGCATAATTGATGTAATTTTAGAGCTTGTTTTATGTGAGGTTTAAATAATGAGGTAGAGTAAAATCTCATTAGAGATTTTTGTCTTTGTAACGAAAGGGGAGGAGTGGATGCTATACATTGTAGACTTAGAATTGGAGATGTTCGATATGCTCCCGTCGATAGGCTTTATTTTGGATCGTTTCAAGAGATCTTTTCTTTGTATGACTAGCTGCATCGTAAATAAAATCCCCGTAGTTCAGTTTAGATAAAATGATCGATCTATATAGCTTTGTTAAAGAGGGGAAACGCTGTAAATGTTTATTTAAAAAAATACCATTTTTGGTATTTTAAAAGTCTTGAAATTTTAACAGAATAAATAAAATTTATGTAAGATAAGTAATATAAGAAGCCAAAACAAAATTCCATCACTAACTGTCTGCCAGAGCGAAAAACGTTCCCATGCTAGTACGAGCGAGACAGTTATATAGCGGCCTGCGGGTTAGAGAGAGAACATACATGGAGAGTAAAACAGGCTAGATATATAAAATTCAACAAAAAATTTATTGTAAAAATTAAAAAAAAAATTAATGTATCAAACATTATTAACTTTTTATTCATCTTCTTCTTCAACTTGATCATCATCCTGATTGACACCATCCTCAATAGATATGTAATCCTTTGAATCCTCGATTAAATCGAATTGAGATTGACGTAGGGTGAAAAATTTTTGGTCTGATACATAGATGTAGCCCTTTCCAAATAATTTTTAGGAAGTGCCAATCTTCAAACGATAGTTTACAAGTTACAGTGGTTTTAGTGACGCTACTTTTGATATTTTCAAAACAAAGGAAAAATCGAATTTCGTGTGTTGATTAAACACTGTTTGTTGATGGGAAAAAGTGTTACGGGGACTCTGTCCCTGGAAAATCACTTTTCATTTACTGATATGTTGAATTTAAATGCGGTCGTACAAATGATGCTGAACGCTCTGGACGTGCTCATTTGGACGTGGTTACACTGGAAAACATCAAAAAATTCACAAAATTGTTTTCGATGACCGTAAAGTGAAATTGCGTGAGATAGTTGACACCCTAAAGATATCAAAATAATGTGTTGGTCATATCTTGTATGAACATTTGGGCATGAGAAAGCTTTTTTCGAAATGGGTACCGCGTTTGCTCACAGTGGACCAAAAACAACAACGTGTTGATGATTCTGAGTGCTGTTTGGACCTGTTTAAGCGCTATAAAAAGATTTTTTTCTTGCGATATGTGACAATGGATGAAACATGGATCCACCACTACAAATCGGCAGTCAGCTGAGTGGACAGCAGCCCAAAGCCGCCCGAAACGACCAAAGACATAGCAGTCGGCTAGAAAGGTTTTGGTCTTTGTATTTTAGGATGTGCATGGAATAATTTTCATCGACTGTGCTGAGAAGGGAAAAAACCATCAATAGCGAACATTATATAAAGTTATTGGTGCGTTTGAAGGCAAAAATCGCAAAGAACCGGCCCCAAATGAACAAGAAAAAAGTGCTCTTTTGTCAAGACAATGCACCTTGTAACAAGTCGATGGCAAAATTGCATGAATTGCTTCCTCATCCATCGTATACTCCAGATTTGTCCCCCTTCAATCTCGATGTTGTCGTTGGCGATCGCATACTGTGGCCATCATTTAATACCGAACCATTATCTTCTGGATTCAATTGTTGGCATACTCAGATATGCATTCCTCGAAATATTTGCAATATATTTGGTTTCCCACTTCCTTTTCATACCTTTTTAGTGACCTTCGAAATGATGAGAAAAGAATCAAGAACTACGTCACAGGTACAGAGAAATAAGCAATGGACCATTTATGAATTGTACTACCTAAAAGTGGTACGTTCTACAGAATCTCGATATTTTTCACAGTGGCCTTCAAAACGACTCGGAGAATAATACCTGTGTCACAGGTACAGACGAATCTCCCTAAATGTGACTCCTCTACAAAATTAACAAACATAATCTAAGATTGACCTTCAGTGTGGTCCATAGATCGCCAATATGCGTTCTCTCTCTAACCCGTAGGCCGCTATATGATTATTTCGCTCGCACTAACGTGGCAACGTTTTTCGCTTGGCAGACAGATAGTGATGGAAGTTCGTTCTGGCTTCTTATATTACCTATCCTACATATATTTTATTTATTCTGGTAAAATTTCAAGACTTTTAAAATAACAAAAATGGTATTTTTTTTTAATAAACATTTACAGCGTTCTGTCAACATTTAGGAGGGGGGAGGAAATGTTCGGGCAATAATTTTTATAAATAAAAAATACTTTCAAAAGTAACCTCCTGAAATTTTATGACTTTTACTTTAAATAACCGGAATCTTATTTTTCATCCTCTGAGTAATTTTGGGGTAGTATACCCCGGCCGCAGGGGGCTGCCAGAATCGACTTTTATTGTTCAGCAGATATATAAGACTTAGTACTTAAATTTTCACGACTGTTGAAATGACAACTTGAAATACGTTGCTGGCTCTTCCACTATTATTGTAGGAAATGTTCTTAAAAAAAACCCACGTGTTAGCGGTAACTTTGTCTTAAATAATGAATATGAAACTATTAGGACCATTAACCTACTAAATATGTATTATAATTATGCCCAATTATTCAGTTTGTAAACAATGTTACTGTTATAAAACTATAAAAAACAAATAATTAAATGGGAATTTTATGAACTGTTTTGGTAATCTGCCTAAAGTGTATTTGTTTGGAGTTGATAGCAGAATTCTCTCACTGTAGAATTAGGGAGTACATTCATAAATCAAATACATGTTGGGTTTGCCCAAAAAAAAAGATATTCCTTATGCATTTTATTGGATTGTGCTACCTGTTTTGAATTATTTTTAAGGGTTCACCCTATTTTAGGCTGAAAACCTCTGCTATACATAAAATGTAAATGAGGGTTCATCGGTAGCATAGCCGTCCTAGCGTAACCTGCTTTTAGTGTTTAATAAATAAAATTATCGAGATATAAGATTCATTACCAAAAATTTTTTAATATATAGATCTATGTACGTATACAAATTTACAATTCACGATACATAAGTACTTTAATTACAATCAAAAACAATCATCATCTTCAAAATCTGAAGACTCGACTTCTCTTAAATTGATAATTAAGGATTCTATTTCCACAGGTTCTTCGATGTATTCGTGAAGTTTCCACATTTTATTTTCTTCTTCTATAACATGTTGAATGGCATTTTTCCAATTACCTTCTTTGATCCTCTCTATTCCGGCCAGTAATAATTGCCTTACGTTTTGAAGTTTGAACGTGGTGTTTTCCCGTGCAACGAAACCTTTCACTTGTGTCCAAATTAGCGCTATGGGATTCAATTCGCAATGAGATGGAGGTAATCTAAGCACTGTGATATTCCGTTCCTTTGCCATCTCATCGATTGCATATTAAACTGTGCCTTGTTTTGTTTCGTAATTTTAAGTTCCGCTTTTAACATACTATCTTTGTTTGAGATTTTTGTCTCTTATCTATTGAAGAATATCCGCTTTCTTCCATGAATTTGTCGGGAGTCGTTGTAATAATCGAGAATGGTATGGGGCATTGTCTGATACTATAACTGATTCTGCTGGTATACATTTAATCATTTGTTGGAAGTACTCCTCAAAAATAGTTGACTTTGATTCGAATTCCAACAAGCCACGGTCGAGAAATCCGTTTTCACCACCAATATGTGCTATAATTCGCCTGCGACCTTTCCTGAAAGGAGTTGTAATCCAGTTGACTAACCTTCCATAAAAGCTTGTTTGGGACTATTAATGTTTTTGTCAATCCAGAATTTTTTCACTATGTGTGCCTCATTTACCCAAGTCTCATTTAAATAAAAAATATTTCTTTCTTCGATTCGAAATTTTCTGATTGCTCGTAGATATTCTCTTCTCCAACAAATTGTTTCTGTTTTATCGATAAGAGCAGAGTTTCTATTGTGTTTTTCCCAACGAAAATTCAGGTTATGAAGAATTTTCCATAATTTCCATTTTTTGAAATCTGTTAAGTCCTGGTCTTCTCTGATTTCTTGCAAAACTTTATGTAGTGTAGGTATTTCTTTCTTAATAAAAAAATGGTGTACTTTTCTTGTTATTGCGTTTTTTTTTAGTCTTCATCGACTTCTAAGGGCTGCTTTCCTTTGTAATTCTGAGGTTCGTTGCAAGGAACGCGTTTTCTTTCTTTTAGAAATCTATAAATAGTTGCTGATCCAACTCCCATCATGTTGGCACAGGTTTTCACAATTTCACGGACTTGGCTTGTTGGCTATTGATACACTAGGGCGTCGTGGACCCAGGGAAAAGGTAGATTTACAGACTCCGCGAAGTTTGACCAGGGCAAAACTGAAAGTTGAAGCCATCGCTGTTCTAATTTGAATTAAGCATATTATAGGTTTTTTGCTTTATTTTTATACTTACACAGAATATTTTTATTGCATATTTAAGTACCTAACTACTGATAAGTACTTTGGTTAATTATAATCCAATTCTCAAATAATTTTATTGTACCTATTATCATTAAGCTTTATAACACTGTAGATTTCTAGTTCTTAAGAATTGTTAATTGTACTCCTTTAGGCCTTCCATACAAATAAGATTTTTAGTTTCATCATTTACTCATTAAAATTAACTTTGAAATGCGTTAATTTATATAGCGTATTGTAAAGTTTAGAAGGCATCTAATAAAATATTTTTTAGAAAAAGGTCGCACTGTTGAATAGAGATAGAAAATAAAGGTGATTAAAACTAAAAATGCAAATAATTGGTAGAAAAATTTCGGACGCTTATGGTTTATGACATTTTAATGTTTATAACCCATGTTGTGTGCTATCAACTTTAAACAAACGGACTTTAATTTTAAAACTTATACATATATTATATAGTATATTTTGTATGAAGTAGCATGTTAAAAGTATCTGAAAATGACTTTCCAAAAAAAAAACCGGCCAAATGCAAGTCGGACTTGCGCAATTAGTGTTCCGTACGTTGATTGCTTTTAAAATAATAATTTTTGTTACGGAGGTATAAAATGATCAGTGAGTTTCATAAAACACTCCCCAAATACGTTTTCAACAAAGTTTTTTCTCCAATCTTTACTGAAAACTGATGACCTTCAAATTTTTGTTTTTTTTTATATACCAGGTAAATTATTAAAGGTGCACTCATGCACTCATAATAATTTTCGTTCAATCTACACCCTGTGGAGAATATTCTAGAATTTTTTCAAAATTTTTGATCAGTACTTTTCGAGATAAAGGGGCAGCGATTTTTCGCAATTTTTTAAAATTAACACAAAGAAAAGTGTACGCAAGTATTACATTATATATGTTATATTTTTGAACTCATGTCTTTACAGTCTTTCATTTGACACCCCACTCGATAACCTGGTAAAAAAAAATCACTTCCGGATTAATCGTGTATTAATGTAAGTATGCTGGCACTCTTCTAAGTAAGCAGGGAAATTATTGATCATTTCTGGGAATATCTTTTCCGGGATTGCTGCCGGATATTTTCTTTTAATTGTTTCAAATAGCGAGTATTGTTACTGTTAGCTTTAGTTTTGAGATATTTCCACAAAAAACAGTCCATGGGAGTTAAATGGGGCTACGCAAAACGCTGGCTTATGTCACCTCTTTGGGAAATCACCGGGACGTATTCGAATTGCGTGATGTCGTCCTTCCTAAAACTAAGTTATCTGTTTATAGGTAACCATCAAAATTTTGTAAAACGGGTTTAAAGAAGCTCTTAATCATCTCCATATAACAATTAACTAAAGTTAACTGTTATTGTGGGGTTTAAATCGTTATTTAACTACGGGCTGATTTTTCTAGATGCCCACTAAATATTTATTAAATTTAACTTTTTTTGGGACACCCTGTACTAAATTTTACTTATCACTTAGAAATTGAAACAGCCTTTTTTTTCATAAAACACTGTCTATATTATGTCTTGGAATTAGATATACGGTGGCATAACCAGATTCAAGGAAGAGGGACAATACGAAGAGCGTTCCTTTTAAAAAAAAAAGGGAATAGTAAAGGTGAAGCTGCTTATAGAGGGAGGAGCGAAATAGTAACCGAGAGTGATAGCCTCACAATGCAGAAAACCTCTGCTACAATATAACTTCCCTTCCTTACAGCCTTATCTATGTCCTAAAACAAAAATATATGATTAAGGGGGGAGGTGGCGTGACTTTAACCCCCTCCCAATACATGATAAAAAATCGATAATAAGAGAGGAGATTTTTTAAAGAAACAATAAATCGACGAACAAACTTTCAAAAAAATGCTTTTTTACAATAGAGGGTAGCTTTTTCTAAATATATAAGGCGAAAAGCATATGCCCCCCTCACCGTCCACGTTTACCACTGCACTTCTTTTTGCAATATCTTCCATATTTTTAGTGTTCCGTGCGGAACACTTATAAGATCACTTCTGTGTCTGTCTGTCTGTCTATCACACCCGATTTTCTCCGAAACTATTGTTGAAATTTGGTACTAATATAGGAATTGATGGCCTCATCAGAGCCGTGTAGTTTTGAAAGTTAAATTTCGACTTAAGGGGTTGGTTTTGAGGGGTGCAATCGGAAGTGAAAAAAAAAATTTTTTACTAGGTTATCGAGTGTAACTTTTCTTTGTATTATTTTTAAAAAATCGCGAAAAATCGCTGTCCCCCTACCTTATTCTGGAATATTCTCCACGGGGGTATAGATTGAACGAAAATTATCACGATATACCTTTAATAATTTTTCTGGTATATAAAAAAAAATTTCCAGGTCATCAGTTTTTCAGTAAAAATTGGAAACAAACTTTGTTGAAAACTCATTTGGGGTGTGTTTTGTGAAGTCCCTGATCATTTTATACCACCGTAACAAAATTTTTTATTTTAAAAGCAATTAACGTACGGAACACTAATTGTGCAAGTTCAACTTGCACTTGACTGTTTTTTTTTTTGTTTATACTGTTCTAAAGATGTTTTTAGTACTACCATACTTCAGATATAAAAGCCATTAACTGACAAAACCTAATTTTTGTATACATAACGTTGTCAGGAACGTTAACAGGTTGGGATTCTGTTCTTGTGACCTTGACTTGTAATACCAAAATAAGTGGAGTTTATATGTAATACTTTCGCAACACCCAGCATCCCCAGGAGAGATTTAAGTTTGGGGGAGGGTAAAGTAATAAAGAAATCTCTATAACGGGGTTCGCAGTGTTTCCCTTTATATTGATCTTTATTTTTTTAGAGCTATCGCTAAGCATTCTATTTTTACAGTTGCCGCTCTTCATTATTCATTATCAGGTATTAGTACTCTCTTCATTTATAGTAACAAGCGTACTAAATTATATTTTACCTTTTGAAATAAAAGGTTTAGTGGTTTCATACCAGATGGCGCTGAGGTTTGTTGACTGCTGACACTTTCTCGAGTGTATGCCTTTTAAATCTCTCCTGCTGCTAGCGAATGTGGCGGTTTTTCTGTCCACCTAGGTTGGCTGACCTTTCTTGTTTTAATTAAATCTTTATTGAGGAGGGCAGGCGATGCCCCTTTCGCCCTCTCCCTTAGTCCGTACTTAATCTTAGACAACAAACAAATAGAAGAAGATGAATTCTTTAATAATAATATACTATTAGCGCTAAAAACGTAAAAACTACTGTTAAACATCTAAATCCTATTATAATCTCGGCATACTCAAATACCTTTTCTACACTATTAACGTTTTTAATTGATTATCTGTTTTTAAACGGCATATTAAAAACTGTTTTAAAGTGGCATTTTAATCAGCGTTCTGTACACGGTTTGATGAGTTACTGTGTTAGTTCGTGGGTTCGGTCAGTTTCTTCATGAATCCCGGTTGAATCGACAGCTGTGCATTTTTTTCTGCGCTGAAGAAAATTTATGTTTTATTGTTATAGTTTAGTGAAAATGTGGAATTACATGGGGTTTTATAGTTTTTCTGGTAACGGTGAGAGTATATTACTTAGTAAAAACTATATTTATTTCCGCTCAAATACTAAAAAAAAATTAGTGTATCTAGTCTACGAGGTGGAGTTCGAAAATAACCGGACTTGTACCTATAAAGGTTTTTTTTGTCATCTTCTTCGATATACTTCCCTCCTCGATTCTTCCACTACTTAAAGTACTGCTTTAGATCATTTTCTGACAGCTCCCTCATAATTTCCATCGTTTGTGCTTTCACTTCTTTTACGGATTTGACTTTTTGCAATAAAAAGAGGTCGTACTCACCGAGATTGGGTGAATAGGGTAGGTGCTCTAACACAGAAGCCCTGCCTTGGCCAAAAACGTCTGAACAGGGAACACCTTGACCCGAGGGCGTTATCTTGCTGAACAACTTATGACAGGTGGTTTCTCCTTACCCGCTCATAAAGGGTAGTAAGGACTTCTTTGTAGTATTCTTGGTTTACAGTTTGTCTTTCGGGCTCCCAATCAACTAACATAATCCGTCTAACGTTAAGAAAAATGCTCCTTGTTTTCTTTTGTCACGATAATTTGTAATTCTCCCAGCGTATCGATTAACTCTTAGTTTTAAGATCGCATAAGAAATCATGATTCATCAAGATTATAACTCGGCCTCTAAAAATTTGGGGTATATTTCAATGTCTCTCAGACTATTAGTACGAAAGCTTATTTGAAATTCCTTCTGAACAGATATGAGATTCTTGGGTACCTTTAAAACTCTCACATAACATCTCACGCACTTTTTTTGACAATTCTCGTCAACTGAGCAACTGCTCAAATACTCAAGGGACGATTTACTCAAGTCATTTTTTAGTGTTCCGTACGGAACACTTATAAGATCACTTCGGTATCTGTCCGTCTGTCTGTTCGTTTGTCTGTCTGTCGGTCTGTCACACCCGATTTTCTCCGAAACTATTTTTCATAGAAAGTTGAAATTTGGTAATAATATAGGAATTGATGGCCTCAGCAGAGCCATGTAGTTTTGAAAGTTAAATTTTGACTTAAGGGGTTAATTTTGGGGGTGAAATCGGAAATGAAAAAAAATTTTTTTTTACTAGGTCATCGAGTGTGGTGTCAAATGAAAGCTTGTGAAAACACTAGTAAAAAATATATATATAATGTAATATTTTCGCGCACACTTTTCTTTGTATTATTTTTAAAAAATCGCGAAAAATCGCTGTCCGCCCGCCTTATCTCGAAAAGTACTTATCAAAAAATTTTGAAGAAAGTGTGATGTTGGATTGGCTTGCCTGCTATTTGACTGGACGTACACAGAGTGTCCGCTTTAATAACTACTTATCAGATAGTATACATGTCCCCTCTGGAGTTCCTCAGAGATCGCATTTGGGTCCTCTTCTGTTTAACTTATTTATTAATGACTTGACTCATCGTTTTGCACATAGTAAAGTCCTCCTTTTTGCCGATGATTTAAAGTTGTATATTGAGGTGTCTGTATTTTGTGATTGTTACAAACTCCAGACAGATATGAATCAGCTTGTAGCTTGGTGCAAGCACAAAGGTATAGAGCTAAATGCGTGCCATTCTATCGTTTTCAGTAAGTTCCGGAGTCAGTTAGATTATCCATACAAGATCGGGGATGCTGTTCTTGAACGAGTGTCTAAAGTCAAAGATCTAGGGCTTATTATTGACTCAAAATTAACTTTTTATACCTCATATACAGAATATCGTTTCCAAGTCTCTCCAGCTTTTGGGATTTATTAAGCGTATTACACTGGCTCTAATAGTATAGCCGCAATCAAGCAGCTGTACTGTTCACTGATTAGAGCTCGTTTAGAGTATTCCTCCAGTGTATGGAGTCCTTGCTATGGTACTCACGTTCAATGCATTGAGAGAGTGCAGCACAAATTTCTGAGATACATTGGCTTTAAGATCAATAGACCTGAGCTTACCTACCCTCAGATAGAATCTGAGCTTCACATTCAAACTTTACAAGATCGCAGAGTTGCTATCGATCTCAAAATGCTTTATAATATTCTCCATAGTAACTACCATTGTCCCTTTCTGCTGGACAAAATTGGTCTGCATGTACCTTCCAGGGTGACCCGTTCGAGGCACACTTTTTTTTTGTGCCATCCCACAGGACCAACTACGGATGCAATAATTTTGTATCTAGGTCACGTAGCCTTGCCAATAAGCATCCCAGTCTGGACTTTTTCGTTGGAAGATCTGTGTTTTATAGACAGTTGTGTGGAGTATGATGTGCATTTTGTTACTTATTGTTACAGTCATTATTTGCTTTTCTATTTTTATTATTATTATTATTATAATTTTCTTTTTTTTTTTCTCTTTCCCTCATTTTTATTCTAAAATTTTCTTTTTTACTTCATTGTCATCTTAAGATATTTTATTGTATTGTTTTAAAATTGCCCATAAATTAAATAAATAAAAAAATATATAAAAATTCTGGAATATTCTCCACGGAGTGATGATTGAACGAAAATTATCACGCGTGCATTACCTTTAATAATTTATCTGGTATATAAAAATACAAAAATTTCAAGGGCATCAGTTTTCAGTAAAGATTGGAAACAAACTTTGTTGAAAACTCATTTGGGATGTCTTTTGTGAAGTCACTGATCATTTTATACCTCAGTAACAAAATTTTTTATTTTAAAAACAATCAACCTACGGAACCCTAATTGCGCAAGTTCAACTTACACTTGAACGGTTTTTCAATGTTAGTGTTCATTTTTGATGTATAAGTCTTAACAGGACGCAGATAGTCTATGATCGCTTCTCCTCCTTGTTTAAATTTTTTACATTATTCAAAAACTTGTGTCTGTTATAAACATTTGTCAATATACATTTCTTTTACCAATAAATAATGTTTTGAAATTGATTTTTCAACCTGATAACTGAGATTGTATGAGAAAGTACAAGTTACTTTGCTCTAAAAAGCACTAAAATACTGTTACCCGATGCACAGTGAAAAATTATGTTTTTCCAACTTTAGTATCTCCGAAGCTAATATAGAAATAACTACTAAAAGACTTTCCATTATTGTAAAACATCTGTTTTCTGAAAAATCTTAACAAAAAAGTTAAACGAATATTTATTAGACTTTAATATCAGTTTACTATGTCATAATCGAGATATGTCTTCAAAATTTCAGATTTCGACTTTGTTCACTTCTTAGGGTGCCTTCACGATGATTGTACAGTAGAATCTCGAAAAAGTTAACCGAAATGTTCCAAGGGTAATTAACGTTTTCGAACTATTAACTTTTCTAAGCGGTTTTCAAAATTGAAAAAAATAAAATAATAAACCTAGATTTTATGGAAATGACATGCTAAATTTATTTCATTGACTTAGTTTTCATCACTACAAAAAAGAAACTTAGATTTAATTTGTACCGGCTGGTTTAAAGTTCACAGTCACTCTTGAATATTTTCGTACGCAGTAACTTTATATTAATTTGTACGGAGTGGTTTAAAGAAGCAGTCGAGACTTGTTTTTTTTTTTTCTTTTGTGTAATAGCTCTTGACCATTTTCGTGCGCATATTGACAAGGTCTGCCACCTGATTTGCATCGTTATTGTTTTCAAACCATTTTATCAAGGTATTGATGCTTTCAACTGCTTTCGAGAAGCTCACTTTTGGTTGTTGAATATCTTGCTCGATAATTGACCCGTCGTTATCATTATCGGACACTTCGAAATCATCGTTATCTTCTGAAATTTGATCATTGTTCTAATTTTCAATGTCATCAATGCTAATGTCAACATTATCACCCACCTTTGACATCAACAATTAAGCTTCTCGAAGTGTATCGTTGTATGCACTATTTGATGTAATCAGGGGAGCGGAATGTCGTCTTCGCTATCGTACTGATCATCATCCCACTTTTTTTTATCTTATTCCACGCTTTTATAAGAACAGCTTGCGGCAATTCGTCCCACACTGATTTAAGTAGTAAAATCGCATCACGAATTGTATGTGCCTTCAAAATATTTTCAATCGGAACATTTTCTTGTGCGACAATTTAGTTCGATATCCTAACTTGACCAATCTTATGGGATTTTGATCCATGGGTTGCAAAACCGCTGTTGCGTTAGGTGGTAAAAGCATTGCAGCAATGTTTCCATCATCAGACTGTAGCATGTCAATTGGCTTATGGGCAGTACAGTTATCAATCAGCAACAATGCCTTTGGTGGTAAATTATTTTTAGCAGAAAATTGGCGAACCTGCAAAAATTTTTATGCAATAACCTACAAAATTTTTTGTGAAACTAAAAAAATAAGTTTACCTGTTTTATAAATGAATGATGGAACCAGAATAACTCTGAATTCATCCACGACTTCTTCGAATTGGCGTATTCCAATGGGTTTTCAAATCCCTTAAAGCAACGTGGATTTGCAGATTTACCAATGACCAACGGCTTTAACGTGTGCGAACCATCTGCGTTAGCACACAACAAAAATGTGTTTCTTTCCTTTGCAATTTTTCGGCCCGGTGCGGTCTTTTCATTTGCTGTGACAAATCTTTTATCCGGTAAAAAACGATAGTTTCATCCGCATTATTTGCGAGTCGGAGATGTCCATTTCATTAATTTTTGCTCTTAAATTATGAATGAAAGTTGTAACATCCGACGTATCGCTTGAAAGGATTCCCCCACAAATTTTGAGATGGCGAATACCATGTCTTCTCTTAAAATTTCCTAGCCATCCATCACTGGCATTAAATTTTTTTCCAGGGTGCAGTATGGCGAATTCGTGCTTAGCTCTTGATTTTAAAATTGGACCAGTCGTTGCACAATTACGGTGTCGTTGGTTCAAGAACCATTTATACAACCTTGCCTCAAGATCAGCATATTCCGGTTTATGTAGTGTTTTTGTGTGCTTTTTCATATGTGTTCGCCACAGCCTCTAAAATTTCATGGCGTTTTTTTCTTTATTTTTGAGATGGCTACTTTAGATACACCATAATTCAACGCCAATCGTGTTCCCTAAATACCTTGATCAATCTTTTTTAAAATCTCCACTTTCTGCTGCAAATCTAATCTGATTTGTGATAATTTGTTCTGCTTTGACATTTTTTAAGTAAACAATACACAACTCACAAACTCAAACGCTAACGACTAACTAAATCAATGTTGTTTGACGATGAAGATGATCAAAATAGAAAAGAAGTTCGGGGAATACCATAATACAACAAACAAAATTAGAGCTCAGTCCTGCCACTGAGAATTTTTTAAAAATGGCCAAATTGCCACTTTTATGAACGGAAAAAACCGTTGTTTTGAAAAATTCATGCGCTCTGAAAAGTTAACTGAAGAGTTAACTTTTTAGAGCGGCACGTGGACGCTGAAATACGGTTAACTTACCCGAGCGATTAACTTTTACGCGAGTTAACTTTTTCGAGATTCTACTGTAAATTGATCGTGTATGGTTGAATTACCATACCGGCTCGACCGGTTCCTTTTGGTTTAGGTGTAAGTAGTAAAACTACGTGAGAAGCGTGCCTCAGTGGCTCTCTGGTGGCTCGAAGCCTTCCATTTTTTTGTATTGTTAATGACATTTATGTATTTTATATTGCTACTAAGACATTGCCTACTGTAAACACTACGTAGCGCATTGAGGTAAACCAAGTTTAGATCCACAATTTTCTTGGTAATTAGTTAAATTTTAGATATTTATGTGTTAACTAGCTTAGCTGCAATGGACAAAAAAATTTTTTTTTTTTATATTTTTTCCCAAGTGCTTGGCAGTATTTTGCCTTTCGAAAATGTATTTAAATTGAGCAAATAGGTTAATGTTTTTTTATTATTTATGGGACGTAATTTTTTTAGAAAACACCTTTTCATCATTTAAATCAATTCTAACATTGGCACAATGAATCTAAATATTTAAACGTCAACATGCATTTTTCGATTTGTCTGTTATACACGTGTTTAGCCGATGAGATAGTTTTGTAGATGTGATGAAATACGTAATCAATTTATTTTTAGAACCAACAATATGTTTTTTTCAGATCAGATATAAATAAAAATCGATGTTTTGAATGATGGGAACATTGTTTTTAGTTGCGTTTTTTTCTAATTAATATATAGTCTGTCAAGTAAGAACGTGACCGCTCATATTTTTGAAAAAAATGTGCTTCGAAAACATTTTTTGCTATCATTGTATTCTTTGGTGTGCTAACAATGGCGCAATTACCTGAGTAAATTGTCCAATCACCTCCTGCATCAATAATCGCCTGGCATCTTCGAAACATGCGGTCGACGAGATTTTTTGCATACTCTGCAAATCTACATAACATAACACTAAAAACCATAGACTCATCAAGCTTCCCTATATTTCCACCATGGATGGCATCTAATCCAAATCTTGACTTATCCTTATTGAAGTTAGATAACAAAAACACTCCAAATGAATTAAAAAGACAAACTTTCAGAAGTTTTAATATCTCAAAAATATAGTGATCACTACCATATATATACAGATGCCTCGAGAACTCAGTCAGGGGTAGGAGCAGCATTAGTAACTAACTCTACAACAAACAGATTTAAACTGCCAATCCACACCACAGTATATTCGGCAGAACTATTAGCGATTAGAGAAGCCCTTAAGATAGCCATAACATCCAAGCTATCCACTAAATACCTAATAGTCACGGATTCACTAAGCTCAATCAAAATGTGTCAGAAAACTTTAAAAACAGGTACGTCCTTGACATCTTTGATGTAATACAAATTGGTTTCCAAAGAAAAATAAACATCACAATCATGTGTGTCCCCAGCCACTCCAGCATCAAAGGAAACGAAAGAGCAGATCTGGCAGCCAAAGAAGCCACCAACCGAGGAACTTTAATCCCCACCTCCAGCACCCCTAAAGATTTCATATCTCTCATAAAAAGCACTATTCAAAACATCTTTCAACTAGAATGGGACCTACTTGAAGGACCCAATAAATTGAGTTCAAATTAACTATCTTTCCTCCTATGGAATCTGACACCCTCACCAGAAGAGAGAATGTCATATTGAGAAGAATGGCAATAGGACATACACACTTAGCCCACTCTCACTTACTCAAGAACGAATTACCACCAAAGTGTCAAGTCTGCAATCAAACCCTAACAGTAAAACACATACTCACTGCAACACACTACCAGCCGATAAGACTAAAATACAAATATGATATAGACAACCCACTACACCTCATTCAAGCTCAGGATCAGGAACACATAAAATCACTATTTAAATACCTAAAAAATATAAACATAATACAAAACATATAACACGTTCATAACACCATTCAGAAATACGGCGCCAAATGACCACAGACGTCGATGCGTCTCTTCTTAATATCCATCCATCCATCCATCTGCAAATTTTTCGAATCTCGCGAGACAACTAAGTCAAAGTCCTCAGACTCTTTCCTTTGAGCTTTCTCTTTACAAGGGACCAAAAGTTTTCAATAGGGTTGGCGTCCGGCGATTGTGAGGGCCACTCTACTATCTTTTTGTGGACCCAAACGAGCAGCTTCGTGACGTGATTTTCGCCCAGCTAAGGTTTCTTCAACTTGCTTCGGAATTTGACATCATGAGCACGAAGGTGTTGTCGAATGGTTTTATGGAACACTTTCAAACCCGATTCTCTTAATTTTACCGCTTCTTGACGCAGCGTCAATTTCAGGTCCCGTGAAAACAAGGACACGATTCGTTTTTCAACTTTCGGAGTGACTTTGCCTACCGAGCTACGTTTTGGTAAGTCGTCGAAATTTTTCAACTCGTTAACATAATTTACTCACTTCTTCACAAACGACGGCTACTTTTTAATATATCTAGCGGCTTCGGAATATGTCATTTTAAGCCTTTTTTTTTATGGGTCTAGCACACGTGCTGCAGGGAAGTCCTTAAAGCGCTACAGGAGCGACACGTGTGCGGAAAAAGCGATTGAAGTTGTTCTTGAATCGCTGTAAATTGTACTCGGTGGGAAACACAGTCCTGGGTAAGCCATTCCAAAGGGATGATATTTTCTGTATAAAAGATTGTCTGAAAGCGCGCTTTACGAGGAGTAACAAGCTGAACCTCATATGGATGTGAAGTATCAGCGCGACGTGTACTTCTGACATGCACCGCTCTGGGAGGAATTAAGCGGGCGACATCCTTCGAACACTCTTCATGAAAATACTTGTAGAATAGACTGAAGTCGCCAACCGTTCTTCGATGTTCCAGCGAATCGAGGCCGCCGGTCAGTTCTGGGTCTCCAATCAGACGAGCAGCCCTTCTCTGAACAGAATCCAACAAATGCAGTGTATGTTTGGGAACGGAGCCCCAAACATGGGAACAGTATTCCATAGTTGGTCGAATTTGAGCTTTGTAAAGAATTAACAAATGTTGTGGAGTGTAAAGCTTTCTGGTTCGAAATAATATTCCTAACTTTTGAGAAGCTCTCCTCGCTATGCCTGCAACATGTTCATGCCAGGACATATTTGCTCCCAAATTAACGCCCAACAAATTGAGTGACGATGCCAGGGGAATGGAGTGCCCCGACATAACTGTGTCGGGTTCAGCAACGTTAACTTTTTTAGAAAAAACTGCCGCCTGGGTTTTTGTAGCGTTAAATTCCATTTGATTACTATCACCCCAAGATCGAATTTCTTCCAGGTCTTTGTTAAGTTGAAGGACTTCCTGTTGTCTGCGGGTATTTGCCTGAGCAGCCGATGTCCGAGCGTTCAAAGCGAATGAAGAGATAAGCGTACTGTCATCTGCAAAGATGAGAATAAACAAACATTTTGTATTTTACTTGATTTCGACGAAGGTTCGAAATCGACTGATACTTTTACTAAAATGCGTCATAGACAGAGATTCCCTCTACCGATTTTTTGTTGAATCGCTAGAATCTCATCACCAAGAACGAATTATCACGGACACGTTCTTACTTGACAGACCGTGAAGTGTAAACAACATATATAAATTGGAATTATCACAATCAAATGCCTTGCTTTTGATATTTTGAATTATTTGGAAAATGTCAATATACTCTATAGCATTTTTTTTTTATAGTCCACTTCCCCACCACTATAGGGATTTTTACCCTTGTTCTGACTATATCTCTAATGTAATATATTGACGGAGATGTCATAATATCCATCAACGTTGCCCAGGTTCCGAAACATACAGCATGACAGGAAACGCTAACTAAATTACTTTTAATATTATTTCAGAAAAATTATAATAATACATCATTTACTGTGTTACTAGAGAGATTTTGCAACGCCTATTTTCAGCACGCCTTTATTGTTATCGTTATTAAAAGCACGCGCAATATAAACATGAGGGATTTGCACATAAAAGAAATTTTGCAACGCTTTATAATAAGCACTTCCTTATTGCATGTCTTTATATTAACTGTCAAGTGGCATAACTGTCACACCCGATCTACTCCGAAACTATTTGACATAGACAGTTGAAATTTGACATAAATATAGGAATTGATGGCCCAATGAGAGCCGTGTAGTTTTGAAGGTTAAATTTTGGCTTAAGGGGTTAGTTTTGGGGGGTAAAATCGTAAGTCCAGCAAAAAATTTTTTGCAAGGTGATTGAGTGCGGTGTCAAATGTAAGCTTGTGAAAACACGAGTTCAAAAATATATATGATGTAATACTCGCGCAGATTTTTCCTTATATTATTTTTTAAAAAATGGCCAATAATCGCTCTCTCCCCACCCTGTTTCTAAGAATGATGATGAAAAAATGTCGAAAAAATTCTAAAATATTCTCCATAAAGTGTAGATTGAGCGAAAATTATCTATATTCTTTTGGTAATTTATCGGTATTAAAGAAAACTGTTTGATTTGCTTAATATTTTTTTCGTGGAAAATTGTGAATTTCACCGGGACTAAGAGCTACGAAATATCAATACGTATTCGTTGCAATCAGTAATACCAGGTGTACACGTATGAAATGCGGATTTTTTTCTAAAAAAACATGTTAAATTCGGAAAAAAAAATGATAAAAAGTGCTTTATTCAAAGTATGCTCCATCACTTGTTACACATTTTTCCCATCTTTCGGGCAATTTGTGAATACCACGCCAGTAAAAATTTTTCCCTTTTGCTGCGAACCATTCATCGAGTCATTTTTTTTCACATCTTCATACGAACCAAAGCGCTGCTCAGCAAGTGCGTGACCCATCGATGCAAACAAGTGGTAATTGGAAGGAGCCAAGTCTAGTGAGTAAGCCGCATGGGGTAGAACTTCCCAGCTGAGTGCTTCCAACGTGTCACGAACTGGTTTTGCTGTATGTGATGCATTGTCATGAAGAAAAATGACTTTGTGTTGCCTCTTTCGGTATTCTGGCCTTTTCTCAAGCAGCGAACGGTTCAGATCGGTGAATTGTTGTTGGTAACGTTTTAGTATTAACTGTTTCCCCAGGTTTTAACAGTCATAATAGACCACGCCCCTCCCATCAAACACAGAGCATCGTCTTTCTGCGGTCGATGTGGATGGTGCGCCTGGGTCTACCCATGATTTTTTGCGCTTGGGATTTCAAAATAAATCCACTTTTCATCCCCTGTAACTATACGATGCAAAAACGACTTCCTTTTGTACCGAGCGAGCAAAATGTCACACGTGTTTTTGCGCTTTTCGATTTGCCTGTCGTTCAACTCATATGGTACCCATCTACCGGCTTCTGAATCTTTCCCATCTCTCGTAGCCGATTGGAAACAGCTTCTTGACTAATGCCCAATTGCTCGGCGAGTTTTTTTGTGTTTTTGCGAATCATCTTCGTCTAACAATGCTTGCAATTCCACAACTTCGTATTTTTTTTGGCGTTTTTTTTTCCACGTTCCTTGTCTGCAACATCGAAGTCACTACTTTTGAAACGCCGAAACCATCGTTCACACGTATCTTGCGATGGAGCATGTTCACCATAACCTTCTCGAAGTAATCGGTATGATTTAACAGCAGTTTTCTTCAAATGAAAACAAAAAATTAATGCTGTCCGCGAATGCTCTTTGTTCGGTATAAATTTCGACATATTGAACACAACACTATGCACACATTTTTCCAATTTATCACTCGTGCGCATCTGACACTTGTTGCTGACACAACAAAATGTCGCAATGTCAAATCTTTATAGCACAAACTGCATTGGTGCACCATCTGTTGTCTGAAATCCGCATTTCATACTTGTACACCTGGTATACTCATATACTTTTCGGCATATTACTGCTTTAAACATTTGGCCGATCACAGATAAAATAAATTTCCATGTTGACAGGTGACCAACGGATAGATAGGTACCGAGACAAAATAATTTTATTTTATTTGTTTATAATTAAACAAATATATAGATAGTAAATATTTGTTGAAAACTGTTACATAGGTAGTAAATATTTGTTGAAAACTGTTCCTACAAAGATGATTCGCTTTTTATATGTTCTTGGTAATTCTTATATTAAAGAGAATGTGTGACTGAATTTCATAGAGTACTTCAGCAATCACGGTACGGAACACATTGTCCGTGTGCAAGTCAACCTGCGCTTGGCCGGTTTTTTTTTTTATATAAAATCATATAAAAATAATAACCGGCCAAGTGCAATTAGTGTTCCGTACGTTAATTGCATTTAAAGTAAAAAATTTTATTACGGAGGTATAAAATGATCAGTGACTTCACAAAACTACCTCAAATGCGTTTTCAACAAAGTTTGTTTCCGATCTTTGTTGAAAACTGATTACCTTGAAATTTTCGGTTTTTTTTTATGTACCAGATAAATTATTGATTGATAATTTTCATTCAATCTACACCCTGTGGGGAATATTCCAGAATTTTTTTAAAATTTTTTATCGGTACTTTTCGAGATAAGGGAGAAGATAGTGGGAATTTTTTAAAAATAATACAAAGAAAGTGTACGCAAGTATTACATTATACTACTGTGATCAAAAAATAGTCCAAATCGGATTTTTTTTTTTTCGTTAGGTTGGTAGGACCTTAACTGCCATCTGTGTCAAATTTTAAAACCATAGCGTCAGTAGTTAATAAGATTCGCTTGCATTCGTTCAACAACAAAAGTGCGTTTTTTCGATTTTTAACATGAGTGAAAAAATTCAGAAAAGAAGTTGCATTAAATTTTGTTTTAAAAATGGTTTTGCCTGAAGCTGTTAGTCTCAAGAGGTTGGAATTATGGGCCGATAGCTCTTGGTTCTTTCATCACGATAATGCGCCTTCTCATACAGCATTGGTTCTTCGCGACAACTCATATCATTCCGCAATCGCCCTATTTTCCGCATAACTTATTCCTATCATTCCGCAATCGCCCTGATTTAGCTCCGTCGGACTTCTGGCTATTCCCTAAACTCAAAAAACTGCTTCGAGGACATCGTTTTGAGTCGATTGAGGAGATTAAAACCTAATCGAAGAAGGCTTTAAAGGCCATTCCAGAAATCGAATTCAACAACTGTTTCGAAGACTTAAAAAAAAGTTGGCATAAATGCATTGTATCCAAGGGGGATTACTTTGAAGGGGACGAAATAAATTTGGAAAAACAAATAACACGTTTGCGTTCATTTCAAAAGTCTTACTATTTTTTGATCACAGTAGTATATATTTTTGAACTCGTGTTTTCACAAGCTTTCAATTGACACCCCATTCGATAACCTGGTATTTTTTTTTCACTTCCGATATCCCCCTCCCCCCCCCAAAAAAAGCTAATCCTTTATGTCAAAATTTAACTTCTAAAACCACACAGACAAACAACAGACAGACAGATACACGGTCATACACTGAAGTATTTTTATAAGTGTTCCGTAAGGAACACAAAAAATCATGAAATAAGACGTTTCAGAGAATAGGAAAGAATAATGTTTTTAGAGTTTTAAAATATTTTTTTATACCGTTTTTATTATAAATAAAGACAAATTATTTATTCTTGTACCAATCAGCTTTATTACATTAGTTGGCTTACTGGTCTTCTTGCCAATGGGAACCCCTAATGCTAATAATGCTACATCATACCAGTTTCACAGTTTAACCTTTTTGGCGAATCTAGCAGATTAAATTTAAGTTGTAAATAACACGTATACATAGGTAGTTCTCATATTTATAAATAAATTATTTGTTAACGCGGTATGAACGTTTCTAATAAGCCCCTAAATAAATTTCTATTTATTTTTATAGGAAATCTTTGCTTGCTAACTATCTAAACATTACATTTTTTTGACTAAATAGATAAACAGAGTTTTGAAGTTTTACTTTGATATTAGTTCCTATGATTGTATATGTATGTAGTGTAGAAATTCTAAATTATTTATGAAAATTTTAATTAGATACCTTGGGTATACTGCTTCATTAGTTTACCTTGTTAGTGATTCTGCGAGACGAGAAATATTGACCTCGACGTAATTTTCTCGACCTTTCTCGTTCTCTTCAGTAATTGATTTTTTGCAATTTTGAGGTTTACTTAGCTATGATTTCAACAGCAGTTTTATGCGCATTTTAGAAAAAGTTACAGAGAGATGATTAATAATGCTTTCTTTTGTTTTCAGGTAAAAATTCTAAAAGACGCTTTCGCTCAAGACTGCCTAGATGGTTGCGACCCCTATCGTGTCCCGATGAACCAATCATGTCTGAAAACTATAGAGTAAGTTTATCTACAACGTTATTAAGTATTCTGAAAGGCATTTCTTGAGTGCATTTTGTCCCTCTTAATAGTATTTAATTAATTATAATTAAACAAGAATTTCAAAATAAAAATTCGTATGACGATTTTTGGTTTCAGCAGCTATAACCGGGAACACATATACTTTCATAAATCTAATTTTTTAGCGGCTTAAGTAAAAAGTAACACCTTTTTTCAGGATAGTCGTTTGGGTCGCATCGCCCGCTACAAAGATGAACGTCGCAAGCAACTGGCCGAACAATTTAGCAACGTCGATGGGTTGCCTTCACGTACCAACGGCAACGGTGGCGCCTCGTCGAGTAGCTCGGAGGGGCCCAGGCCCACCCGAACATCCAGGTTGAGAGCCCAGGCGACCAGCGGACTTGTACATGTAAACAGTGGAAGTGGAAATGCATTAGTTAAGTTAGAGGTAAGTTTTTTTTTATTTAAAGCTCACGAGGCAAGCAAGCGGATAGCGGATCTCAATAATAAAGTAAAATATCGACCGTAAAGAAATGAATGAAATGAAAATATCGTTTCCGATTCACCACTGGTAAACAAAACAACTAAACCATTGTTAATAAGAACGTCACATTTACATTGTTGGTGATATTTAACTCAGCTCAGGCGCATTGTACGAATGGCAGTAATGCGTCTGCGCCAGAGCTAGTTCGAACAATGGCAGACTTGCGGGTTGGTTTTTGGCGGTAACATCCAGTTTTGCCCTTTTTCTAACTTTTCAAAACATTTCGAATATAGAAAAAAAGTTTTCTACGGGTCACCTGTTTTAATATATGCAGTGATTTCCATAACACCCCTATATATATATATATATATATATATATATATATATATATATATATATATATATATATATATATATATACTTATACATATACATACACATAGTTTTCTTCCAAAATTCTGCGATTTACTTTTCATATTAACCTTTATTGCTTCTTTCCTCATTTCTAATGATCATTTGGCTCAAAAACTCTTTGAACTATTTTCGATGTTCGAATAAATATTGTTCTTCCCTCGTCTGCAAGCTGTTCTCTTCCATCTAAAAAAAAACATTTATTTCATTGAAATACATGTATTCCTGATGGGCAATTATGAGATACATGTTTCATCATTCGAAATGTTTTTGCGGTGTCTGTGTCAAATTTTGCATGAAATTTAATTACACCTTTTGATCCATGTTATAATATCTAAAATGATTTTTTGGCTGGACAATACAATATCGTATTTTAGACATCTGTCAGTGTTTCGCTGTAAATTTAAAATAAAATTCGTCGAAGGCTGCCGCTTTGAAATGATATACGAGGGCCACCTATTAAGTTTTTACAAACGACCACTAGATGGCGCTGTTGAGATGTGACATTACCATTGTTGTAAATTTTGATATTTGTTATTGTTAAAACAGTGGCACCTCAGAAATTGGCCGAGTAGTTTGTTTACAGTGAGCCTTCAAAAAAACAGTTTTGTGAACAAATGGAAATTCCACGTGAAAATTTTCGTTGGATGATTTTTTACGATTTTAATTTTTTTTCTATGGGTCTAGCACACGTGCTGCAGGGAAGTCCCTGAAGCGCTACAGGAGCGACACGTGTGCGGTAAAAGTAAAGGCCTAACTCAACAACAATGCCTCGAATCTTTTGGTAAGGAATCACCATTCGAAGAGATTGTTTACAATAGGTTTGCAGAATTTCTTCATGATCGTGCTTCCGTCAGCGATGAAATCAAAGTCCATCCAACCTTCAACTACTAAAAAATGCTGAAATAAATGTGAAATACACATACTGTTTAAATGAAAAACTAGATCGAATATCTATCTCTAATGGTATTGTACAGGACTAGGTCAAAGTTAAGGAGTCATTTGAAATTGCGAACAAAATCTTCAACAGTCAACATTAAAAACGAAAAACGAATGGATAACTCAACATATATTAAATCTTATGAAAAAACGCAGACAATGCAAAAACCAACACGATGAAATTGGTTATGCCTGTCTTCATAGAGAAATCCCTAGAGAAATAAGGATTGGTAAAGAGCAATGGCTAGAACAAAGATTTATCGATGCTGAAAACTTGGTGACTCCTTCCCCTTCATAAGAAAATAAAAGAAATAGCTGGAACATATAAGAAGAATCCCTCCTCTCATATCCGAAATGAGTCGAATGAACCGATCTTGGACCCAGAAGAACAGCTTAATTCATGGTCAAGTTACACCTCAAATTTGTTTAATGATAATTGATCATGTTCACCAGATCTCTTAACGGACAATTCCTCCGGCCCTGAAATATTGAAGAGTGAGGTGGTTCATGCTATTTCACTAATGAAAAATGATAAAGCCCCTGATCCGGATAACATGTTCTCAGAGACATTCTGTACACTCAGTAATGATAATTTAACAAAACTTGTAACACTCTTTAACAACATTTATGATACTGGGAAAATACCAAAGGATTGGCTGCGTTCTACATTTATTACCCTGCCAAAAACAGCCAGCTCTAAACAATGTAAGACTATCGCTTAATTAGTCTCATGAGCCAATTTCTCAAATTCTTCTTCCGCATCATTCATACGAGACTATACCAGAAATGCGAAGAAGTTAGTGGAGATAGTCAGTTCGGATATAAAAGGGGTTTTGGGACGAGAGAAGCCATCTTCAGTCTCCAAATGCAGGTTCGAAATTGCCTGGATTAGAGATAGGATGTATTCATGTGCTTTAGACTATGAGAAGGCATTCGTCAACGTTAAACATGACCTCATGAAATATCTACAAGAACTAAGGCTAGATTCTAAAGATACAAAAATCATTGCCAACTTATATTGGAATCAATCAGCAGATGTAAGACTTCAGAATGGTTATACAACGGAAGATTTTAAAATAAGAAAGGGAGTTAGACAGGGTTGTGTTTTGTCTCCCATGCTGTTTAATTTATATGTCGAAAGAGCCTTCGTTGAGGCAGTGTCGGAAAGTGATCTGGGTATCAAAGTAAACGGTGTTCCGATACACAACATCAGATATGTAGATGACACTGCGATTCTGACAGATAGCGCAGATGCTCTTCAAGCATTACTGAAGGTTATACACAAGGCAGGAGAAAACATTGGATTAAGCATCAACATAAACAAAATAAAATTTATGATCATTAGTAGAAATCCAATTCAAGACGTCCGAATTCATATAAATTGCGAGAATGTAAAACGGGCTGATAAGTTCAAATATCTGGGATGCCTTGTAAATGACAAATCGTATCCGGACATGGAAATTAGAGCCAGAGTTGAGCAGGCAAGAGCAACTTTCATCAAGTTTCTTTGTAATAAGAACCTTAACCTACAACTCAGATACCGGATGGGTAAGTGCTATGTTTGGTCCGTTTTGCTCTACGGTGTTGAAACATGGACATTGAAAGTGTCATCTATTAACGAACTGGAGGCATTTGAAATGTGGATACTCAGAAGAATGCTGAGAGTATCTTGGGTTGATAAAGTGAGGAATGAGGAGGTGATCGAGAGAGCCAACCTGAAAGATCGCGAATTATTGGAAAACATAAAAAGTAGAAAGATTTCATACTTGGGTCATATTATTCGTGGGAAAGTTATAGCTTTCAACGCCTGATACTGCAGGGTAAAATTCAAGGTAAAAGGGGAATGGGACGGAAAAGACTATCATGGCTGCGCAATATTCGTCACTGGACAGGAATAAGTGATTTTCGGTCTCTCCAAAATGCGGCTTTAAACAGACTCATCTGATGAGAGAAGTTTGGTACAGACGCCTACGCAAGAATCTGCACGGCCCCTTAAGAAGAAGTAGACCAAAATCGGTTGTTGTTTCAAAAAACATTGATGTTGTGCGCAACATGATTGAAGAGGATCAGCATGTGACTTACCGTAAGATAGTAGGTATATCGACGACTTCAATACATTCAATTTTGCATGAACATTTAGCTGTGAAAAAGATCTGTTCCCGATGGATTCCGCATAATTTGATGGAAACTCAAAAACGGGCTCGTTTCAATTGGTGTAAGGAAATGCTCAAAAAATTCGACTTAGGATATGCAAAATCCGTATACAACATCGTAACTGGAGGGGAAACGTGGATATATTCGTACGAGCCGAAAACGAAGCAAAAATCAACTGTTTGGATTTTTCAAGGTTAACCGAACTAACAAGATTGCGTGAAGCTTTTCTTTGTTTATACTGGACGTGTTGCAACCATTGCTTTAGAGCAGAGGTTCCCAAACTTTTTTTTCTCGTAGACCACTTTCAAAATTTTACTGGTTTCGGTGGACCCCCTGCTGCTACATTTCTACCATATTCCCAAAACTCGTCAAAAAATGTGAAGATTAGATCTAACGATGGAAAGTTGCGTCGTGGCTGAGTTCCATCCCTAAATTCGGAGTGGTAAAAATAAAAAGAAAAATAATATGTTTTCTTGTCTTCTATTTATTAAAATAACATGATTACAGACTTAATAGAATTAAAATTAAACATTAATAACGTACCGTAACTTCAACAATGCAAATCAACAATTAAAAAAAAAAAATAATCATAATTTTAATGGGAGGGATGTACTTGATGGATTGACAGCAAATTATCAATATTTGGCTTCAGGTAGGAATAACCGCAAATCTCCCCGTCCTGTGATGATCAATCTGCTGCTTTTTTTTGTTAATAGGTTTTTAACGACACTAAAACTTTTTTCGACAAGGTATGACGAGGGAAACACTATCAAAAGTTTTTTCGCAATTTCCCACATCCCCCGGGTATTTCTGCCTGCAGCCAAAATGTTTGATAGCCTTTTTTAAATATCACCTTCAGCTCCTCATTGGTGCTAAGCTCGAGTAGCTCCTCTTGTAATACCACATTCGCCATTTCCGTTTCATCAAATGGATTTATGATCCATGGTGGTATTTCCATCGTCAGAATATCTTCAAATCTATTTTTGAACGTATGTCTGAATATCCTCATCAAGACATTCTGCCTGTGACAAGTTTGGAAACTGGGAGAATTCGCGCCGACTAATATTTTGCTTCATAAATTTCAATTTTCCAAGAAAAGCCGAAATTACACCCTTTGTTTTTTATTAAATTTCGACTGTCCCCTTATAACTGCAAGTTAATGTCATTAAATTTTTTGAACAAATCTGTCAAATATCGCTTTCAATTTGATCAGGTTTTTCTTTTAAATCTGGATCTTTACTTTCCAGAAACTCTTGTTAAACATGCACCTTTCGACAACCAGCGTACGTCAGTATGTAAGAGTAATCGTTGGAAGTCTTCATCATTTTCGTCGCACAATTGTGCAAATAAACGGGTATTCAACGCATTGCTTCTTATTTTGTTAACTGCTTGAATCACAAATTGAAGCGATTGGTGCAATCTATCACTCAAATTTTTCGCTATCAGGTGTTGTCGGTGGATGACATAGTGAATTGCAATTACTACTGGTATAATTCTTTTAAGATGGGTTATAAACCCACGATATCGCCCGAAGATGGCAGGAGCTCCATCTGCTGCCACCGAAATAATGTTTGTAAATGGAATCGATTTTTCCTTAAAAAAATCACTCAGGACATTAAATATTGATTCACCTTTAGTGTCCGTCTCCAAAGTTTTCGCGAATAGCAGCTCTTCATGGATTTCTTCGTCCATAACAAATAGAACATATGCCAATAATAATGCTTCATTACCAGGTAAAGTTGACTCGTCCAGTTGAATAGAAAAATGAGTTGTTTGCAGATAATTACACAAGAAGCTTTCAATATCAGAGCTCATTTCATCAATACGTCTTTGTACAGTGTTGTTACTCAAAGGAATTTTTTTGAGTACGTCAAATGGAGGTTTGTGCAGAACTGTTTTTAAAACCTCTTCAACAGCGGGTAAAATTAACTGTTCTCCGATGGTGTGCGGTTTTCCAGATTTCGCTATAAGCAATGAGATATTGTAAGATGCCCGCAAGCCATCATCGTTACTTTGAGACGTTGAAGGGAACATACTGTGCACGGTGGGTCTCTTTTCATATTTTTCCTTCAATGTTTGAAAATATTTTAAATCTTTACCTATTTTATCAGGATGGCACCTTCTTAGATGATCTTCGAGCTTCGATGGTTTTATAGAGTCATTGCTCAAAACTTTGTTGCATAAAAGGCATATGGGTAATCGTTTGTCTGCCTTTGATGGAAGAAAACCAAATTTCAAATAATCAACACTGTACTGTCGACATTTCTTCTTAGATTCAGCCATGTTTCGTATCAGTTACCTACCTGTAAAGAAAAAAATGTTTGTTTTAGTAATCATAAGGCGACTTTAACAGGATATGGCTATTTTAACAAAATAAAATAGGATTAATTAATTATTGCAATGAAAAAACCAAAATGCCGGCGGCAAAACTGATTTTAATTATTAAAAGCAGTAAACTGCTAAGACCCATATAGACGTTTTTACAAAACGGCTCAACCTAGTTTAATGTAATATAAAATATTTTTTGATTAATTATATTTTGATATATTTCTGTAAATTCTAGAGAAAATACTTTTAAAGAATATTTTGACATCAAAACTCGCGATTTTAATGGTTTATTTATTACTTTGATGTACGTTACGAGTGGTACATAAAGACACGTACAATTTATGAAAATATTTTTAGTCATTTAGCATTAGCAACTACGAGGGCACTGAAATATGTACAAACATGCAGGTCAATCATATATCTCTCTTTTAGTGAATCACCACAGTCGGGTAAATAAATAATTTTTTTTAATAAAAAGTACTAAAAGTTCAATCTTTCTCGGCTTTCTGTTCTTTTATAGAAGTATCGAATAAGGGCCCTGTTCAGTATTTAATTTTTATCACGTACCTACTACACGCAAACATAACAAATATATTATTATTACAATATAAAATAAAAGAGTGAATAACAAATAGGCAGGTACTTACGTTTTTCGGCACTGGCAAACACTCACACTTTTCTTTTCAAAATTCCGGAAACAAATGAGTAACGTTTGTCCTTGGCATTCGTATTTATATTGGTGAAGAATCAAACAAGTTCATGCGAGCACAGCACAAGTCGTACTTCGTCCCTTTGCACGTCTGAACGGGTTGCGTTGAGGGCGGACGGGCGGCGCTTTGCATGTCTCGACGCGCGTTGTACTGAATATCGAATATGCAAGTTTTTACAAGTAACAGTCGCTGACCTTAAAATACACTACTCAAAAAAATTAAGGGAGGTTTTAAAACAAGGAAAATTAATGCTAAATAAAACAGGCTATCTGATCCATATACCGGCCTAACTGAAAAAAATTTCAAGCCCGTGGACCAAAAAAAAAGCGAAATATTTGCAATATTATTTTTTCGCACTATCTGTTATAATTGCATGAGAACCGTAGCTCCTAAAAAATTTTAGCCAAAAAATCTGAAAATTAGAGTCTTAAAGATTTAAAATGCTTTTTTTTAAAGTCTCAATACGACTATTTTTCACCGAAATACACCCTGTCAAAAATCATCGAAAAATTTGGAATTTTTTTTTGCTCCCTTAATTTTTTTGAGTAGTGTATTATCTGTCTACATTGATAAGTAAAGCCAAGCCAACATTTTTGTTCTTTACTATCGAAACCAGATAAATTTTCGTGGACCCCCTCTTACAACTTGTGAACCTCCATTTTTTTTTCACGCCAACGTAGACCCCCGTCGAGTCTCCCGAGGACCTCTGCGGGTCCATCTGAACCACTTTCGGAATCACTGCTTTAGAGGAACGAAAGGCAGGTAATGCTGAATAGTATACAACAATTTGTTTGCCAGAAGTCATTGATGAAATCGGGAAAAACAACCGAAAACGTTGCCAATCATTCTTCATCATGACAGTGCCAGCTCTTACACAACACGTCAAACAATTGTTTATTTTTTCGGAGAAAAACATCATGGACAGCAATTTTCATCACCTTAAGAAGCTGTTGAATCCTTCCTTTTGAGGTATCAGCTTCAAAGTGGAAAAAATGTTTCGAGAATTATGAAAATGAAATTCGTAAAAGGCTACAGTTTTGAAATGACATATTAAACTTGTAAATACCGTTACTAGTGTATAATATATAGCAGCAGCCCTGAAACTTAACGATAGCACTGTGTATTCTTGAACCCTTTATTTACATTTGTGGTTTAGGGATACGTATTAATTATAATCCTAATCTAAAATTTTCCAACTGACTGACGACTACGTAACGGGGAATAAAACACGCGAAACGGGAATTAAGGCAATCATATTTTCTTATTCTGTTTAACTTTCGAAACCTAATTTCTGGAAAATACACATTATAGAAAACAGAGTGTACTTGTGTTGGTGTTAGGAATTCTTATCAGAAAACGCTCAATAAGCCATTATTTGATTAATCTTTTATTTAACTCAACGTCTGTAACATGGGGTAAGTCCAAACACTTTTGCCAAAAATCCATTTTATTCTTCAACATAGTGTCCTTCAAGAGCTATAGACTTATTCTAGCGATCTTCCAATATTTGGATACATTTTATATAATACGATTTGTCGAACTCTAAAAAAAGCCTTAGTTTTCCATTCGACTTCTTCATTGAAGCCAAATATCTTTCCCTGGAGCCACCTTTTCAAATTCGAAAAGAGATAATAATCACTGGGGGCCAGATCTGGTGAATACGGCGAACGAGAATCAGTTCATATCCCAATTGGTCCAAATTAACTGCTGGTGCATTGTCTTGGTGAAACAACACTTTTTTATTCGCTAAATGCGATGTTTTTTTCGTGATTTCACCTTTCAAACGGTCCAATAAATTAACATAATAGTCTCCGATGATTGTGCGCCCCTTCTTAAGAGAGTCGATCAATATTGTTCCATGCGTATCTCAAAAACTCGTTGCCAAAACCTTTCCAGCTGATGTTTGTGTTTTTAGATGCTTCGGTCGGCTTTCATGCGGTTTCAGCCATTCTGCAGACTGCCTGTTGGACTCGGGTGTATACTAGTGGATCCATGTTTCGTCCATTGTTACGAATCGACGCAAAAATTACTTTAGATTATGCCAGACAACGGTCTGAATCTTCGACATACAATGTATGAGAGGAGAATGCTAAATCCTAGACTCCAAGATCGTATTCCTAACATCGAGATACGAAGGAGATTAAAAGTGACAGATGTAATGCAACGAATATGAATATTAAGGTGGAATTGGGCGGGGCATATCGCAAGGATGAATGATAACAGATGGACAAGTTGTATGGTTGAATGGAGGCCTAGAGAACATAAAAGATGCAGAGGTAGATCACAGACAAGATGGATGGATGACATAAATAGATTAGCGGAACATTATTTGATGCAAAAGGCAAACAGCAAAGCTCATTGGAGACAATTTGGGGACGCTTACATCCGACTATGGATGGAATAAGCTAATGATGATGATGAACTGAGCGTCAGTACCAGATGTCGACGGTTTGATCCTGATTACAGCTCACGAAGCTCATTTCTGAAACCGTTTTTTGCGTGAAACTAAATGCAATAATAGCCTACAGTCTGCAAAGGGCAACAAGCCGTAAACATCTGCACGCATGCAGCACATGTAACACCTACAGATGCATTTTATCTGTGGGCATACTTCTGTAAACAAAGATTAGAACTTTGTACCTTACGAACAATGACAATCCACAATAATATTGAAAATATAAAAGCGATGTTTATTGAAGGCTGATTATGGTTTAGCCCGGATACGAGCACAGAGGTGTCTCAAGAAGATAACGACTCAAAACAGGGAAGCGTAAATGGAGTCATTTCAATGGATAGGCCTTCGCGATAGCTTTATGCCGTTTCATTTGAAAACGTGTGCGCTGCCATTAGGACCAAAGTCCGAGGAAAGCGTGTTTTCAATTTAAAAGAGTTGGTACGAAATGCATGAAAAATTTGAAAATATCTTCGTGAGACAATGACAGAAGACGTGGCAAACAACATGTATCGATGCTGTCCGGTAATAATCCACTGGATAACACATTACTATATACTAAAAACCCAATATGGTTTTTTTTAAATTTTCCTTTTTTTCAGGACAAATAATAGGGAACACTCTTCTTTGACTTACTGTAAATGAGTTTTATAATAATAAGTGATTAAGCAGTAAATTTATTAGCAAACTAAAAGACTTTTCAAGAAATAAACTGTTTTGACAAGGTTAAGCTTTGTAAAGATTATTAAATCATAAACTTTCGTGGAAACCGAATGACTATAGACATTTTAATCCAGTAAATTATCTGGTATAAAGTTTATATAATAAACAAAATTATAAATAAGGAAATGACGCTTCTGTCATACCGGTCGACATTTTTGTTATTTTGTTTTTACGAGGGTGAATCAAATGAAAACCTTAAAAGTACAGTAAAATTCCGAAAAGTTGTATGATTGATTCGGTAGATTGCAGTAGTATTTCTTGAGTTTCACAAAATGACCGGCAGGTGGCACAGTGATGTAACAAAGAAGAAGGCAGCAGCACCGGTAACAATATGGCTGCCACACTGTCAACATACACCGCGTTAGAGCAGCGATCTGTGATGCGTTTTTTAAGTAGTAAAGGTTTTAAACCAATTGAAATTCATCGCAAAATAACAACTTAGTACCGTGATTTGTGTTTGTCCCGAAAAGATCAAGCATGGAATGATGCCATAGCTCATCGCCGAAACAAAAAAATTCCTCACTTAACCATCAGCCTGAAAAGTCATGTTCCGTCTCTTCTGGGATGCAAAGAGAGTAGTTTTGGAACATTACATGGAAAGGGGAGTGACATTAACCAGTACTTCCTATTCAAATCTACTTAAAAATCAACCCTCGATGCACGAGTGGTCACAGTCACGACCTAAAGAGTTCTTTTAAACGTGGTATTCATGTACTTCCGAAGCGATAGAATACTGGCATTTAACGTCATGGGAACTACGTCGAAAAATAATATGTATGATTGCTTTTAATTGTTACAGTATATACTGCACTTTTAAAGTTTTTATTTTATCCACCCCCGTATTAATCAAAATAATAGACAGATATGTATTAAATATACATTTAATTTGGTTCTTTTTTAACCTCAACAAAATATCCCCTATTCTTTCACATTTTACCCACTTCTTGGACAGCTAGCGGGTTCCCTATCTGAAAAAAGATGGTGGCCTCGAGTCTATAAATTCGATTATGCGTTTTCTGGCATCCTTCAATGAAGTGAAGTGGATATCGGCAAGATGGTGTCGCAGCAATCAAATTAGGCGGTAATCAGATAATGTCATGTCCGGAGAATACGCTACGTGAGGGAAAAGGTCCCATCCCAAGGAAAAAATAAAATCCGGCGTTATTCTGGCGTGTGTGGCCGTCCAGAACTGATACCATCTGAGGGATTAAAGTCCACCACTTCGAAATTCCGAATTGGAATTGCCTCAAATCATGCCTGTCGAACGACATCACTTTCAAGATTTTATTTTGAGGGTGGTTGAATAGCATAATCGCATGAAGTGGTGATTTTGCTTCTTTAGAATTGGTACTTCTTTACGGAAAAGTGGTGGGAAATAGTTTGAATTTGAAACCTCCGGGTATTATTTTGTATATAGATATAAATATAGGCCGTGTTTCTTACATAAACGGCTCAATATGTCAAAAAAAAATGTAAAAAAGGCAAAATTAAAAAATTAAACAATGTTTACTGTGTAACCTTTAAATTTTGAATTAACCTTTTTTGATAGTTGTTGTCTCCTAAAATTCCGTTCTTTAAAATTAAATTAAATTTATATATTTTTACATGAAAAGTAGCTGACGTCTTACCAATGGCATTATAGATTCTGTCTGTTCAATAGTTAACGATAAACCGAGAGTTGTCGGTCTGCCCTATCTAGGTATCGTTGCAATTGCCACATAGAATACGTTTCCTAGTTTTGTTTTGTCCTTCTGATTTGTGAGTGGTGATCCTACTATTCCGTGTAGTTTGTGGAGGTGTTCTCGTAGAAGTAGTTCCTTTGGGAATAGGGAAGTGCGATTCTAGGTTTGTTTTCAGGTAGTTCCTGAGGTTTCGCTTGTAGTTTGAATGTTTTTGTGGTACTGTTTATCCCATCATGCCTGGTTAGTGTTATCGGCTAGGTAAAAAGATCTTCAGATCGATGTGTTGACTACTGCTTGTAATTGTAATGGTTGGTTGTGTAAATTGGCGTACAAATACCTATCGGTCGGTGTTGGCTTTCTGTATACTGTGTATTTCAGATGTCCTTTTGTTGTTTTTTGCAGAAGCAAGGCTTTACAGCAGCTTCGTTTAACGCTATTTGTTCAAAGTATGTTAGTCATGAAGGGATTGGCTTTAAGTGGTGACAGACAATATATATATATATATATATATATATATATATATATATATATATATATATATATATATATATATATATGTATGTATATGTCTATATATATATATATATATATATATATATATATATATATATATATATATATATATATATATGTATATGTATATATATATATATATATATATATATATATATATATATATATATATGTATATATATATATATATATATATATATATATATATATATATATATATATATATATATTCAGAACATTGTATGGTTTGCTATATGCTCGAAGAGTAAAGAGACCTGATTCGACTTGTAATTGTCACCTTAAGCTACAGGGCTCCTGCATCAATTGGGCAATCACCATCAAGTACCTGGGCATCCAGAACGATAAAAAGCTCATCTGTAAGGACTAGGTCAACACTGCCACCTGGAAAGCGAAACAACTGCTAGGCAAATTATTTCCGATTATAAATCGCTCTAGCAAGTTGTCCACCAGAACGAAGCTAATGGTATACAAAACCATTCTAAAGGCAAGTCTCACTTGCGCTTGCCCCATATCGTGCCAGCTCTCCAAGACAGGGAGAGCGCAACTCTAGGCAGTGCAGAACAACATTCTGACGATCACGGGAGCCACATGGTTCATGAGAAACAATCAACTACATAAAGACCTTAGTGTGCCGACCATAAAGGCACACATGAAGAAAATCCAAAAAAATTTCCTAGCCAAGACGTCTCAACACCCCAACCCAGTCATCAGGGACGCCTTCTTGATCCAGCCGCATGCCCGTCACCAATACCCTATACCCGTAGACCCGCTCTCTGATGAAGCCGATAAAACCAACCCCACCCACCACCGCTCTGATGGAACCATCAATTCGTATATTAGTGTCAAATTTTAACTTTCTATGTCAAATACTTTTGGAGAAAATCGGGTGTGACTAGCGGACAGACAGACATATGGACAGACACCGAAGTGATCTTATAAGTATTCCATACGAAACATTGTAAAGCTGATGCCAAAGAAACAAAATATTTCTAAAGTTTAAAGTCTTACAAAAACTAACATTCTACATTAACAAAAATAATCACTACCAACAACAATTTTCTATCTAAAGCTGAAATTTATCACCCACTAATAATTACATTTACATTAAAAATACGAGTATTGTTTAACTTTCATTGTAGTTTCATTACGACGCATTATAGAATACAAAATATAATTTTTTAACACTACAATTAAAAATGGATATTTCAATAAATAAAACGTTCTGTAATTGTGTGGCTCTACATGCTTTTTGGTAATTGACGCTCTCTTTCTGGCTCAATCGTCCCTAGTCACATGCTTTGCGACGGTTTGAACGATAATCTAAATATTGCTACTAGTGGAAAGCCGCTATTAGTTAGTAACCCTATCGAGTGCATATTTAAGGACACAATAATGCTGCTTTGGACGTTTGTTTGGGTAGCATAGTGTGTATTTTCTTAATATTTTGATTAGAAAACAATAATTAAATGAATTTTTAGTATGCTGTTTCAGTTTTAATAACAGCTGGTTGTTTAATACGTTCGAATATTCTATTCTTTTCAACCTATCCTACAGACAAGGAATATTTCCCTCCTGCTGGAACTACGCTACATTTCAGCCGATACCCAAAAACTAGTGGAAAGCCGCTATTAGTTAGTAACCCCATCGAGTGCGTATTTAAGGACACAATAATGCTGGTTTGAACGGTTGTTTGGGTAGCATACTGTGTATTTTCTTAATATTTTGATTAGAAAACAATAATTAAATGAATTTTTAGTATGCTGTTTCGGTTTTAATAACAGCTGGTTGTTTAATACATTCGAGTATTCTATTCTTTTCAACCTATCCTACAGACAAGGAATATTTCCCTCCTGCTGGAACTACGCTACATTTCAGCCGATACCCAAAAACTAGTGGAAAGCCGCTATTAGTTAGTAACTCCATCGAGTGCGTATTTAAGGACACAATAATGCTGCTTTGAACGGTTGTTTGGGTAGCATACTGTGTATTTTCTTAATATTTTGATTAGAAAACAATAATTAAATGAATTTTTAGTATGCTGTTTCGATTTTAATAACAGCTGGTTGTTTAATAGATTCGAGTATTCTATTCATTTCAACCTATCCTACAGAAAAGGAATATTTCCCTCCTGCTGGAACTACGCTACAACTACGGTACGAGAATCTTGACAACGAACTATCGACTAGTCGCATAGCTTTCAGTAATATCGAAAGTTAGGGAAAGGGCTATAAATTGGCATCTTTTAAAATATTTGGAAGGATTCAATATTATTAGCGGCAACCAATATGGCTTTCGTAAACAGAAAATCTTCCAATTTATGTCATGCTCAAATTCGATCAACGATGGAAACTGCTCCCATGTTTAGGGCTCTGCTCTCAACATTTATTGGATTCTATTCAGAAGAGAGCTATTCGCCTAATTGGAGATCCAGCAACCGTGACTCCTTAGCAGACCAAAGAATGGTTGGCGACTTGAGTCTCTTTTACAACCACTTCATGAAAAATGTTCGTTAGATATAGCCTACTTAATTTTTCCCAGAGTGGTGCATGCTAGGAATTACACGTCGTGCTAATACATCACAACGGTATAAGGTTCAGCTTGTCACTCCTGTAACGCTTTAGGGATTTTCCTGCAGCACGCGTGCTATGCTCAAAAAGAAATAATAGAATCATGTATGTCGTCTGCCTATTTCATTTTCAAACGGATATTTTGGAACCAACATCACGCGCATCATTGGGCTCCTCGCTATCTCCAGTTGTCCGAGTCTCGGTAAATTTAATGCAAGTACAAAACTCACTTTGTTGGACAGGCCACTGTATATTTCACTACGTATATTACGTAAGCTGAAAAGTTTTTGGTCTGACACAAAAATGTCGCCCTTATCAAAAAAATCCATATGATTTTTAGGAAGTACCAATCTTCAAACAATACGTGTCAAAATTTCATGATATTTCGACGATTAGTTTACAAGTTACAGTGGTTTTAGTCACGCTATTTGTGATATTTTTAAAACAATGGAAAAAATCGAATTTTGTGTGTTGATTAAACACTGTTTTTTGATGGGAAAAATACCGTTCAAGCATAGCAATGGCTCACTCATCATTTACTGATATGTTGAATTTAAATGCGGTCGTACAGATACAAATGATGCTGAACGATCTGGACGCCCAAATAAGGGGTCATACCGAAAAACATAAAAAAAATCTACAAAATTGTTTTGGATGACCGTAAAGTGAAATTGCGTCAGATAACTGACACCCTAAAATATCAAAAGAACGTGTTGGTCATATTTTGCTTGAAAATTTGGACATAAGAAAGCTCTGTTCGAAATAGGTACCGTGTTTGTTCACAGTAGACTAAAAACAACAACGTGTTGATGATTCTGAGCGCTATTTGGACCTGTTTCAGAGCAATAAAAAGGTTTTTTTCATGTGATATGTGACAATGGGTGAAACATGGATCCACCACTACACACCGGAATCAAATCGGCAGTCAGCTGAGTGCACAGCAGCCGGTGAAAGCCGCCCGAAGCGACACAACAGTAGTCGGCTTGGAACGTTTTGGCGTCTGTATTTTGGGATGCGCATGAAATAATTTCCATCGACTATATTGAGAAGGGAAAAAGCATCAATAACGAATATTATATAAAGTTATTGGTGCGTTTGAAGGCAGAAATCGCAAAGAAACAGCCCCAAATGAACAAGAAAAAAGTGCTCTTTCATCAAAACAGTGCACCGTGTCACAAGTCAATAGTTACGATGGCAAAATTGCATGAATTGAAGTTCGAATTGCTTCCTCATCCACCGTATTCTCCAGATTTGGCCCCCAGCGACTATTATCTATTCGCAGACCTCAAAAAGATATTCGCAGGAAAGAGATTTGGCTCCAGTAAAGAAGTTATCGCCGAAACTGAGGCCTATTTTGGCAAAGACAAATTCTTCTACAAGAAAGGTATAGAAATCATAGAAAAGCGTTGGACTGATTGTTTCGCTCTAGAAGGAGATTATGTTGATGAATAAAGTCGAATTCTGCAAAAAAATTTGTTTTAAGTTGTTAGACCAAAAACTTTTCAAACTGTTAATTCACGGATGCTAAATACAAATCTCGCTCAAAAGCTTATATTATTGAAGTAAAATTATTATCTTGCAATACTTCATATACATTTGATTAAACATTTTTCTTCGCATACATCCTAAGACCCTTAAGGATTTAAAATAAAACAATACGCTGGAAAAACTAGCAATCCTCGTGGCCTGGTGACCCAAGTCGAGACCTTTACTCAATGGCTTTGCGTAATTCTATTTGTGGTAGCTCGTATTTTTCTGGAAAGCTGTCTAGCTGCAAATAAATTTTGTACAGTCTACAGTTACATATGTTACATATTTTATTCATTTCATGCTCCTTCCCTTATGGTAATTGTTCAGTGGCGTATGGTCTAGGGGACTGTTTTAATAATATCATAATTTCTATTTTTTATATATAATATACTATACAGTAATAAAATTCCTGCTTCGTTTTTACTTCCTTATATCACAGTAAAACTCTGCGACACCCGCTACCTTTGGCAGGGCAGATATTCGCAAAAATCAGTTAAGAAAGCGTAAACAAATAAACCACCACAATGAAGTGAACTAATCATGATTATACATTTATCTCTTAAGATATGTGCATGTTAGTAACCGAAATAACAGCCTAGGTAATGAGTTTTATATAAATGTGGTGAGAAACTTAAGACTCTTCATGAGTATAAACTTAAAATTGACTTAAGATTAACTTTATATATATATATATATATATATATATATATATATATATATATATATCTATATATATATATATATATATATATATATATATATATATATATATATATATATATCTATATATATATATATCTATATATATATATATATATATATATATATATATATATATATATATATATATCTATATATATATATATATATATATATATATATATATATATATATATATATATATATATATATATCTGAACAAAATAGCACCTGGGATTGCTCTTTTGGGTTGAGAGTGCAACTAAAAGTTAGTAATGCATTTTTTTTAAACTGAATTTTATTCTTAATATTCTTATGCTTTCGTTTGTTTTTATAAACTTCTTCTGGAGATAGAATGTATCAGTAATTTCTCTCCAAAACTAGCGTTAACAACGTAAACTTCAACATGACAGCAAAACTAAGTCGCAAACAGACATCAAATACATAATTAGAATTTTTAAATTGACTAGATGGTCAAAGATTTTTCCTTAAAAAATTATTATAGAGACCCAATTTAAACGTGACATACCTACATTGCTATTTGACAGAAGACTTCTGTCTCTATGATAATTTTTTAAGGAAAAATCTTTCATCTAATCAATTTAAAATTCTAATTATGTGTTTGAAGTCTGTTTGCGACTTATTTTTGCTGTCATGTTGAAGTTTACGTTGTTAGCGCTAGTTTTGGACAGAAATTACTGATACATTCTATCTCCAGAAGAAGTTTGTAAACGCAAATGAAAGCTTGAGAATATTAAGAACAAAATTCAGTTTAAAAAAAAATGCATTACTAACTTTTAGTTGCACTCTCAACCCAAAAGAGCAATCCCAGTTGTTACTTTGTTCAGATTTTGTTGTTACTAGTAGCTCTTTTACTGTCCTTCAGTGTTATCTCATCTTATCTCCCATTATCTAGGCTTATATTGAATTATATAGAACATATGTGTAAATTTATAAAAACACATAAAACGAATAAGTGATTCTCAAGTGATAAGCGCACTAACGGACAGACAGAGAAACAGGCAGACAGACAGAGAGACGTTGCATTTTATATATATTCTAGATAGGAGATTATAGATAACCTGGCCAGGGAACAAGTGTATGAATTAAAAAAAAAAACACGTAAATCGGATAAGTGGTTCTCGAGTGATAAGCGCACTAACGGACAGACAGACAGGCAGAGAGATGTTGCATTTTATATAAATTATATTCTTTGCTACATGATATTGTTCCATATTTAATACTTTAGGCAGTGTATTGCAAGAGAACGCGCTAGCAACAAACTTTTCTTCGACTTGATTCACTGCTTATTCCTTAGTCACCTAACGTAATAAAATATATCCTATAACCTGGCCAGAGAACATATGTATGTTTAAAAAAAAAGCACGTAAATCGGATAAGTGGTTCTCCAGTGATAAGCGCACTAACGGACAGACAGACAGACAGAGAGACGTTGTATTTTATATATATATTATAGATATTCTTTGCTACATGATATTGTTCCATATTTAATGGTTTAGCATGTTTAAAAAAAGCACGTAAATCAGATAAGTGATTCTCCAGTGATAAGTGCACTAACGGACAGACAGACAGAGATACGTTGCATTTTATATATATTATAGATGTAATAAAATATATATCTATAACCTGGTCAGAGAACATATGTATGAATCACGAAATCACGTAAATCGGATAAGTGGTTCTCGAGGGATAAGCGCACTAATGGACAGATAGACAGACAGAGAGACGTTGCATTTTATATATATTATAGATATAGATTACTATTATTATTATATAACCTGGCCAAAGAATATATGTATGAATTTAAAAAAAGACACGTAAATCGGATAAGTGGTTCTCGCGTGATAAACGCACTAATGGAAAGACAGACAGACAGAGAGACATTCTATTTTATATATATTATAGATTATAGATATTCTCTACTACATAATATTGTTCCATATTTAATGGTTTAGGCTGTGTATTGAAAGGGAACGCGTTAACGGCAAACTTTTTTCCGACTTCATTCACTATTTTACGTCACTGCTCATACTACCTATCGTAATAAAATATAGCCTAAAACCTGGCCAGAGAATATATGTATGTTTAAAAAAAAAAGTACGTAAATCGGATAAGTGGTTCTCCAGTGATAAGCGCACTAACGGACAGACAGACAGAGAGACGTTGCATTTTATATATTATAGATGTCGCATTTTTTGTTTGAAGGTGGTATGATAATCTGGTACATGTTGGAAGCAGGTTGTCGTTCCGGCACCTAATCAAGGTTAGGTCGCTACAAAGTGTCGATACTCTAGAACGAAGTTTCTCAAAGCGTTTTACTGTTTTTAAAGTCTTGAAGAAATGTTACCATAGAGGTTTTTCAGGAATGGTGGAATACATTAAAATTCCTGGTTTCAATCCGTTCGAGAGGGGAATGCTAAATATTAGACTCCAAGATCGTATTCCTAACAAGAAGATGTGTGAAGAAGTGACAGATGTAATACAACGAATATGTATATTAAGGTGGAATTAGGCGGGCCATATTGCGAGGATGAATAACAGATGGACACGCCGTATGGTTGAATGGAGGCCTAGAGAACATAAAAGATGCAGAGGTAGACCACAGACAAGATGAATAGACGACATAAAAAGATTAGCGAAACACGATTGAATGCAAAAAGCAAACAACGGAGCTCATTGGAGACAACTTGGGGAGGCTTACATCCGACTATAAATGGAATAAGCTAATGATGATGATGATAGACATGTATATATATATATATATATATATATATATATATATATATATATATATATATATATATATATATATATATATAATAGGTGTTTCGGTTAATAATGTCGATTTTTTCGCAACATTTCAGCGTTTATTTCCATCACAAAATGAATTACTTTAATAATCAAAGTATTGGCCATCGTTAATTATGACTTTTTCCCATCTTTTTGTCAGAAAATGGATTCCGCATCAGAAGAACTTTTCAACTCTTGAGGCCAACCATTTATCAAGCCAAATTTTCACTTCTTCGTAAGAATGTAAGTGTTGTTCTGGAAGTCCGTGCTGCATCGATCGAAATAAGTGGTAGTCTGAAGGGGCTAAGTCCGGTGAATACGACGGGTGGGGTAGAACGTCTTATTTAATGTTTTCCAAATAGTTTTTTAACACATTTTGCAACATGGGACCGAGCATTGTCCTGTTGAAAAATGACTTTATCGTGTCTTCGGGCGTATTCTGGTCGTTTTTTCTTTAATACTCAGTTCAACTTTATCAATTGTTGTCGGTATCGATCGCCAGAAATCGTTTCACCAGGTTTCAGCAGTTCGTAATACACATCTCCTCTAGTATCCCACCAAATACACAGCAAAGCTTTCTTTCCCTGTATATTGCGCACTAGTTGTGATGTTGAAGGCTGGCCTGGGTCTACCCAAGTTTTTTGGGTTGGAGCATGTTCACCATAAACTTCAACCAACAATCGATCACTTTCAGCAGCCGTTTTCTTCACATGAAAAAAGATTATTAAACTGCCCCGCAAAACGTCTTTTTCTGGTACGAAACACGACATATTCAAAGCTATTGAAGAACTATGTTTTTCGCACAATGACAATTAATAACGAACTGGCTTTTGATGGCGTATGTTTACCTTCCAAAACGCCATAGATGTCACTAGTGTATACCAACAGGTGTGTTAGTAACGCCATCTCTTAGCAAAATCGACATTATTAACCGAAACACCTATTATATAAATAAATTTAATAGCTAAAATTCATCGACAATTGAACATATTTCTAATTAATTTTTTATTGATATATCCACCAAAACATATATCTTGTCCTAATTTCTCTGCAAATTTAGTATTTCTTTGTCGAACTCCCCCGAATTTTCACTGTCTCAATGATTAAAATTACTCATTTAAATTTCAAAATCATTTTCCAAAACCATTACGTGTAAAGGTTTTTTACAGTGTCAGCTGTCAACCACAGCAAAGTGAAAATTTATTGTAATAAATTTAATAACTAAAATTTATCGATAATTGAAAATAAGTCGATTTTCCATTGAAATATTCATCAGAGCACTTCATTTTTATTATCAGTGTATATTTAAAATCTATCAGAAATTTTCCATGTTGCTAACTTCCACCCCGTTACTGGAAAAACAAGTCTTTTAATTTTAATTTAATTCGAGAAGGAACTTTTAAATTTATAATAACATTTAAAACAGGAAAAAAAAATGTAAAACGTAAAAAGGTTTTTACAGAAGTTTAAAAAAGGATTTACAGCAACGTGATTTACAAATTATTATTATCCGAAAAGGATGGAAATCATAGGTTTTAGGTGTCTAATTGCCCATTGTCATTGTCTTTATGATGATCGTTATCACTTATCATCATCATCAGCTTATACTGTCCACTGCTGAACAAAAGCCTGCCTCAACTATTGCCACTTTTTTCTGTTCTGGGCCGCTTGTACCCAATTTCCAGCCACTCTTTTCAAATCTTCAGTCTACCGACTTGGTGGTCTACCTCTACTCCGATAGGCTTCGGATCTTGGTCACCACTCTGTGATTCTCTTTGTCCTAAACCTAGCAACATGCCCAGCCCAGGTCCATTTAAGAGGTAGAATGAATTTGACTGCGTCTTGTACCCCCGTTCTCTTCCTGATAATGTAATTTCGGATATGATCTCTAAAAGTAACGTCTAACATTCACCTCTCCATCTTTCGTTACATGACCCATATTTTATTGATGTTTTTCCTCGTCGTTGTGAGAGTATCGGCTCCGGACGTAAGAGCGGGGAGTATGCATCTGTCAAATACGTTTCTTTTTAAACACATAGGAAGGTTAGGTTTGAATACATAGGCCAGTTTTCTTATCATTACATGTTATGAAAGATTACTTATTATAACTTAACGTAAGCATTTACAATACTGAACCTGTACTAACCTAACCTAGAAAATGTGCTTATTTTACATGATTGTGACCTAACTAACTTAACTAGGACTCTTTAACTCCTTAAAGACGTTTTCAAGGCCATCGTACATAATTTAGTATCTCCTTGTCGCACTCCTCTTTTTAATGGTGTGTTTTCAGTGACAGTTGTTTAGTCAATTTTAATATATGTAGATGCTTCTTTATATATGTTATCTAATATTTTTATATATCTGGAATCTATCCTTGAATTCGCCAGGGATTTAAGAACTAACGAGATTCCAACAGGTATCAAATGCCTTATGAAAATCAATGATGGCCAAAGGTATTGGTACTTCATATTCTGTACAGTTCTCTATTACAGTACGTAATGTATCCCTTTTTGAAGTCCGCCTGCTCTACAGGTTGATAGAAATGTATTCTTGCTGTTAGGAAATTTGGTAAGATTTTAGTGAAGAGATATGGGTCAATAACTTTCGATATCATCTTCTTAAAGAATCGTATCACCTCCGAATTACACCGTTTTGTTGGAATTTTTCCCTCGTGGAGACAATTCTTGTTTAATAAAGCAAACTCCATAAAAAATTTCGTCGATGTTAATAAAAGTTTTACTAACTTAAAGAAACATCATACTTATTTTAGTTTATTATATTTATCAGTCATTTAATCGATTGAACATGGAGTGACGCAGGGTTGTATCTAGCCTCCACTGTTGTTCAATATATACTCTGAGCAAATCTTCAGAGAGGCACTGAAAGAAGCTGATGAGGAGCGAATAAATATTATTCGTTATGTTGACGATACAGCGGTTATGGCTGATAACTTAAAGGGTCTACAATATCTTATGACAAAAATAAACGAAGTCAGTAATCGATACGGCCTCGAAATTAATATCAGCGGAACAAAGTACATGGTAATCAGCAAGTCACCGGTTCCTGCTACCTTGTTGATAGTTAACAATCAACAGATACAAAGAACTCCACAATATTCATATCTAGGTACCATGATAAATGAACAGTGGGATCACTCGCAGGAAATTCGTTGCCGTATCGAAAAAACTAGCAGAGTTCCTCAAAATGACATCACTTTTCAAAAGCTCAGCAATAAAATTAAGCACAAAAATAAGACTCCTAAGATGTTATGTCTTCTGTGTCCTTCTTTACGGTGTGGAATCTTGGAGGCTGACTAAAGCCACTTCTAAGAAACTTGAAGCGTTTAAATTATAGCTATATCGCAAAATTTTGAAAATTTCTTTTACTGACCATACTACCAACGAGAATTTCTTATATTGCATGAACAAGAAACTGGAAATCATGAAAACTGTTAAAGTAGGAAAGTTGAAGTATTTAGGACACATAATGAGATTTCGATTACTACAGCAAATACCCCAAGGAACGGTTATTGGAAAAAAGGGACCAGGACGCCGACGTATCTCCTGGCTAAATAATCTGTGAAATTGGTTCTCAACAAATACTACCAGTTTTTTCACAACTACAGAAGATAAAGTAATAATAACCGGAATGATTGCCAGTATTCGAACCGAATAGGTACTTTAAGAAGAAGAAGATATTTATAGAGTTCCTAGACGATTCTAAACACTTGTAAGTATGAATAAATGTATTGGGCATCGATTATTGACAAACCCACGAAAAATGAGAAGTGTATATTTGTTTGTGTACTTTAACCATTTCGCCTACGTTAAAGAAAATTCGTCCACGTCGGAGCGCTCAGCTAAATAAGCTTCATGTCATGGAAACTTTTCTAAAAAATATACCATCTCAAGGGACGAAGACACTTGACCCCTATTTATGTGTAGTGACAAGATATCAAATAAAAGAAAAAAAAACTTAATAAATTTTGTTCATGCATAACAATTTATATACTGCGAAGCGTAGTTAATTAAAATAATCCTCTAAGTCTCTACGCGCTGAAGTATTGATTTTACATTATAATGAGGTGAGTACTTTTATAAAAGGGCCAGACATATAACATTTACACACGAAACATGAATTTTTAACATAGCACGTAGGCTGAAAAGTTTTTGGTCTGACACATAGATGTCGCCGTTTTTAAAAAATCCTTATGATTTTTAGGACGTACCAACCTTCAAGCGATACGTGTCAAAATTTGGTGACATTTCGACGATTAGTTTACAAGTTACAGTGGTTTTAGTGGCGCTACTTTTAATATTTCAAACTAATGGAGAAAATCGAATTTCGTATGTTGATAAAACACTGTTTTTGATGGGAAAAAATACCGTTCTAGCAAACCAATGGCTTGATAAGTGTTACGGGGACTCTGCCCCTGAAAAATTACTCGGTCGTACAGATACAATTGATGCTGAACGCTCTGGACGCCCAAATGAGCTGGTTACACCGGAAAACATAAAAAAAACATCCAGAAAATTGTTTTGGATGACCGTAAAGTGAAATTGCGTGAGATAGCTAACACCCTAGAGATATCAAAAGAACCTGTTGGTCATATTTTGCATGAACACTTCGGCATAAGAAAGCTCTGTTCGAAATGGGTACCGCGTTTGCTCACAGTGGACCAAAAAATACAACGTGTTGATGTTTCTGAGCGCCGTTTGGACCTATTTAAGCGACAGTGGATGAAACAGGATCCACCATTACACACTGGAATCAAATCGGCAGTCAGCTGAGTGGACAGCAACCGGTGGAAGCCGCTTGAAGTGTATTTTGGGATGCGCATGGAATAATTTTCACCAACTATGCTGAAAAGGGAAAATCAATAGCTAATATTATATAACGTTATTGTTGCGTTTAAAGGAAAAAACCGCGAAGAAATGGGCCGGAATGAACAAGAAAAAAGTGCTCTTTCATCAAGACAATGCACCGTGTCACAAGTCAATGGTTACGATGGCAAAATTGCATGAATTGGAGTTCGAATTGCTTCCTCATCCGCCGTATTCTCCAGATTTGGCCTCCAGCGACTATTATCTATTCGCAGACCTCAAAAAAATGCTCGCGGGAAAGAGATTTGGCTCCAATGAAAAAGTTATCGCCGAAACTGAGGCCTATTTTGAAGGCAAAGACAAATCGTTCTACAAGAGAGGTATAGAAATATTAGAAAAGCGTTGGATTGATTGTATGGCTCTTGAAGGAGACTAAATTGATGAATAAAGTCGAATTTTGCAAGAAAAATGTGTTTTTAGTAGCTAGACCAAAAACTTTTCAGCCTCCGTGTTATTTGCTTGTGTACTTTGATTATTTCGCCTACATTAAAGAAAATTCGTCCACGTCGTAGTGCTCAGCTGAATAAGCTTCATGTCATGAAAACTTTTCTAAATACGTACCATCTCAAGAGACGAAGACACTCGACCCCTATTTATGTGTAGTGAGAAGATATTAAATAAAAGAACAAAAAACCTAATAAATTTTGTTCCTGACAAGTCATATGCTGCGAAGCGTAGTTAATTGAAATAATCCTCAAAGTCTACGTATTGAAGTGTGAGGTGAGTACTTTTATAAAAGACATATAATATTTGCATACGAAACATGAATTTTTAACATAGCACGTAGGCTGAAAAGTTTTTGATCTGACACATAGATGTCGCCCTTTTCAAAAAATTCTTATGATTTTTAGGAACTACCAACCTTCAAGCGATACGTGTCAAAATTTCATGACATTTCGACTATTAGTTTACAAGTTACAGTGGTTTTAGTGACGCTACCTTTGATATTTTCAGTGGAAAAAATCGAACTTCGTGTGTTAATTAAACACTGTTTTTTTGATGGGAACAAAATACCGTTCAAGCAAAGCAATGGCTCGATAAGTGTTACGGGGACTCTACCCCTGAAAGATTACTAGGTCGTACAGATACAAACGATGCTGAACGCTCTGGACGCCCAAATGAGGTGGTTACACCGGAAAACATTTAAAAAATCCAGAAAATTGTTTTGGATGACCGTAAAGTTAAATTGCGTGAGATAGCTGACACCCTAAAGATATCAAAAGAACCTGTTGGCCATATTTTGCATGAACATTTCGGCTTAAGAAAGCTCTCTGGGTACCGCGTTTGCTCAGCGCCGTTTGGACCTATTTAAGCGCAATGAAAAGGATTTTTTCATGCAATATATGACAATGGATGAAACAGGATCCACCATTACACACCGGAATCAAATCGGCGGTCAGCTGAGTGGACAGCAGCCGGTGAAAGCCGCCCGAAATGTATTTTGGGTTGCGCATGGAATAATTTTCATCGATTATGCTGAGAAGGAAAAAACCATCAATAGCTAATATTATATAACGTTACTGGTGCGTTTAAAGGAAAAAATCGCAAAGAAACGGCCCGAAATGACCAAAAAAAATTGCTCTTTTATCAAGACAACGCACCGTGTCACAAGTCAATGGTTACGATGGCAAAATTGCACGAATTGAAATTCGAATTACTTCCTCATCCACCGTATTCTCCAGATTTGGCCCCCAGCGACTATTATCTATTCGCAGGCATCAAAAAAATGCACGCGGGAAAGAAATTTGGCTCCAATGAAGAAGTTATCGCCAAAACTGAGGCCTATTTTGACGGCAAAGACAAATCGTTCTACAAGAGAGGAATAGAAATGTTAGAAAAGCGTTGGACTAATTGTATCGCTCTTGAAGGAGACTAGATTGATGAATAAAGTTAAATTTTGCAAAAAAAAAATGTGTTTTAAGTAGCTAGACCAAAAACTTTTCATCCTACGTGTTATTTGTTTGTACACTTTAACTATTTCGCCTACATTAAAGAAAATTCGTCCACATCGTAGTACTCAGCTGAATAAGCTTCATGTCATAAAAACTTTTCTAAAAAATGTACTATCTCAAGGGACGAAGACACTCGACCCCTATTTATGTGTAGTGACAAGATATCAAATAAAAGAAAAAAAAAACTAAATAAATTTTGTTCATGTATGACAACTCATACACTGCGAAGCATAATTAATTAAAATAATCCTCAAAGTCTCTACGCATTGAAGTATTGATTTTACATTATAATGAGGAGAGTACTTTTATAAAAGGGCCAGACATATAATATTTGCACAAGAAACATGAATTTTTAACATGCTTTTATTAACTTTTAATAATATTTATGTTAGTGAGTACTATGACCTATTGAAAATATCCTGATTTAAAAACACCCACACCGCATACTCATTGATAAAATTACATTTAATATCATGTTTGTTGTTAATTTTTATGGAATTTTTGTGGGTAAAACTAAATGTTTATAATTATAACGACAAACCAGGAAAATACAGTTATTTAAAGATAAAGACGAAGATCGACGATAATGGCAATGAATTTATTCACAAATATTATGATATCGGCTGGGACGCATCGAGTACTTTGATAAGCATTTGATGTGAGTTATTCTTTCAAATGTTTTATTTCTAAAATATTTTCATTTTATATTTAATTTGAAGATATTTTTTGTTTTGATTAGTAAATTTATTTTTCTTAGTTACACTGTTTACTGCGCTTAAGGGCATATAACACGTAGGTGATAACTTCTTCACTTTCCCGCGAGCATTATTTTGAGGACTGCGAATAGATAATAGTCGCTGGGGGCCAAATCTGGACAATACGCTTGATGAGAAAGCAATTCGAACTTCAATTCATGCAATTTTGCCATCGTAACCATTGGCTTGTGACACGGTACATTATCTTGAAAGAGCACTTTTTTCTTGTTCATTTGGGGTTGTTTCTTTACAATTTCTGCCTTTAAACGCACCAATAACTTTATACAATATTCGCTATTGATGGTTTTTCCCTTCTCAACATAGTCGATGGAAATTATTCCATGGACATCCTAAAATACAGAGGCCAAAACCTTCCCAGCCGACTGTTGTGTCTTTGGTCGCTTTGGGCGGCTTTCGCCGGCTGCTGTCCACTCAGCTGACTGCTGATTTGATTCCACTGTGTAGTGGTGGATCCATGTTTCATCCATTGTGACATATCTCGTGAAAAAATCCTTTTTATTGCGCTTAAACAGGTCCAAACAGCGCTCAGAATTATCAACATGTTGTTGTTTTTGGTCCACTGTGAACAAACGTGGTACCCATTTCGAACAGAGCTTTCTCATACCCAAATGTTCATGCAAAATATGACCAACACGTTCTTTTGATATCGTTAGGGTGTCAGCTATCTCACGCATTTTTACCTTACGGTCATCCACAACAATTTTGTAGATTTTTTTTGATGTTTTTTCCGGTGTAACCACCTCATTTGAATATCCAGAGCATTCAGCATCTTGTGTGTGTACGACCGAGTTTAAATTCAGCATACCAGTAAATGATGAGTGATTTTCCAGTCCTCGTAACATTTATCAAGCCATTGTTTTGCTTGAACGGTATTTTTTCCCATTAAAAAACAGTGTTTAATCTACACACGAAATTCGATTTTTCCCATTGTTTTGAAAATATCAAAACCACTGTAACTTGTAAACTAATCGTCGAAATGTCATGAAGTTTTGACACGTATCGTTTGAAGGTTGGTACTTCCTAAAAGTCATATGGATTTTTTGAATAGGGAGACCTCTATGTGTCAGACCAAAAACTTTTCAGCTTACGTGTGACCTAGTCATGGAACCGAAAAAAAGCGTTGTTTTAGCGAAACTATTCATTCTATAAGTCAGGTATTTTATATAATAATACATAGCTTAAAATACAATTGGTAAAATTTTAATTAAAAAAAAAATAGCTGCACTGTACCCGTTCCTCTGGGATCCCTTTTTTTTAAGGAGCATTGCGATGTGAACGATTACTGGGAGTTGGATCTTCTAAACTCAAATTTCCAAAAAACTTTATTTTTAATAAGCCAAAATGTAAAACGCTCTAACGTCATTTTTTCCCTTTTTGGTTTAAACTACTGCCATTTCATGAATTATGTATTTTTATTAAATCCTTGGTTCAAAGATTCTCTAGTAAACTAATTTGTTTGGAGATTTTGAGTTCAGATGCTCCAGCTCTCAATAATAGTGCATACCGCCGTGCTCCTTAAAAAAAAGGGGTCTCAGGGTAACGGGTACAACGCCGCCATTTTTTATTTTTTACTGTTCCGTACGGAATTCTTATAAAATCACTTCAATGTATGTCCGTCTGTCACACTCAATTTTCTCCGAAACTATTTGACATAGAAAGTTGAAATTTGGCACTAATATAGGAATTGATGGCCCCATCAAAACCGTGTAGTTTTGAAAGTCAAATTTTGCGTTAAGGGATTAGTTCTGGGAGGTGAAATCGGAAGTGAAAAAAAAATTACCAGGACATCGAGTGAGATGTCAAGTGAAAACTTCTAAAAGCACGAGTTCAAAAATATATATGGTGTAATAATTATGTACTTTGTATTATTTTAAAAAAATTGCCAAAAATCGCTGTCTCGAAGGTAGTGATCAAAAAATTTTGAAAAAATTCTGGAGTATTCTCCACAATAGATTGAATGAAAATTATCACGAATGCATTAATTTTGATAATTTATCTGATATATGTAACAAAAATTTCAAGGTCATCAATTTTCAACAAATATCCGAAACAAACTTTGTTGAAAACTCATTTTGGGTGTCTTTTGTGAAGTCTAAAAAAAAATTTTAATTTTCAAGGCAATCACGGTACGGAACACTAATTGCGCTTGACCGGTTTTATTTGTAATTAAAATTTCACAAATTGTATTTTAAGCTATGTATTATTATATAACCTGATTTATATAATAGCTAGTTTCGCTAAAAAAAATCTTAAAAAAACGCTTTTTTCGGCTCCATGGCTAGGTAATGTGAAGTTTAAATATTTGCACACAATCTAATAATTTAGCTTCGTTATAAATGTAGTCTCATTTGAATCGTTCGTTGATAACGGTCGATTTTTAGGTTCGATCATATCATGGCGAAGAGAAAATGGATTTTTTTTACATAACTAGTGTCTTCACTAATACATTTAGTTCAGCATTTCTTGAGTTCATTGATTCTACCTAAACAGTATTTTTTTTACACCTTAAAAATGACGCTCCAGATGCCCATCATCTGAGGAAACTTTTTGGCCCCTGAAATTTTTATACAGATATTTGAGGACAAATAAGTCGCATCTTGAGCAGGTAGATAGTACATGGGGAGAAAAGTCCCAAGACTTTTGAAAAAAAAAACAATGTTTTTGCCAAAAAATCAATTTTATTCTTTAGCATTGGTTCCTTTTATGACGATACACTTATTCCAACGATCCTTTCAGAGAGTACGATTTGTCGAGCTCTCTAAAATAAGCCTCAATTTCCTATTCGACTTCTTCATTCTTTCTCCTTCCCCGGAGTCACCTTTTCAAATTTGGAAAGAAGTAATAATATCTGGGCCAGATCTGGTGAATACGGGGGATGAGGAAGCAATTCATAGCCAATTGGTCCAATTTCACCATCGATTTTATGAAGTTGTGAGCTGGTGCATTATCTTGGTGGAACACCCCTTTTTTCTTCTCTAGATGCAGCCTTTTTTGTTGATTTCATCATTCAAACGGGATCAGTAAATCAACATAATAGTCTCCAGTGATTGTTCGCCCCTTCTCAAGATAGTCAATCAGTATTATTCCATGCCCATGCCAAAAAATACTTGCCGAAACCTTCCCAGCTGATGTTTGTGTTTTTGAACGATTCGGTCGACTTTGTTACACTCAGGCTTATAGTGCTGGATCCATGTTTCGTCCATTGTTACGAATAAGCACAAACTTCTTTAGATTACGCTAAAACAGTACGAAACAGCGTTCTCAATCTTGGACATGTTGCTGTTTTTGATCAGTCGAGAGAGTACGCGACACACATCGCGACATAGCTTTTTAATATGCAAATATTCATGCAAAATATGAAAGTAATATAAAAAAAAGTAATATATAAAGAAAATTTTATAGACTTTTAAGACGCGGACGCGGTATTTTCGCAAATTTCTCCAAACTACTTTTTTCAAAGTGATGGACAATATATCTATTATCTTGAAGTTGACATGTTTGTTTTTTGATTGGATACACCGTTCATTTTTTTGTTAATTTTTAAAGCTCAATATTTTTGTGAAAAATCCGAGTTTATTTTCGAACGGCTGTTAGTTCTACAAAAAAAAAAATTCCATTTAGCTATGACCTTTCTTAATAACAAAAAATGATTTGTTTAGTTGTTGGACAATTCTTGACTCAGAAAAAAATCCACCAGGGCAAGGATTTTCAAAAACGGGTCTTACAAGATGGTTCATATCTCCGCCATTTTTTTTTTTAAATATAATTTTTTTTTAGCTTGTTAAAACTATTATGTATCTCTGAAAAATAAAAATTATATTTTATATGCAATATAAAAAATATTTTATGCCTAACTCCTTAATCAACACAACGAAATTCTTTTTGTTCCATCACTCAAACAACTGTAACTCGCAAACTAATAGACAAAATGTCATGAAAATTTAGACAAATCTTCTGAGAGTTGACCCTAACTGATAAGATGTTTTTCTGTTTGTGCTACCATCTCTCGAAAAGTCTCGGGACTTTTCACCCACTGTAATAACTTTAAAAATTCCCTGGCATATTTAAATCTACGGCAATATAGACTGTCATAATACATGAAATTGGACTTGGCCCGTTAATAAATAAATAGTATAAAAATATTTTTTTTTATGGGTGTAGCACACGTGTTACAGGGAGGTCCCTAAAGCTTTTCAGGAACGACACGTATGCGGAGAAAGTGATTCACGTTTTTCTTGAATCGCTGTAGATTGTACTCGGTGGGAAACACAGTCCTGGGCAAACCATTCCAAAGGTATGACGTTCTCCACATAAAAGATTGCTTGAAAAGCGTTGTACGAGGAGTAACAAGCTGAACCTCATACGGATGTGAAGTATTAGCGCGACGTGTACTCCTAATATGCACCGCTCTGGGAGGAATTAAGCGGGCCACATCCTTCGAACACTTTCCATGAAAATACTTGTAGAATAGGCTCAAGTCGCCAACCGTTCTTCGATGTTCCAGCGAATCAAGGCCGCCGGTCAGTTCCGGGTCTCCAATCAGACGAACAGCTCTTCTCTAAATAGAATCCAACAAATGCAGTGTATGTTTGGAAGCGGAGCTCCAAACATGGGAGCAGTATTCCATAGTTGGCCGAATTTGAGCTTTGTAAAGAATTAACAGTTATTGTGGAGTGTAAAGCTTTCTGGTTCGAAATAATATTCCCAACTTTTGAGAAGCTCTCCTTGCTATGCCTGCAACATGTTCATGCCAGGACATATTTGCTCCCAAATTAACGCCCAACAAATTGAGTGACGATGTTAGAGGAATGGAGTGCCCCGACATAACTATCTCGGGTTCAGCAACGTTAACTTTTTTAGAAAAAACTGCCGCATGGGTTTTTGTAGCGTTAAATTCCACTTGGTTACTGTTACCCCAAGATAGAATTTCTTCCAGGTCTTTGTTAAGTTGAATAGTCATTCAACTCCTATTGTCTGCGGATATTTGTCTGAGTAGCCGAAAATGAATGAAGAGATAAGTGTACTGTCATCTGCAAAGCTGTAAATTAGATTCTGGGTCTTTTCCAGTAGATCGTTACTATAAATGAGAAAGAGAGTAGGAGACAGTATGGAGCCTTGGGATACACCGGCGTTGATAGTGAAGGTGTTGGAAAGAAATCCGTCGACTGCCACTCGTAAAGAACGCTCCCTGAGGAAACATGAGAGCCACAAACAGAACTTTTCAGACATACCATAAGAACGTAGCTTAGCCAACAGCCCATCGTGCCAAACGCGGTCGAATGCCTTGGATATGTCAACAGCAACCGCTCGAGATTCTCCAAAGTGTTCAGTTGCGTTGTTCCAAACATGTGTTACATAAGGCAGAAGATCTCCTGTTGATCTATTTTTACGAAGGCCATATTGGTGATCGCTAATAATGTTGAATCCTTCAAGATATTTTAAAAGATGCTGATTGATAGCCTTTTTCATGACTTTCGATATTATTGGAAGCAGTGCGATTGGTCGGTAGTTATTTGGCAAGGTCTTCTTGCCTTTTTTAGGTATCGGCTGAACTGTGGCATATTTCCAGCAGGAAGAGAATATTCTCTTTCTGTAGGATAGGTTGAAAAGTCTACAGAAAACTGGTGTTAGCTCCCTCGCACAGTTTTTGAGAACTATGGCAGGTATTCCGTCAGCGCCAGAAGCCTTCTTAGTGTCTAGCTTCATCAAAACACGTTTTATGATACGCTGTCTGAAGACAATATCGGGCATCCTTGACTGCACTATGGGAATAGTAGATGGTGTTTTTCCTTGGAAATCGACAGTAGAATATGAAGCAAAGAGTTCAGCCAACAAGTTCACTTTCTCAACAGGTGTCATTGCAAAAGAATTATCTGGCCGTGTGAGTGGTGGTATGGTGGATTTGGTGAAATTTTGACTAACTGCCTTAGCGACTGACCAAAAGGACCTGGAATTGTTGGGACAAGCGAGAAGCTTGTTTCTAATCCGTTGATTGTGTGCCTCCTTGGTTTCTTCGATCATTTCTTTGCATCTGTTCCTGGCACGAACAAAGGTGTTACGATTTATGGTGTTAGGATTTTCACGCCATTGTCGGTATGCAAGATGTTTAGAAGCAACAGTTTATTTGCATTTTCAGTCATACCAAAGCTTGCCGTCGGAAGGGCATTTCTTCGAAAAAAGGGATGTAAGCCTCCATACCGGCCAAAATAACATCGGAAACCTCCCTGGCACAGTCAGATAGGTCGTCGGATCGAAAACAAACGTCTAACCAAGGGAAAGTTCGAAAAAATGTCACTGATTGGTAGAATATTCGATGTCGAAAGTAGTTTATGGTCGGAAGAACCTAACGGCGGATTTACGCTGACCCTGTAAATCTCCGGATTGGTGGTTAAAAACAGATCAAGAAGACTGGCGAACTCCCCGTCTCTATCAGGGATCCGTGTTGGTTCATCAATAAGCTGAGTTAAGCCACAACTGATTAAAAATGATTCGGCTTCACGACCTTGTTCGTCGGTAGTATTTGAATATTTAAGCTAGTTGATGTTGTGAACATTAAAGTCGCCCAGGATGACAATTTCGGCATTTGGATAGTTAATTTGTAAATGATCGATGGTGTCTGCAAGAGAAGCGAAAAGTGTTCTAAAGTTAGTATCACTTGGTGGTCGATAGAGGATACGAATGAACCTTGTGGTTGGTTGAGTCGTTATTTTTAACCGCATAACATCAAAGTTTGGGGGCTCCAGAGCCTCTTCTCGTTGGCAAGAGAGGTCGCGTCTGACAAAAAGACAGATTCCAAAGTTACGCCTAAATCGGGAATAGAAGTTTTACCCAGGATAAAGATAATTGACTGTGCTGGTCGATGAACTGACCTTGGTTTCACAGAGAGCGAGTACATGAGGTTTATTTGATTGCAGGTGTTGGTGCACTGAATTTATGTTCGAGTTTAAACCTCGCATGTTGCAAAAATCCATTTTAAAATTCTGATCTCTGTATGTCGACGCCCCACCGGAGATCCGAACGGGGGCTATTTTACCTCCGGAATTTTTTGTATCCAGGTGCCTCATCATACTATTTGGTCCCACAGTCCGGGACATCGGCACAGCCACGAAATATTAATAGTAATAATTCCTTATTTGCAAATAATTTATTTCTAACAGAATGGCTCACTTTATAATTTTTGAAATCATAGTTACTGATACATGTCAGTAGTATGAGTCTGGACTTCATACTATAACGGGTAATATTTAGTTGTTATATTACGAGCTTTTGTTAGTAAATATAATTATATTTGCGGTAGCAAGTGTGTTTATTTTTGCTGTTTTCACTGTGATAGACGTTAAACACAACTAACAGGTTGGATTCTTTTATATGAATATTGATGTGTAGTAATGGTTTGTTTGAATTGGTATTTAGTACGTTTGGTAAACTTTAGATAAGATTTATATATTTCTGATATATTTATAGTCTAGAATTGACCTTTATGAAGTTTTTGTCACAGAATATAATACGAAATTAACAGAACTAGTTTTTAGGTGTGGATTTTTTTTTTAAATCAAAATTTAAAGTTTCAGAACAACAAGACAACAGCCTTGTTCGGTACACAGTCCTTTTTTCATTTTTTTTTTATCAAAGTTTCAAACTCTTTTCGATAAACTACGATTCACCGTTTTTTCGTGCAGAATCCACTTGAGAAAACTATCTACCAGGTGTACAAGTATGAAATGCGCATTTTTTTTCTAAAAAAACATGTTAAATTCAGAAGAATGATAAAAAGTGCGTTATTCAAAGTATGCTCCATCGCTTATTATACTTTTTTCCCAGCTTTCGGGCAATTTGTGAATACCACACCAGTAAAAATCTTCCCGTTTTGCTGCGAAACATTCATCGAGCAATTTTTTCACATCTTCATACGAACCAAAGCGCTGCTCAGCAAGTGCGTGACCCATCGATGCAAACAAGTGGTAATCGGAAGGAGCCAAGTCTGGTGAGTAAGCTGCATGGGGTAGAACTTCCCAGCTGAGTGTTTCCAACGTGTCGCGAACTGGTTTTGCCGTATGTGATGGAGCACTGTCATGAAGAAAAATGACGTGTTGCCTCTTTCGGTATTCTGGCCTTTTTTCAAGCAGCGAATGGTTCAAATCGGTCAATTATTGTTGGTAACGTTTAGTATTAACCGTTTCCCCAGGTTTTAACAGCTCATAATAGACCACGCCCCCTCTGGTCCCACCAAACACAGAGCATCGTCTTTCTGCCAAAGCGATTCGGTCTTGCGATCGATGTGGATGGTGCGCCTGGGTCTACCCATGATTTCTTGCGCTTGGGATTCTCAAAATTAATCCACTTTTCATCTTCTGTAACTATACAATGCAAAAACGACTTCCTTTTGTACCGGGCGAGCAAAATGTCACACGTGTTTTTGCGCTTTTCCATTTGCCTGTCATTCAACTCATGTGGTACCCATCTACCGGTATTCTGAATCTTTCCCATCTCTCGTAGCCAATTGGAAACAGCTAACAATCCTCCTTAACTTCCTAAATAATTTGCATCCTAATATTAAATTTACCATAGAATTAGAAACCAGTAACTCTATAAATTTCTTAGACATATCTATATCAAAAGTGAACAATAAACACGATTTCTCGATTTTTCACAAACCTTCACATACTGACACAGTCATACACAATAGCTCATCCCACCCGTATCCTCACAAAATGGCAGCTTTTAACTCTTTCATACATAGACTGTTACATATCCCAATGACTAAAACTAATTTTAACAAAGAATTCAACATAATCAAACAAATAGCAATTAATAATGGATATGACCCCAACATTATAGATAATATCTTGAATAAAAAATCCTTTAAACAAGCAATCTCTCTAATTTATCCCACAATTAATGACAAAAAAGGAAAATTTAGTACACTCACATACACAGGGAAAATAACTAGAACAACTTCCAAACATTTAATAAAAAAGAACAATAAAATATCATTCAAAACCAGTAATTCCTTAGGGAGTATAATTTTGAATAACAAAACCAAATCTAAGAATTCCTTAAAATCAGGAGTTTACTTATTAAATTGTGGATCTTGTACTAAAACCTACGTAGGACAAACTGATCGATCTTTTGAAATTCGCATTAAAGAACATAAACATAGTTATTTAAAAAATAAGAACAATTCACATTACGCAACTCATATAATAAACGAATCTCATAATTTTGATGATACGTTAAAAATCCTACATGTAGAAAGTAAATCTAAAAAATTAAATTTGCTTGAATGTCTTGAAATTAACAAACGGAAAAACTCCAATCAATTATTAAACGAACAGGTAGACTTAAACCATTCACCCTTACTTAATCTTTATTAGTTCTCGGAAATAATACCACAGATTTGCATTCTTAAAATAATTGTGTCTGTAAATAATATAATAAAATGATTAGCATAATCTTAGGTAATTAAGGATAGTTTTAAGCACTATTTAACCACCAAATATTTTTCTTTCTTATTTACTTCTGAAGAAGCCATTGTATGGTGAAAACAATTGTCAAGTGACTTGAAATATATTGGAAATTAAAACATAGTGTTGTTTTTATATAATTTTATTATGAATTTCTAACAAGTATCGGCTAACACAATCAAAGAGGATTTAGAGCCGGAAAGCCCTGCGTAGACAATATATTATGTTTGAAACAAATAATTGAACAGAAGAGTAGAAGAAATTAAGAAGTACATTTATTGTATGTAATGTAAGTATTTATTGATCTCCAAAAGGCTTACGATACTGTACCAATAAATAAATTATGGGAAGTTTTACAAGGATCCAACATAAACTACACACTCATAAAAGCCTTACAAAAGTTGTTTTTGTGTTTGCGAATCATCTTCGTCCACCAATGCTTGCAATTCCACATCTTCGTATTTTTTTTGGCGATTTTCCACGTTCCTTGTCTGCAACATCGAAGTCACCACTTTTGAAACGCCGAAACCATCGTTCACACGTATTTTGCCATGGGGCATGTTCACCATAAGCTTCTCGAAATAATCGGTATGATTTAACAGCAGTTTTCTTCAAATGAAAACACAAAATTAATGCTGTCCGTGGCGCTCTTTGTTCGGTATAAATTTCGACATATTTAACACAACAACACAACACTATGCACACACTTTTCCAATTTATCACTCGTGCGCATCTGCCACTTGTTGATGACACAACAAAATGGCGCAGTGTCAAATCTCTAGCACAAACTGCATTGATGCACCATCTGTTGCCTGAAATTCGCATTTCATACTTGTACACCTGGTAGAATCCAGAATTTTTTATTGACAATTAAAGAGGTTAAACGTATAAATATTATACAGTGAGTTGAACATGGTCATACATTTGGGTCTTAAGATATTTATATTTCAGTAACCTAAATAACTTAGCCTTAATATATAGGTATATACGAGGGCTACCTTTTAAGTTTTTAAAAAAAAATTTGGTACAAATAGTTTTATTGTTACTCAAAATATTCGCCTTTAAGATTTATACCCTTCTGCATGCGTTCGAACTAATTCTCAAAACATTTTTTCCACTCTGAAGTTGGTACCTTGAAAACATGGTTTTGGAAGTATTCAACAGCTTCTTGAGGTGATGAAAATCGCTGTCTACACATTTTTTTTTTGACATTCGGGAACAAAAAGAAGCTGTTAGGCGATAAATCAGGTGAATACTGACAATGAGACATTAATTCGTTGTTTTTTTTTCCGTCAAATAATCAAATGTTTGACATGTTGTGTGAGAGCGGACAAGGTCATGGTGAAGAATGATACTTCGAGTTTTTTAAGCATTTCCTTACACCAATTTTCGCGAGCCTATTCTTGAGTTTCGATCAAATTATGCGGAAGCCATCGGGAACAGATCTTTTTCACAGGTAAACGTTCATGCAAGATCGAATATACTGCTGTCTTCGATATTCCTAACGGTGCCTCTATATCACGATAAGTCACATGCCGATCCTCTTCAATCATGTTGCGCACAACATCGATGTTGTTTGGAACAACAACCGATTTTGGTCGACTTTAACGAAATTCTTCACTAACGGAAGCACGACCATGACGAAATTCTGCAAACTAATTGTAAACAGTCTTTTTGATGGTGATTCATTACCAAAAGTTGAACGAAGCGATTCGAGGTATTGTTTTTGAGTTAGGTCTTTAGTAAAATCGTAAAAAATCATCCAACCAAAACCTTCACGTGAAATTTCCATGTGTTCACAAAACTGTTTTTTTTAAAGGCTCACTGTAAACAAACTTCTCGACCAATTCTGAGCTACCACTGTTTTAACAATAAAAAATGTCAAATTTTACAACAATGGTAATGTCAATAGCCCCATCTAGTGGTCGTTTGTAAAACTTAAGAGATTAGAACAAGATATTTCGTAAGTACGAACTTAAAATTAAACTTAAAATTAATTAAGATTAACTTAAAGCTAATCTTGCGGCAGGGGTCGGAGGGTATTGGATAGTGACGTCTGGCATAGGTGGAGAGCCATAGGCGTTTCTGACTGTGGTGTTGGGGTGGTGTTCGGGAATTTGAACTGAGGGTTGCTCATGAATTCCTGAATTGTGGGCAGTTGGAGGCCTCGATGAATCTGGGTGTTTTGGACGAACCATCGAGTTTTGGCAGTGATTTGGAAGGTCTTGTTTTGAACTGTCTGGTAGATGACTTTATGTGGCGTGACATTTGACACTATGCCAGACTGGTGCACGTAAGGTTGGCTCGGATGATCATTTTGTAAATTGTCAACTTGTTGCGTGTTGACAATTTAGTGGAGTTGTTTAGAAGAGGATACAGCTTGCTGAGAAGTTGATTGGCTTAGGTGGTAGAAGTGGTGACCTGGTCCTGCCATACTAGCCGCTTGTCGTAGTGGAGGCTCAGGTACTTGATACTGCTGGTCCATTGGAATCTGGCGCGTTGAAGGGTGAGACTTGCCGGCATGGTGCTAAACACGATGGTTTGGATCTTGGCTGGGTTGATCTGTATTCTTCAATGTTCGAACTAGGGGACCAACATGTTAAGGTGGCGTTGAAGGCGGCTAATGATGATCGTTGTGGTTTTGGTAGCGGCGATCATGGCGGTGTTATCTGCATATATGAGCAAGGAGTTGAGAATGAGCATGACACACCAAAAATACATCAATTAAGTGAATGGTATTCTCCAGATGAGCGAACACCAAAAAGAACTACTTTGATTTGAGTCAAAAAAAGTCATGCTCACTGTTTGCATCGATTTCAATGGGATTCTGTATCATAAATTTCTTCCCGAAAGTCGAGCAAAGGGTATTTTCTTGGTTTTCTGAGACGTTTGCGTCAAGTGGCGCGTTTAACAATACGAAATTTATGGAAAAAAACAATTCCTGGATTTTTACATGACGATAACGCACCACTTTACAATACATTAGTTATTCTACAATTTCCTCCTCAAAAAGCCACTTTGAGGAACGCGTTTTGATAGCAGTAAGACAATAAAACAAAAATCCAAGGAGACCCCATGGCTCTGCAGAAGATTGAGCATCAAAATGCATTCGAGAGCTGGATAAAACGTAGCAAATGCATTGCATCTGGTTGAGACTGCTTTGAAGGCGACAGTTAGTTTTATTGAGGTTGATCGGGTATTTTTTGATGATGGCCGTATATCAGCGTAATTTAAGTAAGAAAAGCCATATTCTGCTTTAACGGCTGTCTGTAGATTAAGTAAATAACTGAAAATGAAAATCAATAAAATACTAATCAGAAATATGTTACTCATTGGCGGTGAAACTTGGATACTCGCAGAAGGACATAAGAACAAGTTAGAAGCTGTAGAAATGGACACCATCTCTCTCTCGCATCGTTGCTCGGCTCCGAACGTCGTGACCTCTATTGCATTGTTACACAGAATTTACAGCAGCCCTCCAGTTATATTTATTTTATTTATGTCCTCTGAACGTAGTGTTTTGATAAATCTCCATGCAGTAATGATTTGATTCTTCCTAAGTATGAATCCAGTTCCCTACATTTCCTGTTGTGCTAGGTTATTTTTACTGACCTGTGCTAAACGGTTGCTCGTATGGCGTAGAGAATGGATTCTAGCTGTAAAGTCGCTACTAAATATACCTTTCTTATTTATTTTGAACACCAGCTATTTTTCTTTAGCAACTGCGTTTATTTGGCATAAAAATAGGAAACTATAGGTCCTATAAATGTTGTTAAAATAAACAGAATTGTGCTGTCAGTGTCAGGCTTCTCTATCCTCACACTTCTCAGCATCTCCGGTAACTTCAAGTGTATTATATACATGACCTGATCGATGTATTTGTTGGGAAATCTACCTCTTTTTCTTCTACCATCGACTTTCTCCAGGATCAGCAACTTTTCCATGCCATCCCTCCTTATTATGTGACGAAAATATGATGCTATTTTTCTCTGAATCGATGGTAACAGCCGGTCACTATTTTGGATGTTAAGATCGCTCAGAACAGACGCATTTGTCCTATAAGCTGTCCAGGAAATTCTGAGCAGCCGCCTGTAGCTTTCGAAAGCCTCTATGTATTGATTCCTACATTAGGAAAGTTCTTGAGTGTAATGTTGTTGCCACATATTAAATTTTATTGAAATTATATTTATTTTATTTATGTCTTCTGAACGTAGTGTTTTGATAAATCTCCAAGCAGTAATGATTTGATTCTTCCTAAGAATGAATCCAGTTCCCTACATTTCCTGTTGTGCTAGGTTATTTTTACTGACCTGTGCTAAACGGTTGCTCGTATGGCGTAGAGAATGGATTCTAGCTGTAAAGTCGCTACTAAATATTCCTTTCTTATTTATTTTGAACACCAGCTATTTTTAATTAGCAACTGTGTTTATTTGGCATAAAAATAGGAAACTATAGGTCCTATAAACGTTGTTAAATTAAACAGAATTGTGCTGTCAGTATCAGGCTTCTCTATCCTCACACGTCTCATCATCTCCGGTAACTTCAAGTGTATTATAAACATGTTCGATGTATCTGTTGGGAAATCTACCTCTTTTTCTTCTACCGTCGACTTTCTCCTGGATCAGCAACTTTTCCATGCCATCCCTCCTTATTATGTGACGAAAATATGATGCTATTTTTTCTCTGAATCGATGGTAACAGCCGGTCACTATTTTGCATGTTAAGAGATCGCTCAGAACAGACGCATTTGTCCTATGAGCTGTCCAGGAAATTCTGAGCATCCTCCTGTAGCATATAGTTTGGAAAGCCTCTATTCTTTTTCGGCATGCTGGATTAATAATACATGTTTCAACTCCGTATGTGACTATAGGAAATATTAGTGAATTGACAAGCCTTTTTTAATCATTTTATTTATTCTGTAATCTTTCTATACTTTGCTTAGGCTTGTCATTGCAGTTCAATCGTTATCCTTCTTTTAACTTCTTCTTCGCAGTCCCCCTTGTTAGAAATTCTGACGCCTAAGTATATAATATCTGTCTTCAGTGGTATATGGTGGATTTTTTTCAGAGGAAGCAAAATTTTAGCTCGATCTACTATAAGAAGAGAACATTTCTTTCGATTTGGTGAAAGGCCGACATTAGCGCAACAATTGCTTCTACGTAGCTACCCGTTATTGTAGTATCATCAGCGTAACTTAAGTTCGAGAAATGGACACCGTACGAAGTAAGAAATGACTCCGTAAAAACACACTGGGAATTGAAGGAACACTAACGCAGGACATCGAACCAAATCACTCACATGGTAGGAACATGTAAATAGAATGAACGATAGAAAATGAAAGAGAGAAGGACCTAGAACTTTATAGGGAACAGAAGTTAGAAAAGCAATGAGCACAAGAAACCTTTGAAAGGAACAATGAATCAAAAGGACAGCTATTTCAGGCGCTATAAATCTATTCATTCACACACTATATATGTCATACGTCACATTGACTTTTTTGGATGTAGAGTTTGTGATTATTCTTGCAGAATTCTCCTAATTTCCTCCCCTTTCTGGTTGGTTTGGACATTTGATCAACCGCTGCCACCTCTTCTGTTGAAATTTCCAATTCCCTGAAAAAAGTGCTGGTATTGACAATTTAGTTTAGACGACTTCAATGTCAGGATTATAAACTATTCAAATTTTTAGTTAGGTCATAATCTATGCCTCCATTTTTCAAGGTTAAACAAAAATTGACGTATAGAGAGATTACCAAGAATTTTTTGCAGCTAGGGATCCAAGTTACGTAATTTTCGGTCCGAAGTGAGATTTGCACGTGACTATTGTTATTTTTTGTTTCAGAAGGGTCACTCAGTGCTTGCTGACTCGTCCAAAAGTAAGCAAGAAAGAGACAAAAGTGGTAAGAGGAAATCAAATCTGAACCGATCCCTTACGTCAGAAGAAGTTCCTCCGAGTAATTTATACGGTAAGTTTTGTGTTTTTTTTTTTGAGACAATAATGTAAAGCTTAAGAATTGCTGCAAGCAAATCCTTAAAGCGCTACAGGAGCAAGCGTGTACGGAATAATCGATCCACGCTGATTTTGAAGCTTTGTAAACTGTGTTTGGTGCGAAAGACACTCCTGGCATTTCATATCATCATTTAAAAAAAATCGAACTGATTTACCCGTTACTTGCATACGTGAAGTTCTAAAATAGGTAACCAATTTGACTTTCCTAACTGAAGGGAAAGTAAATTTCGTGTATATAATTAAAACCATACAATATATCGACACCCACCCCTTTCTCCTAAGACTATATCACTCAAAAACAATAGATTCTATTTCTAAGGGTGATTCATTAGTTTTGAGACTAATTTCAGACGCGTGTATAAGTGAAACCAGGAAAAATTTTTCAAATGCAGTTGCTTATACCGTATAAATTTATTAAAAATCTATCAAACAGCACTTTTACAGTGCAGCGAATAGACCATTATCTTCGATTTTACGCAGCTTACTTGGAACGCCATCCACCAGGCGTTGGACAACCGAAACGTCGATTTCTTTCAACTTCCTCTTTATTCTGCCAATCAAGTGCCGGTGGTTTTGTGCTTTCGAACCATTTTCATAAACTTTACGTTAAAGTATTGCCCAAAATCTTTCAATTGGTCGTGCCTGTGTAACATTTGGCGGATTGCCATTTTGCGGTACAAATTCGTTTTTTTGATTTGCATAATGACAACGTGCAAGGTCTGGCCAGATTATTTTGTCGCGTGTATGATTTCCTTTGATAAACTGCTTCAATTTAGTCAAGCATTTATTGGTATACACATCAGAATTGATTGCAACAGCACTGCTTTGTTGAAAATATGGAGCTGAAATACCTTTCGATGAAATGGCAGTCCACATCAACACTTTTGGTTCAAATTTCATTTTGCCGGCGTATTTGGCGTAGTCTAGTGCTGCTTCATAATCGTCAGTGTAGTAGAATGAATCATTTCCACTGAGAGAACTGTTCAAACATGTAAAGTATTTTTCATCATCCATAACGATGAATTTCCCATGCGTGAAATGCTTAACACGAAGTGCACGGCAACATTTTGGTAATTTTTTGAACTGTCTTGCTGGGTTTTTCGGTGCCTTTTTACGTTTCCGAACTTGCACATTATTTGTCTTCAAAATTCGATGCACAGTTGATTGCGAAACCGTATTTTCTCGATAATTTTCTTTCCGATTGGCCAACTTTATCTTTTGCGCTTGACAGAAGATTTTTTCGTTGTTCTTCTGCTACGAACAGGTGGCCGACCGGATTTTTTTATCTTCTGTTTCTTTGCCTTCACGTCAATCACGCAAAACACGAAAGATGGTGGCGCAAGATATTGCTCTCAAATGCTTCGAGAATTTGCTTCGTGGACAGTTGTCCAAACAAGGAAGCAATGCACTTTCGTAAATCCAGCTTGTATGACATTTCCAATGCGAATAATCAAATGCGTAGATTCTCAAATCAGAATAGAGGTACCGTTACACCTTCAGGGTAAACAACATTGCTATCTATCGATTGTTCAGCAGAAGCAGACTAATCAGCCTTTATTTAAAGTATTATAATAGCATTTTTGTTGCGAATTATGGTATCAACAGATCGGCAGACGGACAGTCAGATAGACTCACCGACGGAAATGGGAAATTATGCTTTTCATGATCTGAGAACTCTAAAACGTAAAGAAAAGTTAAAATCATTTAGGATATTTTTCCTCTTTTAGCAAGGGAAATAAAAAACAATAACCTATTGTCTCAGACGTAAGTAAGTTACGGCCAAGTTAACTGTTTGTATTTTTAAAAGTTATTCTATTATCAACTTAACATTTTTTTGGGTCCCTCTGTAACCAGATTTCAATCCCTTCTCCATACTGTTTCTGTCAAAATTGAAAATAATGAAAAAATACACTGAAATAGAGTATGACCAAAATTTTTGGCCAAATGATAAACTTTATTACTCTGCGATGTTACAAATTATTTTTACTCATTTTTCGAAAGGAAAAAAATTGTAGAAACTGCAAAACGCAACGAACTCGAACAAGATTTCGTAAAACTATCGTATTTTGGCAGCCAAGCATTTTTTTGTATGACGTCACTTTCGTGGCACTTAAAAAACACCCTGATATTTTCATTTCATAGTGGGTCACTTTAACAGATTGTTGTTTTTATATGTTTTTTTTTATCGTCATACCACACGTGCTGCAGGGAAGTCTCTAAAGCTTTACAGGAGCGATGCATGTGCAGAAAAAGCGATTCACGTTGGTCTTGAATCGCTGTAAATTGTACTGGTGGGAAACACAGCCCTGGGCAAGTCAATTCAAAGGGATGAGATTCTCCATATACAAGTTAAAAGACTGTTTGAAAAATTTTACTTTTACAAGGAGTGACAAGCTGAACCTCATACGAATGTACAGCGCGGCGCTTTGATGTTTCACGAAATCAAAGTTGCTGCTGAGTGGTGAGTCTCCAATCAGGCGAACAGGTCTCTTCTGAATAGAATCCAACAAATGCAGTGTATGTTGGGGAGTGAAGCCCCAAGCGTGGGAGTAGTATTCGATCGCTTGATTAGTTTAATAAATAACATCACTAAGATTTTCTTAAAAGTAATCCATTCACGAATATATTGTAAATGCGAATCTGACATATCTGAAACCCAGTTTGGTTTCCGTGACTCCCTCGGTACTAGAGAAGCACTATTTTCTCTACAAGTACTCGTTCAGAGATGTAGGGACATGACTCATGACGTTTTCATGGGTTTTTATCGACTTCTCCAAAGCTTTTGATAACGTTCAACACGATAAGCTCATTGAAATACTCAGATCGCCTGAAATAGATGAGAAAGACTTATTGGTAACCTCTACTGGAAACAACGAGCTGTGATAAAAGTGAACGGTAGTACGTCCAATGAGAGATTTGTCGGGAAGTAGGTCAGGGACGCGTTCTCTCTCCAATCTTATTTAATATATACTCTGAACAAATAATTCAGGAAGCGTTAACTAGACAGAGTGAAATAAAAGTCAGTGGCGAATATATCAATAATACCAGATATGCAGACGACTGCTACTGTGGATGGTGCTTTCGAAGACTTGCAAAACTTAGTTGCAAGAATCCATCAATATTCACAACAATATGACCTTAGTCTAAATGTTTCCAAAACCAAATACATGGTAGTGTCCAAGAAACCACACACCGAACCAAGACCCCTGACGGTGGAAGGCACGAGAGTTGAGAGGGTACCGACGTTTAATTATTTGGATATGACCATCTACGATACATGAGATTACGGGGCGGAAATTAAATGCCGAATTGAGAAGGCCAAAGTCACATTTTTTTCAGATGAGAGGATTTTTCATTGCCAAAAATCTTAGTTACAAAAATCTGTTTTACTGAAGCGTGGACAGTCCACGAAAACTATACTAAAAAGAATTAACGCTTTTGAAATGTGGCTGTACCGTCGCATATTGAAAATTCCCTGGGCACAACATATAACAAATGAATGTGTCCTCGGGAGAACGCGTAGGAATCTGGGATTGATCAGTACCTTGAAAAAGCGCAAGCCTAGTTCATATCGTGAGGCATGAAAAATATCGACTGTTGCAGCTCATACTCCAGGGCAAACTTAAGGCGAAGAGAGGTCCAGGTGGACGACGTCACTCTTGGATGAAGAAATTTACGTGACTGATTCGAACTCAGCTCAACTGAATTCTTCCGCATAGCCGCAAACTCGCAATGGTAGCCGCCAATCTCCGGAACGGATGAGACACATTGAGAAGAAGACAGAATTGCTGTAGAATGTAAAGTTTTCTAGTTCGAAATAATATTTCCAGCTTTTGATAAGTTTTTTTTTCCACGCATGCAACATATTTATGCCAGGACATATTTACTTCCAAATGCCCCGCCAGTTGAGTAACAATGCTAGAAGCATAACTATGCCGGGTTCAGCAGCGTTAACTTTTTTAGAAAAAACTGCCGCCTAGGTTTTTGTAGCGTAAAATTCTACTTGGATACTGTCATCCTAAAATACTCGTAGAATTTCTTCCAAGTCTTTGTTAAGTTGAATGACTTCCTGCTGTCTACTAATATTTACGTGAGTAGCCTATGTTCGTACGTTCAAAGAAAATAAATGTACAATTGAAATAAAGGCTCATTTTTTATTTTATTTATTTCATATTTATATTCTCTGAAAAGTTCAGCTTATTTCACCGTAAAGTATAAAGTAACTTTTATTTTAAGGACGCCTTTAAACTAACGCATTATATTTGAAGTGACTTGAGTGGCGTCCTAGTTACATTTTTATTTCCATTACAGTAGATAGTATACATCGTACGAATACATAAAGATATTGAGTTTTGTCTGAAAAATAGGTAATAAAAGGTCGCACAAAGAAGTTCTTCAGTATTTGTACAGGGTATTTTAATAGTCGGGGGTATTTTAATATAGGTAGCGGGTAGGTACTCTCTTCATGATCCCAGTGGGAGACAGACCTACTTCAGGAAAGCAACCCTGCCCACGCGAGCCTTGATTCTCTTTCACGCCTCTCTTGAAGGGGAATCATGTCCCAACCTTTTATATTCATAAATTACCAGTTCCCTCACCAAATTATTTTTTTTTTCCACTCAACAAGACGTCTGGCCCACGTGGTTTTTTATCGCCAAAACCTCTCATAAATCTATGGAACGAAAACTTTATAGAAGGCCCCCAGTCCCCAGCAGTTTGAGTAACCCAGACCAAGGCAGCGGTCAGAACAGGGCTCGAACAGGGGGTGCTAAGAGTTTCTGGGTTGGACCTATAATGCGAGAACAATTGGAAGTGAGGAAAGATTGGAAGAACTGGACCATGAACTTAAGAATATTAAATAGGACATATTAGGAATTTCAGAAACAAGAAGAAGAGGAGAATACTGCCTGAAGTTACCTACGGGACACTTGTTCTTCAACAAAAGCTACGGAGACAACAGTAATGGAGGAACTGGATTATTGATACACAGAAGGCCAATACCATATACTGAGAAATTCCAAGCAATATCTAATAGAGTTATATACATAACAATAAGATTGAACAACACCTTAACACTAAAAGTAATACAGGTCTATGCTCCTACGACAAGCCATGAAGATCAAGAAGCAGAAGAATTTTATGAGGAAATATCTCAGGCGCTTCACGAAGACAGAACAAAGTATACATTGGTAATAGGAGACTTTAACGCCAAGATAGGAAAGAAAGCAGAAAATACAGAGAGTTATATAGGAAATTTTGGCCTTGGAGAGAGGAACAACAGAGGACATATGCTGATGACATTTCTGGAAAGGGAGAAACTCTATAATATGAACACTTTCTTTCAGAAAAAGGAGAAGAGGAAATGGACATGGATTAGTCCTGATGGTGAGACAAGAAATGAAATTGATTATGCACTAACAACACATAAGAACATAGTAACAGATGTGAAGGTCCTAAATAGATTTACAACGGGTAGTGATCATAGGCTGGTCAGAGCAAAGGTATTTTTTAACAAAAGACTCGAACGAAAACGTTTACACAACAAGAAAACAAATAAAACCGACAGATAAACACTAAAAGAAAACGTAGAACAATACCAAAAACAGATTACAGCCAACTTAATAACAACACATTAACTACAGGAGCAAGTATAGACGAAAGAAACAGAAAAATAAATGAAACACTCAAGACCACCGCAGAAAAAATAGCTCCCCAACCTACTAGGCGAAAGAATAACAAGCTCAGTGAAGAAACAAAAAGAATGTTGGAACAACGAAGACAACTTATACACGAAGGAAAAAGATTAACTGTCGAATATGCAGAATTGAATAAGACAGTACGAAAAGCGGCCAAACAAGACAAACAAATACAAAGAAAACATGGTTAAAGTTCTTATAGAGAAAAACAAAGGATTAAAAGTTTTTAGAAGAGCAAGAAGGAAACATAATCAATGACAAGAAAAATATCCAGAACAGAATTACAACTCTCTATCAAGACCTCTACAGTTCAAAAGTCCAAAATGTCGTAGTTGAAAAGGACAATTCATCAACAGACAAAAGAGTAATTAATGTCAACTCAGAAGAAATTCCTGACGTAGAAATGGATGAAGTTAAAAAAGCCTTACAACAGATGAAAAGTGGAAAAGCGGCTGGAGAGGATGATATTATACCTGAAATGCTAAAATGCGGAGGTGAAGCCCTAATAAATAAATTAAAAAATCTTTTTAATGAATGCCTCAAATGTGGAAATATACCAGAAGAATGGGGAAACGCCATAGTCATCTTAATATATAAAAAAGGTGACCCCGAAAACCTAGAAAACTACCGGCCAATTAGTTTACTTTCCCAAGTTTACAAGCTGTTCTCACGAATCATAACAAACAGACTTGAACACAAAATGGAAGTATACCAACCGATAGAACAGGCTGGATTCAGATCAGGCTTCAGTACGATTGAGCACTTGCACACATTGAGAATACTAATTGAGAAGACCACCGAATATAATATACCAATGTGGCTCACGTTTGTAGATTTTCGCAAGGCTTTTGACACAGTGGAAAAATGGGCGCTTATAAGAGCTCTTAGAAATGCTCGTATAGACCACAGATACAGCGAACTGATAGCCAGAATATATGAACGAGCAACACTCAAAGTTATGGTAAATCAAGAACTGACAAACAAGATCCCAGTGAACAGAGGAGTAAGGCAGGGCGATGTAATATCGCCTAAGTTGTTTACAATGATCTTAGAAGGTGTATTCAAAGAACTGAATTGGGACGAAAATGGCCTTCTGATATCTGGCGATCGGCTAAACAACCTGAGATTCGCAGATGACATTTTAATTATAGCAAATAATAAGAATGAAATGATCCAGATGATCACAGATCTCCACCACCAAGCGAGAAAAGTGGGACTTGACATAAATTTCTCCAAGACAAAGTACATGAGTAACGAAGAGACCAATGATGAAGATACAGTGATTGAACATTCAACAATAGAAAAAGTAAACCCGTACATCTATCTGGGTCAAATAATAACGATAGGAAAGGAAAACCAGCAGCTTGAAATAGAAAGAAGGACACATATGGGATGGGCAGTATATGGAAAATTGAAATATGTACTGAATATGAACATTCCTCAAAGATCAAAAACCCAGATTTATAATCAATGTATCTTACCAGCTACAACGTATGGAGCCGAGACAGAAAAACTGCAAGTTCACCAACGAGCAATGGAAAGGAAGATGTTGAGTATTACTTTGAAGGAGAAGCAAACTAATAAATGGATTAGACAACAAACAAAGGTGGATGATATCACCAAACGGATAACATCTCTGAAATGGAGCTGGGCCGGCCATGTAGCAAGAACGACGTATAAATGGAGTGGCAAGATCACTAGGTGGAGACCATGGGGTGAAAAGCGAAGCATAGGAAGACCCCAACAGAGATGGAGCGACGATCTGAAGAGAATCGGAGGGTTAACTGGTATCAACAAGCACAACATAGAGAAAGATGGAAAGATTTGAGAGAGGCCTATACCCGACAGTGGGTAGAGAGCGGCTGAAGGAAGAAGAAGAAGAAGATTTTAATAGTCGTATACGTGTCGGTGAACGATTAAATCACTTAAGGTTCATGGATGATGTCACTCTGTTCGCCAGCACAAAACAAGAATTACAAGAAATGCTAATGGAATTAAATAACAAGTCTCGAGAAATAGGTCTAAAAATAAACTTCACCAAAACCAAATATTTGAACAACGAAAGTAAAGATAACAGTCAAGAACTAGTAATAGAAGGTGAAAGAATAGGAAAAGTACAAACATTCATATATTTGGGACAAAAAATCGAAATATCAAAAAATAATTTAAAGGCTGACTTCGATAGAAGAGTCTCGTTAGCTTGGTCTGCGCTCGGAAGCTTACAATCTACATTTAAATTGGACATCCCAAATATAGTAAAAGCCAGAGTATTCGATCAATATGTACTGCCGGTGTTAACATATGGCACTGACACGTGGGCTTTAAATAAAAGTATAATAATAAACTCCAGGTAATCCAGAGAGCAATGGAGAGGAGAATGCTAAATGTTAAGACACCAAGATCGTGTTCCTAACATCGAGATACGAGGAAGATCAAAAGTGACAGATGTAATTCAACGAATATATATATTAAGATAGAATTGGGCGAATATGTATATTAAGGTGAAATTGGGCTGGGCCTATCGCAAGGACGAATTGTAACAGATGGATAAGCCGTGTGCTTGAATGGAGGCCTAGAGAACATAAAAGATACAGAGGTAGATCACAGACAAGATGGACGGATGACATAAAAAGATTAGCGGGACACGACCGGATGCAAAAGGCAATAGAGCTCAGTGGAGACAACTTGGGGAGGCTTACATCCGACTGTGAATGGAATAAGCTAATAATGATGATGATATTACGTGTCAAGTCCGATAAGGAGTATATTTCAAGTACAAGTACAAGAGTAAATAAGTACAAGTAAGAAGCAAGAAGAGATTGCAAGTGAAGAGTTAATTTGTGTAACTAGCCTTTCGTTGTATGCCGCGGGCGTGGATACGTGGTGTCCCATAAATAAGCAAATATCGGTTTGGCTTATTACACAAACTCAACAGGCGGTAAAGTGTGGGCAAGGGGCGTATCTCTGGTAATTAAAAACTCGTCTATGTAATGTTTTATCAAAGGGGAACGTGCCGTCATCAGTTTTCAGTAAAGATCAGATAAAAATTTTATTGAAAACTTATTTGGGGTGTGTTTTGTGAAGGCATTTGGGCACCATTCATTTTAGAATAAAAGGAAAATAAGTTCAGCTCAAAAAATTAAAAAATACTGAAGAGTTATTTAGTTGTTAAAATAAGATTAATTTACTTACAACCGTTGCGTCCTGAAAGAAAAAGCAGGAGTTTAGTGAGACACTACACATTTAAATAAAAAAAGGATATATTTATTAACAAAATAAAAACTCCTAACTTTATTACACTCCTAAAATTACTTCTACTAAATAACAATCCCTTAAGCTAGAAGAGTATACACTATGGCTTAGGGTCTTTTATTCATGGTTATTAAGTTTTTAATAAAAGGCTTGAAACAACTCGATTTTAAAAGTTTTTGAAATTAACTCCGCGAATTACACGTGTAGAGTAGTCGATGGAAACGCACTTGTAGACAGGAAGTGAGATTTTTAGACTAATGTGCTTATGACTTACGAATGGTTTCTCCTTGTGGGTTTTCCATAAGTTACTCGGCCTGTTCTGGTGAGACTCTCATAAAAATATTGTCTCAGCTATCACCATCCTAGTTTCATTTGGGCTGCTAAAAACTTTTTGACCCGAAATGCCTGAGGATGAGTAGGATATTTCAAGCAAGGAAAAAGCTTTAAACTTGAGAGCTAGAAACCGTTACTGCACTACTGCATCACTAAAAAACCACTCTGGCGTGCTGGAGAAGAAAGCCACTACGGCCTACTGGCGAAAAAAAAGCCACTACAGCTTCATGGTGGAAAAAAGCCCTTAAAAATCCGATTTGGCTGTTTAAATATCTTCGTCCCTTCCTTAAAATGACGTCTTTGAAATGGCTCACTTCCGGACGAAAAATTAATGCAAACTAAATAAGTCAAGTCGGCAACACTCGTTGTCGGTTTAAATTAAACAGCTCAAAAATTTAAAACACTGTCTTAAGCTGCACTGCTCAAAAATTGAAATTACTGCAATAAATATGAAAATGTAATAAAATATAAATTATAGAGTGAAAAACAGTATCGTAACATGATCTTAAAATCTAGGAAAAAATGAATGTTACAGTATATTTAAAAAATATATATATATTTTAAAGGTTATTAAGTGAATAGTACAAAAGAATGGCGATTATATATTTTCATTTTACATTGAATAATAAGAAAATTTTTTTTAAAATATGTTATAAATGTTAACATTATTTTTTATCGTGTTAAATGAACCACTAATGAAAACTATGGCGCCTTTTTGTCTGCAGGATAACTTCAAAAAAAATAATCCAATCTGCAAAAATTAAGATTAATCTTATAAATAATGTAGTAGTTAAAAATTGTCGAAGGGTTTTTATTTCAAAAATTTAAAAAAAAAATTACTGTGTTTCAAACTTAAGTATGCAATTTTCGACCAAAAAATTTATGTTTAATTATTTATAAAAAAAATGTCTATTAGAAAAATTTAAAAAAACCTCTCGACATTTTGTAGAAAAAGTAATTATTAAGATTTAGAAAAAAAAGTTAAAATATATTAAAAATTGCAGTAATATTGCAGACAGTACATTGAGATAGGTAGCGGTCCCAATCCGACGCCGGTTCACATTTAATGCTATAACTTTCTAATGGAACAGAATTTTCTTAATTTTTCTTTTGAATAATTCTTAGAAATATAAAGAATAAAAATCCCTAAAAAAATCGAATTTTTAAAAATTCCAGGTGTACATATGTAATCCCCTAAAAGCAATCAACGTACGGAGGACTAATTGCACAAATACGACTTGCACTTTTTTTTACTCGTATAGTTCATATTTGATGTTGATTATTTAACGTACGCACGTAGTCCGTTAGTAGAGAGCATTTAAAACTCAGGCTGAAAAGTTTTTGGTCTAGCTACTTAAAACACATTTTTTTTTTTCAAAATACGACTTTATTTATCAATATAGTCTCCTTCAAGAGCGATACAATCAGTCCAACGCTTTTCTAACATTTCTATACCTTTCTCGTAGAAGGATTTGTCATTGCGTTCAAAATAGGCCTCAGTTTCGGCGATAACTTCGTCATTGGAGCCAAATCTCTTTCCCGCGAACATTTTTTTTTTTGAGGTCTGCGAATAGATAATAGTCGCTAGGGGGCAAATCTGGAGAATGCGGTAGATGAGGAAGCAATTTGAACTTCAATTCATGCAAATTGGCCATCGTAACCATTGACTTGTGAGACGGTGCATTATCTTGATGAAAGAGCACTTTTTTCTTGTTCATTTGGGGAGGTTTCTTGGCGATTTCTGCCTTCAAACGCACCAGTAATTTTATATAATATTCGCTATTGTTGGTTTTTCCCTTCTCAGCATAGTCGGTAAAAATTATTCCATGCGCATCCCAAAATACAGAGACAATAACCTTCCCAGCCGACTGTTGTGTCTTTGATCGCTTCGGGCGGCTTTCACCGGCTGCTGTCCAGTCAACTGAGTGCCGATTTGATTTCGGTGTGTAGTGGCGAATCCATGTTTTATCCATTGTCACATATCACATGAAAAAATCCTTTTTATTGCGCTTAAACAGGTCAAAACAGCGCTCAGAATCATCAACACGTTGTTGTTTTCGGTCATTTTGAATAGAGCTTTCTCACGCCCAAATATTCATGCAAAATAAGACCAACACGTTATGTCGATATCTTTAGAGTGTCAGTTATTTCACGCAATTTCACTCTATGGTCATCTAAAATAATTTTGTGCATTTTTTTGATGTTGTCCGGTGTAAGCACCTCATTTGGGCGTCCAGAGCGTTCAACATTATTTATATCTCTACGACCATGTTTAAATTCAGCGTACCAGTAAATGGTGAGTGATTTTCCTGGGGAAGAATCCCCATAACACTTATAAAGCCATTGTTTTGCTAGAACGATATTTTTTCCCATCAAAAAACAGTTAGTCAACGCACCAAACTCGATTTTTCCCATTGTTTTGAAAATATGAAAAGTAGTGTCACTAAAACCACTGTAACTTTGAAACTGATCATCGAAATGTCATGAAATTTTGATATGTATCGTTTGAAGACTGGTACCTCCTATGATTTGGTTCGATATGATGTTAAAATATACTTTTTTTTGGTTAGTTAAACAAGGTAAATTTCTTTTTTCTTATTAATATTTTCTCTCTTCTAATTCTTTAGTTGAGATAGTCATATTTGGTGTTTATTTTAGAACTACATGTTTGCAGGAACAGTACTGAGTAAAGCATTTTCCCAATTCTTGCTACAAATATTATAAAATTTCATTTCTCCGTATTTGAATAAAACTAAACGTAATGTCTTTTACAAACTTTCTTTTTTAATTCTTGGCAATCAACAGCTGAAAACAGTAGCAGTAATTAAATATTCAGTTATTGCGACAAACAAGATAAGGAAAATTAGAACGGCCGGTTTTATCAAGCAGCTAAGAAGTTATGCTATCCAGTGTTGGTAATAAATTTTAATAAATGCAAATTCTCCAACGCTGCATTGCATTCGCTTCGTTTCGCTGAAAGCGTTTAGATTTTTTTTATTCAACGTACGTCCTAAATAATTTGCATCAAACAATGAAATCATTTTTAGGAACGATAATTACTAACTGTTGAATTAAAAGTTTTTGGGATTCAAACTGGCTGGCTCTGAAGCTTCTTAGCTACTGACATCCTTGAGTGGATGCTTTTTAAATATTTTCTGCTGTAACGATTGTGTTGCGGTTGCCTCTTCATCTAAGCTGACTCACGCGCTGTGTTATGGAGCAAAATATGGAGAGTCATAGATGGCATCCTCAAGTTAGGTTGTCTGAGTATAGCGCCCTATATTCAATCTCCAACCACATATCGTGTTATCATCGAGCAGACTTTAGAGAAGAATGGTGACCATCAAAACGGTTGGGCTCTACCGTGGCAGATCGGTTGAGGTTTCAGGATGAGCTATAGTTAAAAGGTGGGGAGAAAGGCAACCTCATATAAAGCAAATTATTGGAAGATACCCTTTCAAGTTAGAGAGTTTAACGATGGCGACAGAGGCCTTCTCTTAAGTAAAACGCATATCTGAAATCGTACTGGATTGCCCCAGAGCCAACGATGAGAGACATACGTCACCGCAGTGACAAGAAGACTTCCTATGTATGTATATACTGGGTAACGACGAGATTACTAGCTCAGCTCTTATTTTAACATAAGAAAAGAGAAAGAGTTCAAATTTTAGAAACTTATGGTTCAAATAACTGCTGAATGTTACCTTAAAAACAAGTAATTATCACTTCCGGCTTAGCCGGAAACAAAAGCAACTTCACATTTACATAATAAAAAAAAAACAACTAATCCATGTATCATATCGTATACTTCCCTTTGACGGTTTTTGAAGAAATGGAGCTTGATAATGCCAAACAATCAATCAATATTATATTTTTAACAGGAAACAAATGAAGATGTAAACTCATATTGCCGTTATTTGTTCTTATATTAGAAATCTGACTGAAGTCAAAAAATTTATTACTTCCGTTTCAACAGACCTAGTACCAGAACTCATTTTTTAGGGTCAAGTACCTCTCATAATTTTAATGATGAATGATATACAATTTGTTAAATTATTTATATTCTACGGAGAATTTTAATTAATTAATACCTTTTGAGATATAATTATAGGTTCTACTGCACCCTACTTTTCAACAGCTTGAAATATGTAGTAATACTGGCGCCATAAAACGACTGAAATCATGAAAATCCAATAATCCGCCCGTCAATATGCATAGCCACCTTAGATTAAAACATAACATTATTTAGATGGATTGGAGGAAAGCTGGGGTGCAGCAAAACCTTTAATTGCCGATATCTCAAAAACTATTAATTTTCAGTATAGGAAAATATACATAAAATTTGTTTAAAATTCTTGGTAGAATATAAATATTTAATAAATTGTATATCATTTCATTAAAATTATTGAAATTATTTGACCTTATATGATATTGATTTTCGGTACTCTCTTGGTTGAACCGGAACTAATAATTTTGTGACATCAGTTGTTAATACTTCTAATATAAACACAAATAATGATATTATTTTATTTAAATCTTCTTTTGTTCGCTATGAAAAATACAAAATCGATGCATCATTTAATATTTTCAACAATCATTTTTATAAAACCAAAAAGTACAGGACATGATACATGTTTGGAATTATTTTTTTTAAAGAATTAAAAAATTATATGATATACAGGGTGTTTCATAAGATATAAAAAATTTCTGTTTCCAGCTAAACTGGAAGTGAAAGTCACTACACTTATTTGAACCACTTAAGGTAGTAAAATTTGAGCTCAATATCTTTATCAATATTTTTAATATAAATAAGCAAACAAAAACAGCTTACTAATAGAGACTATTTGAGTAGAATACTTGGAATAGCAGTGCTAATGAATAAGTAGAAATGGTTCATTATAACTCCACTGAGGACAGTTGTATCGAATGTCTGTCTTAAGAAGTATAGTGTTAATAGTAAAAAAAAACTTGAACATCTGTCGTTGTTCTCTCTCGCTACGTGGCCAGCCCATCTTCACTTTAGTTGAACCGCTCTTTCCAGAAAATCCGTCAGCCGTGTTCTTCTCCGGATTTCCTCATTTGGGATTCTATCTCTTAAACTCACTCCAAGCATAGCTCTCCCCATTACGCGTCACGCCACTCGAAGTCTGTTCATCGACTTACGTGTTAGCGACATCGTTTTAAGACCGTACGTGAGAACTGGCAGAACACACGACGTTTTCCTTTTGAGGTTTACAGGGACATCTCGTGATCTGCTAATAAACCCGACTTCACCAAAAGCTGTCCAATCAAAACCCACTCTTCGCGAAATTTCTGCTGTTTGGTTCTCCTTTCCTAGTAGTATTTTTTGTCCGAGGTATATATATTAGCATATATTCTCTAATGGCCGATTTCCGATGGTAATCGTTATGTGCTCTGTGCTCATTATCTTTGTCTTACTCAGGTTCATTTCCAGTCCGACACGTGAGGATGCAGGATGCAGTTCTTCCAACATAGTTTTTAAGTCACTGGGTGTAGTACCGATTAAATAAGGCTATTAACATAGTCGTGTTCCGTCTATGTTAATCGCCTTATTTTGCCTTTCTAAGGTCTTAAAAACGGCCTCCGGTGCCAGTGTGAACGGTTTTGGCGAGATCGTATCTCCTTGACGGTATTTTTGGGATTTTCATGTCTTCATTTACTAGTGTTTACTAGAATTTGGATGTACGCATTGTCATAAATTTATTTAATAAGAGTCGAGTATCTGGTATCTATCCTAGCGTTATCTAGGGATCTTAAAACTGCCCACATTTGTATAGAGTCGAAGGCTTTCTGGTAGTCTACGAAAGCCAAGTGTAAGGGTATATTATATTCCGTGGCTGTGAGCGTACGTAGTATCTGTAGGTAGTCGAGCTTGTTCTGAAGGCTGAGATAAATCCACCTTGTGCGTCAATCTATTAATTATTATTTTTGTAAGTAACTTATTTAAATCGGACAGTAGACTCATTGGACGATAATTTTCTATTTTGTCTTTATTTATCGCCTTTTTTTTCCATTCACCATCTTCTCAATAGCTGGGAATATTATTTCGAACTAGAAAGCTTTACACTTCACAACTGTTAGTTCTGTACAAAGCTCAAATTCGACCAAATACTGCTTCTATGTTTGGTGCTCTACTCCCAAAGATATACTGTATTTGTTGGATGCTTTTCAAAAGAGAGTTCTTCACCTAATTGCAGACCCAGAAATCGCCAGAAACGTTGATTCTTTGGAACTTTAAAGAATGGTGGCGACTTGAGTCTTTTCCGCAAATATTTTCATGGAAAATGTTCCTAGAGTGGTGCATGCTATTAATACACATCCCACTAACACATCACATCCGTATGAGGTTTAGCTTGTTACTCTTTTATATGGAATAATTTGCCCAGGACTGTGTTTCCTACCGAATACAATTTACAGCGTTTCAAGATCAACGTAAATCGTATTTTCCGCACAAGCCTCACTCCTGTAGCACCTTAGGGATTTCCCTGCAGCACGTGTGCTATTCCCAAAAAAAAATGAACCACTTAACTTACAACAGCAAACAATTAAATACGATTCGAAGTTAGGATTTGCGTTTTTGAGTATCCTAATAAAATCCCGGGTCAATCCCAGTTTTGTTCAGCTTGAATTTTACTTCGCAACATGAAAATTGAACACCAAACATTTTAGCAAAATTGAATTGGTAAATCTCATATGTTACATACCATTTTTAATGTGATTTTTCGACTATTACGAAGCCAGAAGTGGATAATGCATTTTACGTGTTTCTATGTTTACGTCAAGAATTATTATCTTTATATTTCCCTAGCTAATTTCGTTTTTGTTGTATATCATTTTTCAGGCCTTCGTTCCTCGAATAACACCCACATAAAAATCAAAGTCATGTAAACAATTTTTTTTATTAGATAATTTTTTTTTTCTGTGCGAGACAGGTCCTTGGTTAAATGTATCCCTCCATTATTGGAGACTGCCGTAAATCCTTCCGTTTTTATATGGTCTGTCCTAAATACCGTTTTTATAGCACAGTTCATTCCGTGTTCAAAATTTATAGGGTCTATTTTTTTCACTTTAAAATATCTTAATTTGAACCTATCCTACAAAAAATCAATATTTTCTTTCTACTGAAAAGGCACTAAAGTTCATTCGACAGACGGTCGGATGGAATACTACTAACTTGGACAAAATTCTGTCTGCCCTTTAATTGTCATCGTTTTGTAATAATGTTTTTTTTTTAATGCTCGTAATAAAATAGTACTTTAAAATGTATTTGCAAGTTTTTTGATTTTTTTAATTTATTTTTTTAATAAAAACCTATTTCTTAAGAAAAAAATTATAAATTTTCTGTGAAATAGATATTTGGACAGTTATAGATCGTGTACATTCACGTGAACATAAAATTTTCCAACTTTAAATGTGTAAGATTTTCAAATATTTACCAATTTTGACCTTTTTTTTGCTTTTTTCGAGATTGTTTAGTGAATCTGAGAATGAACATTACATTTGTGATGTTTGACAATTATTTGGAGTTTAAAAATCACCAACTCTACCATAAACATAAACTCAAAATGGCCAGACCTGAAAAATTGACCAAATTTGGACATTTGTCAACATGTTTCGAGTTTTTCTAGTGAATATGTGAATTTACTCTACATTTTAGCTATTCTCATATCATCTCAAGAATGTAAAACAAAAAAGTAACAAGAACTCGAAATGATTTAATCTGAAAAATCAGGCCAATTTCAGCCATTTTCTAACTTTTTCTATTGCTACGTTCTAGTTAATAACACGTAGGCTGAAAAGTTTTTGGTCTATCTACTTAAAACACATTTTTTTCTGCAAAATTCGACTTTTATTCACCAATATCAGAGCGAAACAATCAGTCCAACGCTTTTCTAACATTTCTATACCTTTCTTGTAGAAGGATTTGTCTTTGCCTGCAAAACAGGCTTCAGTTTCGCCAATAACTTCTTCATTGGAGCCAAATCTCTTTCCTACGAGCATTTTTTTAAAGTCTGCGAATAGATAATAGTCACTGGGGGCCAAATCTAGAGCATACGGTAAATGAGGAAGCAATTCGAACTTCAATTCATGCAATTTTGCCATCGTAACCATTGAGTTGTGACACGGTGCTTTGTCTTGATGAAAAAACACTTTTTTCTTGCTCATTTGGGGTTTTTCTTTGCGATTTCGGCCTTCAAACGCACCAGTAACTTTATATAATCTTCGCAATTGATGGTTTTCCCTTCCCAGCTTAGTCGATGAAAATTATTCCATGCGCATCCCAAAATACAGAGGCCAAAACCTTCCCAGCCGTCTTTGGTCGCTTTTGGGCAGCTTTCAGCGGCTGCTGTCCACTCAACTGACTGCCGATTTGATTCCAATGTGTAGTCGTGAATACATTGTTACATATCGCATAAAAAATCCTTTTTATCGCGCTTAAACAGGTCTAAACAGCGTTCAGAATCATCAACACGTTGTTGTTTTTGGTCTACTGTGAGAAACGCGGTATCCATTTCGAACAGAATTTTCTCATGCCCAAAAGTTCATGCAAAATATGACCAACACGTTCTTTTGATATCTTTAAGGTGTTAGTTATCTCACGCAATTGCACTTTACGGTCATCCAAAACAATTTTGTGGATTTTTTTGGTGTTTTCCGGTGTAACCACCTCATTTGAGCGTCCAAAGCGTTCAGCATCATTTGTCTCTGTACGATCTCGTTTAAATTCAGCATACCCGTAAATGATGTAGCCCGATATCAAAAGTAGCGTCACTAAAACCACTGTGACTTGTAAACTAATCGTCGAAATGTCATGAAATTTTGACACGTATCGTTTGAAGGTTGGTACTTCGAAGAAATCATATGACTTTTTTGAAAAGGGCGACATCTATGTATCAGACCAAAAACTTTTTAGCCTACCTGTTATATGCAAATTTCGCACTACTTTTGTGATATTGGAGAAATATTTAAATTTAAAATTATTTTATGGATGAACTCATTTCAATTACCCCCAACACAACCTAATGGACGTAATCCTAAGAACGTTCCATAAAGGTTTCTAAACCTATCATAACCTAATCCTAAGAACTTTACATCAAGAACTCTAAATCTAACATAACCTAACATTAACAACTTTACACCAAGAACTCCAATTCATTATATACACTTCTTTAAAGTTCAACATTTGTTGAAAGTCTTTCCAATTTTTTTTTATTATTAATTTTATTAAAGTTTTAGAGCCTTTTCCATCAATAATATGTATTTTTTAGATCCTTAATAATAGAAATAGTATATATAGAATAATTCTTTTGCATCCCTTTTTCAGCCAATTTTACGTACGTTTTATTATTTCTTATTATTAAGTTTGTGTTTTACTTTCTTAATTACACTTGAAATGAATTCATCCATAAGATAATTTTGAATTTAAATATCTTTCCAATATTACAAAAGTAACGCGAAATTTGCATGTATTGACTAGAACACAGCAGCAGAAGACGGTGAGAAATAGCCGAAATTGGCCTGATTTTTCAGATTAGACTACTTTGGGTCAACAGTCTTGTTATATTTTTGGTTTACATTCTTGAGATGATATGGGAACAGCTGAAAGTAGAATAAATTTATATATTCAGTAAAAGACTCAAAAAATGTTGATAAATGTTCAAATTTGGTCAATTTTTTCTGGTCCGACCATTTTGACTTTACGTTTACGGTAGTTTTTTTTTTTTTTTTTTTTTTTTTTTTATCTAGCACACGTGCTACAGGGAAGTACCTAAAGCGCTACAGGAGCGACACGCGTGCGGAGAAGGCGATTCACGTTGTTCTTGAATCGCTGTAGATTGTACTCGGTGGGAAACACAGTCCTGGGCAAATTATTCCAAAGGGATGATGTTCTCCATATATAAGATTGCTTGAAAAGTGTTTTACGGGGAGTAACAAGCTGAACCTCATACGGATGTGAAGAATTAGCGCGACGTGTACTTCTAACATGCACCGCTCTGGGAGGAATTAAGCGGGCCACATCCTTCGAACACTTTCCATGAAAGTACTTGTAGAATAGGCTCAAGTCGCCAACCGTTCTTCGATGTTCCAGCGAATCAAGGCCGACGGTCAGTTCCGGGTCTCCAATCAGACGAACAGCTCTTCTCTGAATAGAATCCAACAAATGCAGTGTATGTTTGGGAGCGGAGCTTCAAACATGGGAGCAGTATTCCATAGTTGGTCGAATTTGAGCTTTGTAAAGAATTAACAGTTGTTTTGGAGTGTAAAGCTTTCTGGTTCGAAATAATATTCCCAACTTTTGAGAAACTCTCCTTGCTATGCCTGCAACATGTTCATGCCAGGACATATTTGCTCCCAAATTAACGCCCAACAAATTGAGTGACGATGTTAGAGGAATGGAGTGCCCCGACATAACTATGTCGGGTTCAGCAACGTTAACTTTTTTAGAAAAAACTGCCGCCTGGGTTTTTGTAGCGTTAAATTCCACTTGGTTACTGTCACCCCAAGATAGAATTTCTTCCAGGTCTTTGTTAAGTTGAACGACTTCCTGCTGTCTGCGGATATTCATCTGAGTAGCCGATGTCCGAGCGTTCAAAGTGAATGAAGAGATAAGTGTACTGTCATCTGCAAAGCTGTAGATTGGATTCTCGGTCTTTTCCAGCAGATCGTTAATGTAAATGAGAAAAATAGTAGGAGACAGTATGGAGCCTTGAGGTACACCGGCGTTGATAGTGAAGGTGTTAGAAAGAAATCCGTCGACTGCCACTCGTAAAGAACGCTCTCTGAGGAAACATGAGAGCCACAAACAGCACTTTTCCGACATACCATAAGAACGTAGCTTAGCCAACAGCCCATCGTGCCAAACACGGTCGAATGCCTTGGATATGTCCAGAGCAACCGCTCGAGATTCTCCAAAGTGTTCAATTGCATTGTTCCAAACATGTGTTACATAAGTCAGAAGATCTCCTGTTGATCTATTTTTACGAAAGCCATATTGATGATCGCTAATAATGTTGAATCCTTCAAGATATTTTAGAAGATGCTGATTGATAGCCTTTTCCATGACTTTCGATATTATTGAAAGCAGTGCGATTGGTCGGTAGTTATTTGGCAAGGTCTTCTTGCCTTTTTTAGGTATCGGCTGAACTGTAGCGCATTTCCAGCAGGAAGGAAATATTCCCTTTCTGTAGGATAGGTTGAAAAGTCTACAGAAAACTGGTGTTAGTTCCCTCGCACAGATTTTAAGAACCATGGCAGGTATTCCGTCAGCGCCAGAAGCCTTTTTGGTGTCTAGCTTCATTAGAATACGCTTTATAATACGCTGTCTGAAGACAACATCGGGCATCCTTGACTACACTATGGGAATAGTAGGTGGTGTTTTTCCTTGGAAATCGACAGTAGAATGTGAAGCAAAGAGTTCAGCCAACAAGTTCGCTTTCTCAACAGGTGTCGTTGCAATAGAATTATCTGGCCATGTGAGTGGTGGTATTTGGTGAAATTTTGACTAACTGCCTTAGCGACCGACCAAAAGGACCTTGAATTGCCGGGACAGGCGAGAAGTTTGTTTCTAATCCGTTGATTGTGCACCTCCTTGGTTTCGTCGATAATTTCTTTGCATCTATTCCTGGCACGAACAAATGTGTTACGATTTATGGTGTTAGGATTTTCGCGCCATTGTCGGTATGCAAGATGTTTAGAAGCAACAGCTTCTTTGCATTTTCGGTCAAACCAAGGCTTGCCGTTGGAAGGGCATTTCTTCGAAAAAGGGATGTAAGCCTCCATACCGGCCAAAATAACATCGGAAACCTCCCTGGCGCAGTCAGATGGTCGTCGGATCGAAAACAAACGTCCAACCAAGGGAAAGTTCGAAAATATTCCATGAGATCTTCCCATTTAGCAGACTTGTAGTGCCAAATCTTGCGCGGTTTAGGCGCCTCTCTGTCATTGATTGGTAGAATACTCGATGTCGAAAGTAGTTTATTGTCGGAAGAAGAAGTTGGTGATTTTTAAATTCTAAATAATTGTCAAACATCTCAAATGTAATGTTCATTCTTTTATTCCCTAAACAATCTCAAAAAGGCGAAAAATGTCCAAGACTGGTAAATATTTGAATATCTTACACATTTAAAAAAAAAAGGTTATTTTTATCGTAACCTGCGACCCATTACGAACATTTTTACAAAACGAAAATTAAAGGGCAGACCAAATTTTATCAAAGTTAGTAGTACTTCATTCGACTGTGCGCCACTTGAAGAGATAAAAAGACCTTGCCACACCACTACTCACCAGTCGCATTGGTTCCCATAATGTCGGAAAATATTGGAAAGGGACCATCAATATAACTAGTCTGGGTGATTACTACCGAAAATGGCGTTTACAACCAAACCTCAATAAATTTGAGGTATGTGCATATCATCTTTCTGGCAGGTAGAATGGCACGGAGGTGGAAATTCATCTTAACGACGACTGACTGCAACATAACCCCCATCCAATGTATCTTAGTGTAACGCAGGATAGATCCCTTACCTTTAAGAAATACATAGAAAAAATTGTGCAAAAACTGAACTCGAAGGACCACATGTTCAAATAAACTTTGTTCTGCTGCCCTATCCATCGTCTATTTCACGTCAGAATACTGTGCCTCAGCTTGGTATTGAACTTCTCATACTCGCAAAATAGACTTCCAGCGAACCAAATCAAAAAAAAAAACACGTCACTATCGCTAAAAAATCAAGGTCATGTTTTTTTTATGGGTCTAGCACACGTGCTGCAGGGAAGTCCCTAAAGCACTACAGGAGCGACACGTGTGCGGAAAAAGCGATTCACGTTGGTCTTGAATCGCTGTAAATTGTACTCGGTGGCAAACACAGTCCTGGGTAAGCCATTCCAAAGGGATGATGTTCTCCATATAAAAGACTGCTTGAAAAGCGTTGTACGAGGAGTAACAAGCTGAACCTCATACAGATGTGAAGCATCAGCGCGACGTGTACTTCTAACATGCACCGCTCTGGGAGGAATTAAGCGGGCTACATCCTTCGAACACTCTCCATGAAAATACTTGTAGAATAGACTCAATAGAACCGTTCTTCGATGTTCCTGCGATTCAAGGCCGCCGGTCAGTTCCGGGTCTCCAATCAGACGAACCGCCCTTCTCTGAACAGAATCCAACAAATGCAGTGTATGTTTGAGAGCGGAGCCCCAAACATGGGAGCAGTATTCCATAGTTCGTCGAATTTGAGCTTTGTAAAGAATTAACAGTTGTTATGGAGTGTAAAGCTCTCTGGTTCGAAATAATATTCCCAACTTTTGAGAAGCTCTCCTTGCTATGCCTGCAACATGTTCATGCCAGGACATATTTGCTTCCAAATTAACGCCCAACAAATTAAGTTACGATGCTAGGGGAATGGAGTGCCCCGACATAACCATGTCGGGTTCAGCAACGTTAACTTTTAAAAAAAAAACTGCCGCCTTGGTTTTTGTAGCGTTAAATTCCACTTGGTTACTGTCACTCCAAGATAGAATTTTTTCCAGGTCTTTGTTAAGTTGAATGACTTCCTGCTGTCTGCGGATATTCGCCTGAGCAACCGATGTCCGAGCGTTCAAAGTGAATGAAGAGATAAGCGTACTGTCATCTGCAAAGCTGTAGATTGGATTCCCGGTCTTTTCCAGCAGATCGTTAATGTAAATGAAAAAGAGAGTAGGAAACCGTATGGAGTCTTGGGGCACACCGGAGTTAACTGTAAAGGTGTTAGAAAGAAATCCATCAACTGCGACTCGTAAAGAACGCCCTCTGAGGAAACATGAGAGCCACAAAAAGAACTTTTCAGACATACCATAAGAGCGTAGCTTAGCCAACAGTCCATCGTGCCAAATACGGTCGAATGTCTTGGATATGTCAAGAGCAACCGCTCGAGATTCTCCGAAGTGTTCAATTGCCTTGTTCCAAACATGTGTTACATAAGTCAGAAGATCTCCTGTTGATCTAGGTTTACGAAAGCCATATTGATGATCGCTAATAATGTTGAATCCTTCAAGGTATTTTAGAAGATGCTGATTGACAGCCTTTCCCATGACTTTCGATATTATTGAAAGCAGTGCGACTGGCCGGTAGTTGTTTGGCAAGGTCTTCTTGCCTTTTTTAGGTAGCGGCTGAACTGTGGCACATTTCCAGCAGGAAGGAAATATTCCCTTTCTGTAGGATAGGTTGAAAAGTTTACAGAAAACTGGTGTTAGTTCCCTTGCACAGTTTTTGAGAACTGTGGCAGGTATTCCGTCAGCGCCAGAAGCTTTTTTGGTGTCTAGCTTCATTAAAATACGTTTTATGATACGCTGTCTGAAGACAACATCGGGCATCCTTGACTGCATTATGGGAATAGTAGGTGGTGTTTTTCCTTCGAAATCGGCAGTAGAATGTGAAGCAAACAGTTCAGCCAACAAGTTTGCTTTCTCAACAGGTGTCGTTGCAATAGAACTATCTGGCCGTGTGAGTGGTGGTATGGTGGATTTGGTGAAATTTTGACTAACCGCCTTAGCGACTGACCAAAAGGACCTAGAATTGTTAGGACAAGCGAGAAGTTTTTTTCTAATTCGCTGAATGTGTGCCTCCTTGGTTTCGTCGATAATTTCTTTGCATCTGTTCCGAGCACGAACAAAGGTGTTACGAGTTATGGTGTTAGGATTTTCGCGCCATTGTCGGTAGGCAGGATGTTTAGAAGCAACAGCTTCTTTGCATTTCCGGTCAAACCAAGGCTGGCCGTTAGAAGGAAATTTCTTCGAAAATGGAATGTAAGCTTCCATACCAGCTAAACCTCCCTGGCGCAGTCAGATGGGTGTAAGTGTTTCCTTCGATTATCGTAGTGTAGCAGTGCACATGGAGTTCCTTTCTAGTAGCTAAGCAGTTAAAAAGAAGTATTATTTAAGCGTTATGCGTCATTTAAGTGAATCAATTCTTAAATGGTCCGATTTATAGCATAACAATTCATGGATTGTTCATGATAACGTATCATCACACTATGCTCTAATTATTCTCAACTATCATTCTGCGACACGCATCGTATTTACCAAATGTCACACAGCGGGACTTTTCCTGTTCTCTAACGTGACATGACCACTTCATGGACACCGTTTTGATTCTGCAGAAGCCATAAAAGAGATTCGCTGCCCCCCTTGAGAGCAATGTCTTTAAGTAGAAAAATTGAATATAGTAACTGTTTGAAAAATTAGGAATTACGTTAGCATCACTGTGTTTCAGTGGGAGAAGATTAGTTTTGGATTAATACATTACTTAATCGCTCTGTTTAATTTCTGAACATACTATTTTGGAAGGCAACAAAAACTTTTTAATTGAACTATGTAGCTCCACCTTACTCGTCATGTTTTAATATCGTATACGTAGTTCCCAACTTCTACGAAAAAATGGACATGGTCTCGACCCTGCCCTTTTTTTCTCTCACACTATTTATAGCCCTAACCTACGACTAACCTTCAGACAACTTTCAGTTAATAAGCCCAATAAACCCGTGTTTACCTGACACGGTTATTAATCCTCCGGCGATTAGCTTACAGTCAGTTTCCATGGAAACGACCTCATAAGACAGATTTTCCACCCCGTCCGTACGTTACTCGAACACGGAGTTCTTTTGTTTTCAAGAAATGTAGTCTTAGTAAGCTGTGATTTCGTCATTTGTTTTGTCAGCGTTCTAAATGTAGGTTGACAACTGAAGCGAATGAAATACCGATATGCTTTAAAATAATTGAATTTTCGCTGCCGTCGCCGAAGGAAGTATTGTGCTCAACCTCCGAACATTTTGCATTTCTCCATGTTTTATGGTCTTTAAATTAGGAAAAACATAATAGTTACTAACTGGTTTATCACCGAAGTAACTTTAGTATATCCGTATTTACAATCAAAGGTGAATCAATTTTCTATGACTTTCTCAAGATCTCGAAGTAAAAATTACTTGATACACTTGACGTTCATTTATAACATATTTAATTAACTATTTGCTAAATAATTTTGATATATATATATATATATATATATATATATATATATATATATATATATATATATATATACATCTAAATATGTACGGGGTATTATGTAATTCACTGCATATATTTGAACTGGCGCCTCCTTGTACCAAGACCAATTGCAGAAAATTCACGGTAAATAGCGGATCTCAATAATAAAGAAAAAAATCGGCCTTAAAGAAATGACATCTTGAATATTTTTTTCATGCCGTCACTCGTGTACCATACAACTGCACAATATCGTCGAGCGTTAAGCAAAATGTCTAATTCAAATTCAAAAAAGCTTTATTAATACTCAATAAAATTTGCAAGGTTGGTTTACAGTTTTTAAGTTCAGTGGATGCAGTGTGCTTTTTTAATACATTCATCCACTGTAAGGCATTTCGGTTTGCAGTAGCTGCATAGTTGGTATACCAGTCCTTATGTACCCGATATTCTTTCAGTCATTTCCGGATGTTTATCCTTTAAGGACTATTATTATGTGTGTTTTTCTGTGAAGATACTATGGCTATTGTTATTAAAATTAAGGTAATTTTTTAGTTAAGTCTGCTGGGAAATTTTTTTAATAAAAAACTCAGCTTGAACGACAGTGTAAGGTTACTACAGCGTTGTTCACATTTAAATAGGTTCATAAACAGGTTTCCTAAACAAAAATAATAAAAAATACTCTAAAAATTATTACCTTTTAAAATAATTACTTTCGTACATTAAATATCAATTCCACAAGCTTTGTGTTTAAATATTTTATTATAATAAGTAAAAATACATGTAACTCACTAAAATTTTATGTGCGTGATTGTAAAACCAACAACTTAATAAATAAGTTGTTGTGGTAGGTCGGAAGTCGTTGACCTTGTTCGGCTTTCTTTTGTTTTACACAAAAAATCCTTTATTTATTTGTAAGGGAGATTTAGGTATATCGTATTATTTTTGTTATCGGCGGTGGCTCTTTTTTTTATTCCTTCTTTTGTTTCTTAATGTCTTTACCTTTTTAGTGTTCCGTACGGAACATGTATAAGATGACTTCGGTATCTGTCCGTCTGTCTATCACACCCGATTTTCTCCGGAATTATTTGTCATAGAAAGTTGAAACTTGGTATTAATATAGGAATTGATGGTCTTATCAGAGCCGTGGAGTTTTAAATTTTGACTTAAGGGGTTAGTTTTGGGGGGTGAAATCGGATGTGAAATAACATTTTTTTTACTAGGTCATCGAGTGTGGTGTCAAATGAAAGCTTGTGAAAACACGAGTAAAAAATATATATAATGTAATACTTTTCTTTGTATTATTTTTAAAAAATCGCGAAAAATCGCTGTCCCCCTCCCCTTATCTCGAAAAATACTGATCAAAAAATTTTGAAAAAAATTCTGGAATATTCTTCACGGGGTGTAGATCGAACTAAAATTATCACGAGTGCATTACCTTTAATAACACAGGGGAACAGCTGGGTTTTTTGAGCTGATTCTATATCAATTTGATGTCCTGAATTCAAATAACGTATTCATTTGTACCTAGGAGCTCAAATTTTTAAGATATACAATTTTAGAGAAATATAAGTTACATTATTGTAACTCAAATCCGTAAGTGTAGTAAACAAAAGTAGATACGAAATTTTTATTTTAGTTATACAAAATACAATATTATGTCGTACTTACAAACAAAAAAAAACATTGAAGAAATGAAATAGTCACTCAACACTTGGAAAGCTTCTTTTCCGCGACATTCTTGAATGTTTTTTTAAACAGTCCCTTTTTAAACTCCAGCAGTAATCTGCCATCATGTGCATGTCCCATCTTCCTTGGTAGCGGTCCTCCATAACTTTAATATCTTGGTGAAATCTTTCACCTTGTTCCTCACTCATGTCTCCTAAATTTTCTGGAAAACGGTCTAAGTGGCTGTGTAAATAGTGTATTTTAATACTCATATTGCACCCTAAGGATTTGAAACTATTAAGCATCTTGTTAACCATTTCAACATAGTTTTGAGCTTTATGTTTGCCTAGAAAATTTTCTACAACTGCAACAAATGATGTCCAAGCTTCTCGTTCAACTTGATTCATTGAATTTATGAAGGCAGGATCCTTAATTAATTGTCTTATTTGTGGGCCGTCAAATATCCCTGCTTTGAGTTTTTCTGTACTCAACTGATGCATTTTTACCCCTATATATGCAAAACAAGACCCATTCTTATCAAAAGCCTTTACAAATTGCTTCATTAAGCCCAATTTTATATGTAACGGAGGAAGTATGATTTTTTCTCTTTCAACCAAAGCGTCGTTAATGACATTCTTTTCCCCAACGTCCATGTTTTCTCTCTGAGGCCAATCTTTTCTAACCCAGTGGTGTGTTTTGTCCCTACTATCCCAGAGGCACAAGAAACACGGATATTTCGTGTAACCACTTTGCTGCCCAAGAAGAAAGTTTACCATTTTTAAGTCTACACAAATCATCCATTGATGTTCGTAATACTTTATCTTCTGCAAGACCAAAGCTATGGTATTATATTCTTCTTTCAGTTTCGTTGAGTGAGCTAGTGGTATTGAACCATATTTATTCCAATTATGTAGAAGGACACATTTTAAACTTCGCTTTGAACTGTCAATAAATAGGCGCCAATCATCTGGAATATATTCAGAAAGTCCCATTTCTTTCATGAGTCCCCTAATTTCGTGACAAAATACAAGATTGTCTTCTTGAGAAAAGAATGGTAGCAGATCTTTTTCTCTTGTACGGTAAAAGGTAATTTTGGTTCCTTGTTCCAGAAAATTTTTGTCGTTCAACCTAGAAGCCAGTACTTCAGAAGCTTTTTTCGATAAATTGAGATCCCTGGTGAGATCATTTAATTCATTTTGATTGAAGCGTTGAGGAACTGATGACGTCCCCTCATAGTCATTGTTAGTTTCATTAGCATCAGAACTTTTATTAGCATCAGAAGAGCGATCAGAGGGAAAATATTCGTCATCAGAGATATGTGGTAGCTGATGAAATGTTGGAATCGGTATTTCATCTGAGTGCGGGATAGGGCGTATTGCCGAGTCTAAATTGGGATAAGTCCACTTACTGCGGTTATTTCGATTGATTCCATTAGTATTTACTAAACAGAAATAACAATCATTGAAGTGGATTTTTGGTTCTCTTCAAACCATTGGTACGCCGAATTTTAGACATTTTCTTTTCCCGGTAGTCCACTGCCGTAAATGCTCTGTACAAGTTTTACATACGAGATGCGGGGCCCACGTTTTGTCCTGATCACCAAGCTTAACTCCAAAGTATCCAAGATACGCTCGCTTTACAAAGGCAGTAATAGTTTGTCTGTTTTGTTGAAACATGTATTCTCCGCATATATAGCAAAACACATCAGGTTGATTTACACAACTTCTTCTTGAACTGGAACCTGAACTCATTTTAATTCTGTTCAATAACACAAAAAACACTCTTTTCTTAACATAAAATAACACACCGAATTCGATCTACTCTCATTAGTAAGAACGCACAAACTGACGAGACTTACCCGAGTTAGGTGATTAAAAGGGTCAGTTCAGGTACCTGATAGGCAATGGTTCCACTATTTATAGATTTACCTGGAATTTACTCAATTACAGACTGACAATAAAACCATTGTACCTACATTAATGAATATATAATAATTTTAGAACTCTCATAAATGAATATACTGAATAAAAACCACATTGGTAGAGGTTGATGTATCTAAAAAAGTAGAGCTGATAGAGAAAAACGGATTGCATGTATAGATTTAGCGTCCCAAATATAGTTAAAATCAGCTCTAAAATCCCAGGCACCAAAACAAAAATATTTTTTTGTTGCCCTGTGTAATTTATCTGGTATATTAAAAAAAAAATTTTAAAAATCAAGGTCATTAGTTTTCAGTAAAGATTGGCAACAAACTTTGTTGAAAACTCATTGTGGAGTGTATTTTGTGAAGTCACTGATCATTTTTATACAAAATTTTTTATTTTAAAAGCAATCAACGTACGGAACTCTAATTGCGCAAGTTCAACTTGCACTTGACCGGTTATTTAATTATATTTTGCTTTGGTTTGGCTGCGATGATTCTTCCAACATACTTTTGTGTGTTCCACAGTTTTCTGTACAGTATTTTTTGTAATATTGGGCATAAAAATTTTACAATTTTTTTATAAAGCTTTAGCGTAGAACCGAAGTTCTTTTTTTGTCGAATTTTTTAATATATTTTTTGGATAATTCACTTTTGATACTGTGTAAGTGGTAGAAAGTCAGTTTTCGTTTCAGAAAATATATCCTTTTATAGTGAGTTAGTACTTGGAAAGGAAGTTATTTATCATGCATGGTATATTTTCCCACAACTGATTTATTTGTATTCATTTTAAGAGGTTTTATCGCCAAGTGGTGTTCATCCTTAAAGTACATTTTATTTTTTATAGTTGTCATGTCATTTCTTCATGAGATCATGACTCAATTGAACATCATTAAAATTATAAATTAACTAGAAGTTGATAATTTTTCTTAATACTTTTAATAGTTTTTTTCAGAGTATTTAATTAATTTCATGTTAACAAAAGAAATAAGCCCAGAAATTAAAAAAAAAACGGTCAAGTGTAAGTTGGACTTGCGCAATTAGTGCTCCGTATCGTGATTACTTTTAAAATAAAATAAAATCCTTACCTAGGCTAAATTAATTAAGCCCTGACATCTTAAGATCCAATATGTGTTTTCACGTTTTTCTTAGTCAATAAGGTATACTAGTTATAGCATCTTAGCTACCTAGTAGCTAATAAATCAATCTAGCTCAATCTAGAATCTAGTAATAAAAGTGCAAAACAAATATTTTCTTCTTTTAAAGAGTTGATTGATTGGTCCGTTACTTTGTGACAGTACATTTTAACAATAAAACTACTTAATTACTTTGTTAACTGTCACTAAATATATTTGTAAAGATTTTACAATTGCGTTATGGCGATTTCATAGTACAACTACATTGTCAAACGCTTAACTAAGACTGCCTAAATATTTGTTTAATGATAAACAAAAATAAATCAATTTAGCTCAGTCTTCTTCTTCTTACAGTGCCTATTCGGTTCCAATGTCGGCAATCATTCTGGCTATTATTACTGTATCCGCTGCAGCTCTGAAAAGACGGGTACTATTTGTTGAGAACCAATTTCGCAGATTGTTTAGCCAGGAGATACGACTGCGTCCTGGTCCCCTTTTTCCAAAATCCTTTCCTTCGAGTATTTGCTGTAGTAATCCATATCTGTGGGAATTTCTCATTATGTGTCCTAAATACTCCAGTTTCCCAACTTTAGCAGTTTCCATAATTTCCAGTTTCTTATTCATGCGACTTAGGACATCCTCGTTGGTAATATGATCAGTATAAGAAATTTTCAAAATTCTGCGATATAGCCATAATCAAAATGTTTCAAGTTTCTTATAAGTGGCTTCAGTCAGCGTCCAAGATTCCACACCGCAAAGAAGGACACTGAAGACATAACAACTTAGGAGTTGTTTTTGTGCTTAATTTGATTGCTGAGGTTTTGAAAGGTGATGTCATTTTGAGGAACACTGCTCTAGATTTTTCGATACGGTGATCCCACTCTTCGTTTATCTTGGTATGTAGATATGAATATTGTGAAGTTCTTTGTATTTGTTGATTGTTAACCATCAACAAGGTAGCAGAACCCGGAGACTTGCTGATTACCATATACTTTGTTTTGCTGATATTAAGTTCGAGGCCGTATCGATTACTGACTACTTTTATTTTTGTCATAAGATGTTGTAGACCAGGGGTGCTCAAACTTGAACTGCTGGCGATCTACCTCAATATTGTTAGACTACGATCGACTCTGAGAGGCTGCAAGTAAGTGTGATGCAGAATTGTCGTCTAGGTAGGGTGTATCGTGGCATAGATATTAGTTTTCCGCACAATATGCATTTTTTTAGTCAAGGTAAGTGTAAGTCTGCTCTAAAATGTCAATGAAAAAACCCATAATTATTCAAAATTGCGAGTTTATTGGTTCTTACAAAACAAACGAGTTCTAGTGCCTAAACTTAACTAAAGAGTGACTTTGGATGTTGAAACGTGGCACTGCATGTCCTCAGCATACTTTTCATAAGATGGTACGTAATTACCGAGTGCTAATCACAAGCATGATGACATATGTTCGTCAGTTAGTCGATTGCGATATTTTGACTTAATTATCTTCATTTCAGAAAATGCAGACTCGCACAAGTAAGTTGACCCAAACATTGCCGTCAGTTGAAGGGCGATTTGCCTTAGATTCGGATACTTATATTCAGATATAAAACACCAGAATTTTGTATCAGATGCTGTGGCTTTGAGATGTATATCTGATATAATCTGCACTAACTCATTTTCAACAGAACATGAGTCCATGTTAAACTGACTTGCTATTTCCTCAATGTTTTTACACGAAAAAGGATAACTCATAAATGATGCGATATTTGCGAATTTACTGAAATCATAAAAACGTATTTCGAATTGGCCCAAAATATTTGATAATTCTGCCTCATAAATATCATAATTTAACTGAGGAATCTTTGCTTTCAAAGACGGAAAATTTTTCAGATCCTTTCTTTTCAGTTGATCTATCATAAGTTGCAATTTACTTTTGAATGCCTTTATCGCACTAATCACCTCAATAATAGTTTTCCCTTTACCTTGAAGCTCCAAATTAATCGTGTTTAAATGCATTGTGATGTTTGTCAAAAATGCCAAATCAGTCAGCCATTTTCCGTTTTTCAGCATCTGAGTGTCATCACCTCTTTCGTCCAGAAAAGCTGTTATATCGGGCAATAATTCTTGAAACCTTTCTAGGAATTTTCCGCGACTCAACCACCTGACGTCCGTGTGAAGAACTAAATCAGTGTGTTCAGCTGACTCACTATCTTCCAACCGCAATTTAAAGAGCCGTCGTTGCAAGCTACGTGCACGGATAGAATTCACAATTTTTATTGCAATGCCCATAATCTCCTTCATGTTTAGAACTTTTGAAGACAAAACTTGTTGATGTATAATGCAATGGAAGGAGAAAAATGAAGGGAAATCATCATTAGCTCGACACAATGCCACAAAACCGTTTTCGTTTCCAGTCATTGCTGGTGCTCCATCGGTTGTAATGCACACTAGTTTATATATTGGTAGCTTGTAGTTTGTTACAAAATTTAAGAAAACGTCATATATATCTTCGCCACGGGTCTTTCCTTTCAGAGGAATCATTGTCAAAAACTCTTCCTTAGCCGACATGTTATTGAATACCATTCGAATAAAAATACATAGCTGGGCAGTTTCTGTCATATCGATGGACTGTAAAAAAAGTATGTACATTCCATGATATCATGTTTTAGTTTATCTGCCATGTCCTGACTCATGACTTCAACACGCCTTGTGACAGTCGGACGAGATAACTGAAGTTCTCTAATAGCAGACATAATCTCTATTTTATTTTTAAAATCTCCAAATAAAGTCTCACCCGCTTCAATAATTGCTTCCTTCACAACCAATCCATCATCAAATGGTTTCTTGTGTTTCGCCAATATATGAGATATTTTAAATGACGCGATCGTTGCAGCTTTTGATTGTTTGGCTGGTCTTGTGAACATGGTTTGTTCTTTTTTCAAACAAGTTATCAAATCACGTACTTTTCGTTTTCTTAATTCACTCTGTGACGGAAAATCCTTTTCATAGTTTTTATGAACCGTTTTATGATGCCTCTCTAAGTTCCCACGCTTAGGTATTGCAACTGACGCACGGCAAATGAGACAAATGCACTTATCCTTTACCATACAAAAGAAAAATTCTTCCTCCCAATCGTTATTAAAATAAGTTTTACTTTTCTTCTCCGCACTCATTTTGGACTATTTATTAATAAACTTTGTATCGATGTATCGCCTTCAAGTTACACCTCAGACTGACTCCTATTCCTGCAGGCGCAACATTTATATCGGCGCGAACGAAGTCACGAATGTTCCCGTCAAACACGCCTCCCGAAGTTTCTAGAAAAATCGGCGGGAATAAAAAACGCGGCTTTTCTTTGACAAGTACCGCGCGTTCCTTTGATAAAGCCGCCTTTTGCCGCTAACAGGGGGTTATTACGATAAAAGAAAGTGATGAGGGGGTCATTCTGGCCTAATTGCGAATCGAATAAATTTTAGTAGTTTATTCATTACATTTTGTTTTAGTTGCCTAAAACAAAATCTGTGAATAGTTCTATATCGGAATTTTTTTCTCGAGATCGACTCAAAAAGCACTCGCGATCGACTTGTCGATCGCGATCGACCGTTTGAGCACCCCTGTTGTAGACCCTTTAAGTTATCAGCCATAACCGCCGTATCGTCAGCATAACGAATATTTATTCGCTCCCCATTAAGCAGTATTCCTTCATCAGCCTCTTCCAGTGCCTCTTTGAAGATTTGCTTAGAATATATATTAAACAATAGTGGAGACAAGACACAACCCTGCCTTACTCCACGCTCAATCGATATTGCTTCTGCCTTAATGAATGCCATCTGGTTCCAGTAGAGGTTGCTAATAATCCGCAGATCCTTTCCATCTAGCCCAACGTCTTTAGACCATTTTGTGATGTTGGACTCTATCAAAGGCCTTTTAGTAGTCGTTCAGGCACAGATATACGTCGCGTATATAGCTCAATCTAGAATCTAGTAATAAAAGGGTAAAACAAATATTTCTTCTTCTTCTTTTTCTTCTAGCCATCCTCTATCCTTTGGATATAGGCCTCTCTCATGTGCTTCCATATGTCCCTATTTTGAGCAATTTGATAACAATTGAGCCCCGCTGATTTTTTTAATATCGTCATACCAACGTTGTTAGGGTCTGCCAGTACTTCTTTTTTCCCCCAGGGTCCAGTGACCAGATGGACACCATGGAGGGAAACAAATACAGTGAAGTCCGTTTATAACGAACTCCAAAAAATCACTAAAAACGGTTCGCTATATCCGAAGTTCAATACGAGCAGTAAACAAATTCTAATATCATTTTTCACTACTTTTTTATCTAGATTAAGCGCTAATGCTTAAAAAAATGAATATTAATAATTATTAAAAGAAAAGAAAACGTTCAAAGGAAAATAAAACAAGTCACACTGCAGTTATTATTATGTATGTTGGTACATATACGAGTATAAACGAAAACATTAAAATACGTAGTTTATACAATAAAATCAGTAATTTTCGTTTGTACAATTTTACTTGAAAAAGAAATGGTGTTTATATAATTGTCAAGGTCACAAAAACTACTCCATATATGTTTAGGAATTTCACGAGATTCCAAAAAATTGCAAGTTTTAGTCATTTCTGAGATGGATGGAACATAAATATTATATCCTTCTCCAAATTCGTCTTCGTCGTCATTATCGCTTAAAATGTTTCCAGAAGTCACTGATGTCACAATTTGATCATCAGTTAATATTTTTCTCGTCAATAATTCATTATCAGCACATACATATTCTTCAAAATTAAAATGATTAAACATGTTTTTAATCTCGATTTCCACTATACTTTGTTGAATGTCAGCATCGTAAACAAATTCTAGACAATCAGTAGGATCTTCTCCATGTTTTTCAACTCACTAAGACAACGGTAGTTCGTCATCTGAGTCATATCTACATTCCTTCCTTAAACATCCACCATTCTTAAAATAGTTTACAATGGTTTCTCTACTGACTTTTTATCAAGCCATATGGATAATGGTTTATAGCATCCAAGAGAGTTACAGAAAAAATGTTACCTTTACCTCCGTCCTTTATACCGTCTCTAACATTTTCATAAGTAAAATCTTTCTATAATGACATTTTAAAGAATGTATCACACCTTGATCCATAGGCTGGAGCTTTGCACTTGTGTTTGGAGGCATAAAAACCAATTTTATGTGCTGTAGATCAACTTCAGGGTGCGCTGGACAGTTATCAAAAAAAGTAATATTTTTCTGTTTTTGAATTTTAATTTTTTGTCCCAAACGATCAATTCGTTTTTAAAACATTCTGATGTCATCCAGGCTTTACTGTTTGATTTGTACTTTATTGGTAAATGTTTGTTTTTAAAACACCTGCGATTGGCGAACTTTCCTATCACCACACCACACACATTTTCTTTTCTCTGTTCCAGACATATTTCCAGTTACTAACACAGTAACCCTTACTTTTGATAATTTTCCACCAGCACACACACTCTCCGACAAACTTTAATGTCTTATCAGGCTTCATCTTATAAAACAAACCCGTTGCATCCACATTTTTAACTCCACATATTCATAACTTTCTCGAATTTCCGGCCATACATACATTGGCCAACCACTGATCAACAACAGTCATATTCATTCCTGAAGTTTCTCCTACTATCTTACCCCCACTAATATTATGTCACTTTTTAAATCGTTCAATCCAACTTCTGTACTCATTTTAAAATAAAAATTTAAACATTCATTTTGCTACTTTGATCAAATATGCATTAGAACCGCATAACACAACAAATGAATTGAAATTAATACTGCCCGAACTAGCGACGCGACGCGGCGGAAACAAGTAGAATAGGTGTTCCCAGCGAGTTTCGGTGAATTCCCCAGATCAAGTCGCGCGACATCGAGCACAGGGAGTGGCACGTTCGTTATAAACGGACACAAAACATCTAAATTTGGTTCGCTTTATCCGGACGTTCGTTATAACCGGGTTCGTTACAACCGGGTTCGTTATAACCGATAAAAATTTGCATTGGTCTTATGGAAGTTTTTTCGGGCATTATCAAATAGTTCGTTTTAACCGGAAATTCGCTATAAACGGGTTCGTTATAAGCAGACTTCACTGTATTTACTACCTAAATATTTGTGTAATTATAAACAAATAAAATAAAATGATGTCTCTAGAGGAGCGATGCGCGATAATGAGAATATATGTATCTCCACCATAGCACATAGTTTTTTTTTATACCAGATAAATTATCAAACGTAATGCATTTGTGATAATTTTCACTCGATCTACACTTTACGAAGAATATTCCGGAATTTTTTCAAAATTTTTTGATCAGTACTTTTCGAGACGGAATGGATGAGCAGAGGGTTTTTGACCACTTTTTTAAACTCATACGAAGAAAAGTGTGTGCAAGTATTGCTTCATTATATATATTTTTGACTTCGTGTTTTCACAAGCTTTCATTTGACACCCCACTCGATGACCTTACAAAAATTTTTTTTTACTTCCGATTTCACGCCCTAAAACTAACCCCTTAAGTCAAAATTTAACTTTCAAAACTACACGGCTCTGATTGGGCTACCACTTCCTATATTTGTGCCAAATTTCAATTTTCTATATCAAATAGTTTTGAAGAAAATCGGACAGACGGGTGGATAGACAGACACAGAAGTGGTCCCATAAGTGTTCTATACGGAACACTAAAAAGATATATGAGGAGAACGTGAGCCCTGACGGAAAAATGAGAGCATTTTAATGGATAAATTTAAGGATAAGGGGATTATTATCCCGTCAGCAGATATCCTTGAGAAATAATTAATGATATTGAACTCTATCTGCTTTCAGGTAAATTATTAAAGTTCCTTAATTGATTGGCTTTTGAAGTATAAAAATAGGGATAAAGCCATTATGATGTGTTAATAAAAAAATAACTGTTTTTAGCAGCTTAATTGGTTGGTTATGGGCGGGGTAGGCAATTGTGCCTGTTTCTGCACTGCTTCTTACCTTTTTGTACTCCTCTCTCTTGGCTGCATAAGCATCGTCCCTTTAAAAGGATTCATTAGCTTCCTTTTAAGCGTTTCATGTGGTAATTTATCGCCGCGACGTAGACCTCTGTAGTTAGAAAAGCACGTTCATATAGGATGTACATAGAGGTTTCTTCCTCTCCACCACATAGTCTGCATGTCTTGGGACCATTGTGGATACCCATTTTCTGGACATGTTTTCTCAAGTGACAGTGGCCTGTGATCAGTCTCACCTCTATTTCGCTATTGATCCTTATTAAACAAAGAACGTTATTTGTTAGTTTCTTTAAGGGTACGTTCCTTGCTTATTATTGGCCAGATGTCGCGAGCCAACCATCTAGATGCTGCTGATATGAAATCTGCAAGCTACAATTTTGGCCACATTCAGCTTTTGACATGACTAAAGGAAGCATTTGGTGAGCTGAATTTCAACACTCTGTAATGTTATTTCAGTAATGTCTATAAGAAATCTAACACTTAGGTTGCGATCACTGAGTACAAAATCCTTGATTTTATAGATGTTTTCTTCGGTAGTTATTGTGGATTGTCTACGAGAACGTGACTCATGTTCGACTGTTGCTCTACCCACTTTAAACCATTTAAACCACTTGAAAATTTTTTAATCTTGGAAAACATCAATAACCGTAACACTTTTCTAACATTTTTTACGTATCGGTACGAGAAATTTATTTTTAAGTCAAAATTTAACGCACAGTCCGACTCGGCACCTTTGATCTCAAGGGATTCGAGTTTGTAATGATCACGTGATCTGCCGCCATATTGCTAGTATGATGCCCGCGAGTTTTTGAAATATTCAAATTCCTTCCTTCAAGAAAAATCTTATTCTGTAGAATACAAATGAATTTTCCTGGTTGAAAGGAAGAAACAAACGAAAAAAAGTTTTTTTTTCGTTTTTTTCTTCCTTTTTATTTTTTTTTTCATTAAGTTTTCATAAAACAGATTACAAAAAACACGGAAAAAGGCAAAAAATACAAGGAAAAAATACACTTGCCTTCAACGTTATTTGCACGTTACTCATTTAAATATCTCATTGTTGAATTTATATTTCTCAACTATTAGAGATATTGTCTGGGGGGGGGGGGGGGGGGGGGGGGGGGGGGGGGGGGGGGGGGGGGGGGGGGGGGGGGGGGGGGGGGGGGGGGGGGGAATAAGTGAAGTAACATGAACCAATACCTAGCAACAATAAAACATCAACTGTTTTACAAATAAGATGTGTCTCTAATATGAAAACACAATTATAATCTTTATATATAACACAGGGCAACAAAAAAATATTTTTGTTTTGGTGCCTGGGATTTTAGAGCTGATTTTAACTATATTTGGGACGCTAAATCTATACATGCAATCCGTTTTTCTCTATCAGCTCTACTTTTTTAGATACATCAACTTATCTACCAATGTGGTTTTTATTCAGTATATTCATTTATGAGAGTTTTAAAATTATTATATATTCATTAATGTAGGTACAATGGTTTTATTGTCAGTCTGTAATTGAGTAAATTCCAGGTAAATCTATAAATAGTGGAACCATTGCCTATCAGGTACCTGAACTGACCCTTTTAATCACCTAACTCGGGTAAGTCTCGTCAGTTTGTGCGTTCTTACTAATGAGAGTAGATCGAATTCGGCGTGTTATTTTATGTTAAGAAAAGAGTGTTTTTGTGTTATTGAACAGAATTAAAATGAGTTCAGGTTCCAGTTCAAGAAGAAGTTGTGTAAATCAACCTGATGTGTTTTGCTATATATGCGGAGAATACATGTTTCAACAAAACAGACAAACTATTACTGACTTTGTAAAGCGAGCGTATCTTGGATACTTTGGAGTTAAGCTTGGTGATCAGGACAAAACGTGGGCCCCGCATCTCGTATGTAAAATTTGTACAGAGCATTTACGGCAGTGGACTACCGGGAAAAGAAAATGTCTAAAATTCGGCGTACCAATGGTTTGGAGAGAACCAAAAAACCACTTCAATGATTGTTATTTCTGTTTAGTAAATACTAATGGAATCAATCGAAATAACCGCAGTAAGTGGACTTATCCCAATTTAGACTCGGCAATACGCCCTATCCCGCACTCAGATGAAATACCGATTCCAACATTTCATCAGCTACCACATATCTCTGATGACGAATATTTTTCCTCTGATCGCTCTTCTGATGCTAATAAAAGTTCTGATGCTAATGAAACTAACAGTGACTATGAGGGGACGTCATCAGTTCCTCAACGCTTCAATCAAAATGAATTAAATGATCTCACCAGGGATCTCAATTTATCGAAAAAAGCTTCTGAAGTACTGGCTTCTAGGTTGAACGACAAAAAATTTACTGGAACAAGGAACCAAAATTACCTTTTACCGTACAAGAGAAAAAGATCTGCTACCATTCTTTTCTCAAGAAGACAATCTTATATTTTGTCACGAAATTAGGGGACTCATGAAAGAAATGGGACTTTCTGAATATATTCCAGATGATTGGCGCCTATTTATTGACAGTTCAAAGCGAAGTTTAAAATGTGTCCTACATAATGGGAATAAATATGGTTCAATACCACTAGCTCACTCAACGAAACTGAAAGAAGAATATAATACCATAGCTTTGGTCTTGCAGAAGATAAAGTATTACGAACATCAATGGATGATTTGTGTAGACTTAAAAATGGTAAACTTTCTTCTTGGGCAGCAAAGTGGTTACACGAAATATCCGTGTTTCTTGTGCCTCTGGGATAGTAGGGACAAAACACACCACTGGGTTAGAAAAGATTGGCCTCAGAGAGAAAACATGGACGTTGGGGAAAAGAATGTCATTAACGACGCTTTGGTTGAAAGAGAAAAAATCATACTTCCTCCGTTACATATAAAGTTGGGCTTAATGAAGCAATTTGTAAAGGCTCTTGATAAGAATGGGTCTTGTTTTGCATATATAGGGGTAAAAATGCATCAGTTGAGCACAGAAAAACTCAAAGCAGGGATATTTGACGGCCCACAAATAAGACAATTAATTAAGGATCCTGCCTTCATAAATTCAATGAATCAAGTTGAACGAGAAGCTTGGACATCATTTGTTGCAGTTGTAGAAAATTTTCTAGGCAAACATAAAGCTCTCAAAACTATGTTGAAATGGTTAACAAGATGCTTAATAGTTTCAAATCCTTAGGGTGCAATATGAGTATTAAAATACACTATTTACACAGCCACTTAGACCGTTTTCCAGAAAATTTAAGAGAGATGAGTGAGGAACAAGGTGAAAGATTTCACCAAGATGTTAAAGTTATGGAGGACCGCTACCAAGGAAGATGGGACATGCACATGATGGCAGATTACTGCTGGAGTTTAAAAAGGGACTGTTTAAAAAAACATTCAAGAATGTCGCGGAAAAGAAGCTTTCCAAGTGTTGAGTGACTATTTCATTTCTTCAATGTTTTTTTTTTGTTTGTAAGTACGACATAATATTGTATTTTGTATAACTAAAATAAAAATTTCGTATCTACTTTTGTTTACTACCCTTACGGATTTGAGTTACAATAATGTAACTTATATTTCTCTAAAATTGTATATCTTAAAAATTTGAGCTCCTAGGTACAAATGAATACGTTATTTGAATTCAGGACATCAAATTGATATAGAATCAGCTCAAAAAACCTCGACACCAAAACAGCTGTTCCCCTGTGTAATATATTGCATAATAGAAATAAAGAATTATGAATAAATTACCTTTTAGGATCTTTGGGAAATCTAAAAAAACTAACTCCTTTGGAGATACCATATATATTTTTACAAGTACTAACCTCACAACAAAAACTTCCTATTGACATTTTTTTTTTTAAATTTTTTCAATTGTAACGTCAAATCAGTCACTTACTTATTGGAAAATTATTAATAATGGATTTCGGAGCACGTTATAAAAAGACTCTTCTTGAAATTCAGATGTAAACCCAACCCGCAACTGCACTGGCAGCCATGTTGTTGGTATGGCAGGGGACATATCCGTGTTAAAAAAACAGGACCTAAAAATTTTCTTCAGCGTCGCTACTGTGTTTTATGTTTACTGTGGTATTAGTTTCCAATTTTTTCTTTTGTCTGTGGCCGTAATAACTTCAAAAGACACATCGATTTTAATTTGATATTATCAAAACAACCTATAGTCTCTGAACGATCTCGCTCTAAAGAAAGGCTATAGAAGAGAGGGGAGTCTGCTGTTATATAAAGTTACTAAATTTGCGATTATTCTCTTTAAACACCCACTGACTTCTTTTCATCTATTTACAGGTTACAAAAAATCTTTTATCATTAAATCATATTTTTTTTGCACCTTTTCACACATTTTTCGCCTACAGAGACGAGACGGACAAAAAATTTTCAGGACAAATAAATTATGTTTGCGAACTGTCTGAATAATATTAAATTAGGTTGCTAAGGTCTGTTCTAAAAAAGCTAAGTTGGAAACAAAAAATAAATTTGAACGCAGATGTTCCATTATAGTATAGATTTTAAGAATTGTGTCATATCATATATATATATATATATATATATATATATATATATATATATATATATATATATATAGAGTGACCGGATCTCATAGAGGGGGAAAAAAAATGTCGGAATCTTGTTCGTCTGGACCCCACAAAACGATTCCCCTTTCCAGATATTGAGATAGCCGAAATTTGAACTCGACTAAACGACGTTAACCTCGTCGCTCAAAGTTTGAAAAAATCCAAATTTTTGCTGACATATGGAGCCATAACTCCAGAACGGTAAATAATAGAAACACGCTTAATATCTCAAAAGAAAGCTAATGTTGTTCTTCAAAATTTATATTCTATACATAATTGTTGTTATTTTAAGTCAAACCGAGTTACAACAGCCTTTAGCCCCAAAAACGTGACCTGGTACTACTAGGAGCATACTTCGTATATTTTGTTATTAAGTGATAAATTTTACTTTTTTTTTGGTATTTTTTATTTTAAAATATAAAAATTAGGTATATAATAGATACAAAACAGACACAGAAAAGATACAGACGTAGTACCTACATGAGTTGATAATTTTACATAGTTATCTAATCTATTCTAGAGCTTTTGTTAAAGTAGTTTTTGAAACGTCAGGATATAATGCTCGGCATTTACTTACAACTTGCAGGACATATTGCTTTTGGTCTTCATCTTTTGTTAGAAGGTCGTTATTAATTTAACACCACGCTCAGCCATATCATTAACTACTTTTAATGTTTTGACAATTTTCAGTCCTTCTTGGAAGTCATTATTTTGAGGCCAGGTGTTTGGATGTTGTCTTAGGAAATCTGTTTTTATATTAAATTGGTCAAAGAATGTAAACGTTTCTTTGGTAAGTAAATTTACCAATCCTCCATCACCTCTTTTAAGTTTTCTTTCCTAACTTTTGGATTTACAACCCTAGCGTGCTGTGATGGTTCATCTGTGCTACTGAGCAATTTATTAGCCATTAACAACTTTTCATCGTCTGTAATGGTGGGATCAAAAAACGATAATCCCACCAACTTTGCATTCAAATACCACAAATGGTTCGAAAATTTGGTCAGGGCTATTTCTGCAATGTCGTTGTCACATTCTTTATAGTCTAACAGACTATGCAAAATACCTAAATCTTGCTTTGGTGCAAGATGAGCTTTTGGAGCATTGAACCAAGCTTTACAATAAATTTTAACTAGGAAAACAGAAATGGCACGCACAGAACTTTCTTCTTCTTTAGACATCTTAAATTGACGACGAAAAATGAACATTTTTAAGCAGTAAATAGCCTTTGCCATCCACCTAGCGTGATGAATGGCTCCTGGAGTTCTAAAACCCACAACATTGCCGTCTAGTGATCCAACAAATACGAGAACCAACTGCAATAGCTCCTTGTAGTCATCTCTGGGGTCGCTCTCAGTTAATTTGGTCTCGAATTCAGCAGAAACATTTGCAATTACTTCTGGAGTTAGCTGCTTTTGTATTAGATTGTCACTGATACCTGTGTCGTATTTTCCTTTGTCTATCTTGGGCCACGCAGTAAGGAATCTCTTGAAAATGTCTGGGTGAGGTCCAGTGGTTGATCCCAATTTTGTGTCGAATACGCCTCTTAACAGAATTTCCAAGATATGGTGACGGCAAGCTAGGTATAACAATTCTCTTCCTAACATTTGCTCCAATATGACGCATGCTCCTTTGAGTCTTCCCGTGTTGGATGCTGTAGTGTCGAAGCACATCGCCTTGACGGTGTTGAGAAGACTCCATTCATGTAGGCATTCATATACGGCTACTGCTTGCTCCTTTCCAGAGCTGTTTGCTGTTACAGGAACTCCCAGCAGCTGTTCCTTTTCGCCATATGAAATAGCTATAGCTATTCGCTCACATTGTTCATTTTTTTAAAACACCCGGTAAAAGTTTACCGTCCTAATGGACAACCACGGGCTCTTTTTCAGGAATGTTTACTTTATCAAAAATTTTTTTATTATATTGTTTTCTGAACATTTGCCTTCTATCATGTAATAAAGTTTTCGAGACTTTGTACTCAAGAGGGTCAAGGTTTAATGCTTCTAGAGTAGCTATTAAAATTCTCGTGGCATTTCTGTCGGATACCTTACATCGATCTAATAAAAATGGACAATTTCATGTTTAAAATCTCTTTAACGCCCCTTGCAAATGAAACTTTCATCCTCTTGCTCTCAGATGATCCTGGATCTTCTGCAGCTTCTTCAGGGATGTCCATTTCCTCCAAGCTCTCAAGTTCCTGGTAGATGCTGTCCTCTTCAGTGTCTTCTTCTCCTTCTTCGAACTTGTCTTCATCATCCGTCTCTAAGAAGCAACAAAAGAAAGAGAAAAAAAAAGACTATAAAAAATTTGTCGTTTTAGCAGAATAGTAATAATACATAGGTACTAAATTACCTACTTCTAATTATCAAAAGGTATTATTTAAAAAATATAAACTCAATCATAAAGATGCCAAATCATGCTCTCGTGTACAATTTTCTTTCAATTATAATGAAACTATTTACTTATTTGTTTATCTATTTTTTAGAATACTAATAATAAAAAAAAACTCACCAATATCAAAAGTTGCTTCTTAGATTTGTCGGTTCATTTTTGCAAGTTCCTTTTGCACCTTGATTTCTTCAGCTCGAGACAACTTGAGATCCACTCCAGTCATGGAACCTGGGCGGCCCTTCTGCCTCTGTTTCACGAGAAACGCCTTATCTTCTTCCGATTTCATCAGAGCCAAGGCATCTTGTTGAGCAATATCAAAGAGATCATCCAACTTTTCAACAAACTATTTAAATTTGTTCTTGGCCGTTTTCGATGTTTTTCTTCCGGTCTTTTTGAAGAGTTCTCCACTCGGCGTGAAGTTTTTCCAGCTTAGTAATTGCATCTTGCTCATGTTTAGTCGGGATTCGAGCTTTCTCCCAAAAAATGAACACTTCTCGTATTGTAAGTTTTGCTGATTCTCTTACAGTTAATTTCACAGTACGTAAATTATAAAATAAAGCACACAAAACTTGACGATTTGAGGGTAGTTTACAACCGGTGATCTGGTGAATGGGATAGCCCACAAGAAATATTTTATCCTTGGTCCGGCTTTGTACACCTGATGTGGATGCCATTTCAGAGGCCAATAGATAAATAACAGCTAACTTGGAAAATGAAACAAAAATATATTGCAAACTTTAATTTTAATAAAATGTTTTCAAATGTCTTTTAAAAAATAATACTATAATAGTTATAAAAACAATAACACACACACTTGGAAAATTAAAAAAAAAAACGTTAAAATATCTTCACTAGATAATTGTTCGATCTAACCAGCTCAAAGGCACTTTAGAAACCCAAACTGAATAAATAAAAGGTCGGTTGTACGCTAAAGTAAAATCACCATCCCTAAAATAGAAATTAGATTCACCCTCCTTTTTACCTGTCAAACGGGTCTTTCTTTGGTAAACTAGTCAGGTAATCCCCATATAATAAAAGATTAAATTTGAACAAAAGGCTCTTTATGTTTGAAAATTGAGTTCCAAAATACTTTTTAACAAAAAAATGTTAATTCCGAGACACATTATGTAAAAACCCTTAAAATTCTTAGAATACTCCCAAACTGACTCCTACTGGTACCAGGTCACGTTTTTGGGGCTAAAGGCTGTTGTAACTCGGTTTGACTTAAAATAACAACAATTATGTATAGAACATAAATTGTGAAGAACAACATTAGCTTTCTTTTGAGATATTAAGCGTGTTTCTATTATTTACCGTTCTGGAGTTATGGCTCCATATGTCAGCTTTTTGGCCAAAAATTTGGATTTTTTTCAAACTTTGAGCGACGAGCGGCACGGGTTAACGTCGTTTAATCGAGCTCAAATTTCGGCTATCTCAATATCTGGAAAGGGGAATCGTTTTGTGGGGTCCAGACGAACAAAATTCCGACATCGATTTTTTTTGCGGTCACCCTAATATATATATATATTATATATATATATATATATATATATATATATATATATATATATATATATATATATATATATGTATATATATATATATATATATATATATATATATATATATATATATATATATATATATATATATATATATATATATATATATATATATAATGTATGTTATAAAAATAGTTTCATTAGTATATTGAATATATCACTGGACTACGTGATTTAAAAAAAAATAATGCATCGCAGAAATGAACATTGGAATGCCTAAATTAGAAAGAGAAGGAGTCTGAAAAGCTAGGGAAAGAGAGAAGATACACCGTTCGAGGAAATATCAAAGTCAGTACCATTTTTTTACGTCTTGAAACTTGCTGCAAAAATAATTATCTTTTCGTGAAATAGTGCAAATTGGCAATACAAATGGTACCCTAAGTATTTCATTAATGTTTCCAAAGATTATTAACAATTAGTTTTTCTTACGATTTGCTTAATTCACCAAAATCAGTGATGTCGATATTATATTTGTCATATTTAATTTCTAACCTATAACTCATTTTTAATCCATTTTTTACTACGAAATTTGTAATTGTTAAGAAGAAACAAGTTTGTTACTTATTTTGAAGGCTACAAATTATGAAATTATCAATTGATTGCAATAGTAAAATAGATCTCAGTAGATCCCCCGTCACCTGGACAGGGGCGAGGTTGTATATGGAAAAAAATTTGAGACCTCTTTAAATTAGTTTTACGTGTTATTATCAGGGGGCGCTATTTATTAATATTTTTCTTCAACCAGTTCTAATATATTAAGCGACTTTCATAGCACGCTATATATACGAGGCTGGTTTGAAGAGTCCGTGCAAAGTCCGAGAGATGGCACCACCGGCGCGTATCGAGGTCATGTTTAGTTAGTAGCATCTCTTGAATGAACGCACACCAAGTTTCAGCTATATTGGTCTATTTCTTTGTGTTTGGCATTCGTGTGAATCAAGGAAGTCGAGTGATTTTCAAGAAATGGACGAAAAAAGAGTTTCGTGTGGTGATTAAACATTACTTTATGAAAGGCAAAACGCCTCAGGAGACTAAAGAGAAGCTTGATAAACATTATGGTGACTCTGCACCTTCGATTAGAACAGTTTATAAGTGGTTTCAAAATTTTCGGACTGGCCATATGGGCACAAGTGACGCTGAACGTTCTGGACGGCCTGTGGAGGTTACGACTCCAGAAATCATTGATCAAATCCATGATATGGTGATGGATGACAGAAGAGTTAAGGTGCGTGAGATTGCTAGTGCTGTGGGCATCTCGACTGAACGGGTACATAATATTTTGCATAAACATTTGGACATGAGAAAGCTATCCGCAAGATGGGTGCCGCAATTGCTCACGCTTGACCAAAAACGGAATCGTGTGAAGTGTTGCAAGGATGGTTTGCAGCTGTTCCAGAAGAATCCGGAGGACTTTAAGCGTCGTTTCGTCACTGTGGATGAAACATGGATACATTACTATACTCCTGGGACCAAACAACAATCTAAACAATGGGTTACCAGGGGGGAATCTGCACCAAAAAAGGCGAAGACCGTTCCTTCGGCCGGAAAGGTTATGGCGACTGTCTTTTGGGATTCGCAAGGGATAATCCTCATCGACTATCTGGAAAAGGGTAAAACTATTACAGGTGAATATTATTCATCGTTATTGGACCGTTTGAAAAACCGAGCTGCAAGAAAAACGCCCGCGATTGGCCCACAAGAAAGTCCTTTTCCATCACGATAACGCACCAGCACACACCTCAGCAGTTGTGGTCGCAAAATTAATGGAAATAGGATTCCAACTGGTTTCACATCCCCCCTATTCTCCAAACTTGGCTCCCTCGGACTACTATTTGTTCCCCAATTTGAAGAAATGGCTGGCGGGACAAAGATTTTATTCAAACGAGGGAGGTGATTGCAGATACTAATGGATATTTTGCAGACTTGGACAAATCCTATTATTCGGAAGGGATCAACAAACTAGAACATCGTTGGACGAAGTGTATAAGCCTAAAAAGGAGACTATGTCGAAAAATAAAAAAAGTTTACCCCAAACACATAAGTAGTTTTTATTTTTGCACGGACTTTTCAAACCAGCCTCATATATATATATATATATATATATATATATATATATATATATATATATATATATATATATATATATATATATATACATATACACACACACTACTGTGATCAAAAAATAGTAAGACTTTTGAAATAGAACGCCAGCGGGTTATTTATTTTTCCAAATTTATTTCGTCCCCTTCGAAACAGTTGTTGAATTCGATTTCTGGAATGACCTTTAAAGCCTTCTTCGATTCGGTTTTAATCTCCTCAATCGACTCAAAACGATGTCCTCGAAACGGTTTTTTGAATTTAGGGAATAGCCAGAAGTCCGACGGAGCTAAATCAGGCGAATAGGGCCATTGCGGAATGATAGGAGTTGAATTTTTGATGAGAGTTGCGAAGAGCCAATGCTGTGTGAGAAGGCGCATTATCGTGATGAAAAAACCAAGGCCCATAATTCCGGCCGTTTTCGAACGTTTGGGAAGCCGAAAAGCCATTTTTAAAACAAAATTTAACGCAACTTCTTTGCTGAATTTTTTCACTCATGTTAAAAAACGCACTTTTGTTGTTGAACGAATGCAAGCGAATCTTATTAACTACTGACGCTATGGTTTTAAAATTTGACACAGATCGCAGTTAAGGTCCTACCAACCTAACGAAAAAAAATTAATCCGATTTGGAAATGCCTGGGCGATTTAAATTTAAAATTCTTACTATTTTTTGATCACAGTAGTATATATATATATATATATATATATATATATATATATATATATATATATATATATATATATACATATATATATATATATATATATATATATATATATATATATATATATATATATATGGAAAATAAATATTTGTCGGTCGTAAAAATATGAAGAAAAGAAAATATGTATTTGGGCTTTAACTTTTTGCTCTTGCGTCAAAAATACGGGCGTTCAGACCTGTGGACTATTCGGGCTTGCTCCATATCAGAGCTCGCTAGTCAGACTAGGTGAAGAGGCTAATCGCCTAGGTACGCCTTTGGATGCCTGTACTTTTGTTGCAAAAGCAAAGAGCACCGTTTTCGTCCCCTAAACCCGATATACCTTTTTTTTTCTTTGAATATGTATTATATATATATATATATATATATATATATATATATATATATATATATATATATATATATATATATGAATCCTAAAAAAAGTTAGTTACTTTTATTTGGACGAGAGTAATGTAGGGATCAGTATCAGGATCTGATACATGTCAATATAAATAATGAGACAGTGGACAATGGACGTTAAATTGAGATTCTCAGAATATATTAGCGGCTGTATCAGGAAATCATTTGCAAATTTAAAACTTATTTTTAACCAACGACACCTTTTGAATGCCGCTCTGAAAAAATCCTTGTGCGAATCATTGGTGCTGTCGCACTTTGCTTTCTGCGACACTATGTATGGACCCTGTCTTGTGGAGCGGGATGTCAGACGTATACAGCGTATGCAGAACTGTTGTGTGCGTCTAATTGGTGGCATAAGAAAGTATGAGAGAGGACTGAGTGCTGGAATGAAAGAGATTGGGTGGCTAATGATGAGCAAAAGAAGGCATTTACATAGTTTGGTTCTATTTAATAAGATAATTTTCAAAAAAAATCCCAATTATTTGTATCAGAAAATTAAATTTAGATATGATGCTCATACTTTAGATTTGAGGCATAAATTTACCATCACTCCTCCTTATCATAGAACAGCTTTATTTGAACGATCATTTAGTTATCAGATATCAATGTCTTACAATAAGTTGCCTGCAGACTTAAGACAATTAAAACCCACCGCGTTTAAACATAGGGCACGCAGCATGTTGATAACATTGCCGTCCCGTGCATGATTTGCCTTTTGTTTTGATCCGGTCTCTTATGTCACCGTTGCGTCGAAATGTAGTATTATTGTGTTTTTACCATGTCGCAAACAACATTTGTGTCACAGTTATATTTATGTATTAGTTTTTAGTTCATGTATATAAATTTAGTTATTATTATTGAATCAACTGTATAGGTTAAATGAGGAAGCCTGGCTTCAATTTCGCCTTTTGTAATATTACTTTATTACAATAAAGACATTATATTATATATATATATATATATATATATATATATATATATATATATATATATATATATATATATATATATATATATATGTGTGTGTGTGTGTATGTAACGAATTGTATAATATTTTAATAAATTATCGTTAGAAATGTCTAAAATTAGTAAGAAAAGCTAAAAAAACTGTAAACATTCAATATGTGCTTAAAATCTATTTCATCCTAAAATTTCAGACGACCCGAAAAGCGCCCGTAGACGTCGACGTTTTTTCCCCCAAGAAATTCTAGACCAAACACCGCAACCCCCACGACCTCTGATGGCCGACTCCGGAACCTCGACTGCCTCTCCGATAACCACCTTAACAAATCTGCCTTCACCGTCACTGCTCACTGCCTCTTACTCGCCAACTATAACGACTCCTGTAAGTCCTTTATCAATGTCTCCTAGTTCGCCTTTGAGGATTACTCCTAGGTAAGTACACAATATTTTATTCTAAGGATTTTCAGTTCCACACTATAAAAAATAACACTGGTCAACACAAGTCTTGTTTCCTTTATTTTTTTTTTTCTGTTATTGGGTATTTCTATGGCCCTGACTATGAAAAAAATACTAGGAGATTGCTAACAGCTTTACCTTTTGAAATATACAGTTTTATTATTTTGCCAAAAAAAATACAAAAAAAATAATACATTATGTTAACAAAATTTCTATTGAACACTAGCAAATGATCTTTTATAAGATTTCCTTGAATGAACGACTTTAGGTAGATCTCGTTGCAAACTCCAGCAGTAGTCTGCTATCATATGTGAGTCCCACCGCCCCTGATAACGCTCTTCCATTGTCCGAAGATCCTGATGAAATCTTTCACCCTGCTTCTCACTAAAATCACCCAGATTTTGTGGAAATCGGTCCAAATGCGAGAGCAGGAAGTGGATTTTTTATGCTTATGTTGCACCCTAGCTCTTGCAAGTTCGATCGCATGCACTCAACAAGCTCGACATGGTCGTCAGATTTCTTTTTACCTAGGAAGCTACTCATAACCAAAACAAATGAATTCCAAGCTTTGGATTCGACTTCAGTCATTGATTTGACAAAATTAGGATCTTTCACGAGTTGCCTAATCTGTGGCCCATCAAAAATACCAACTTTCAATTTTTCTGAACTTAATCCGTGAAAGAAAATTAAAACATTCGCCACTTTTGTCAAGCGCCTTCACAAACTGTTTCATTATGCCGAGTTTAATATGAAGTGGTGGAAGTATGATGCGCTCTCGGCTAACTAAAGGCACGTTTATAACATTTTTTGTACCAACTTTTAGCTCTTCCCGCACTGGCCAAACTTTTTGTGACCAATGGTGTTGTTTGTCACGACTATCCCAGAGACACATGAAACAAGGGAACTTTGTGTACCCCCCTCGTTGACCTAAAAGAAAGTTAACCATTTTCAGATCAACACAAATGACCCATTTGTGGTCTTGATACTTAATTTTTTCCATAACCTTAGAAACATTTACGTATTCTTCTTTTAAAGTCGTCGAATGTGCAATAGGTATAGATCCGTACTTGTTACCGTTATGAAGCAAAACACACTTTAAACTTTTTTTGCTGCTGTCTATGAAAAGACGCCAATCACTAGGTTGGTACTGTTTTAATCCCATCTACTGCAAAAAATACCACCAACATCGTTACAAAAAACTAAATCCTTCTCTTGAGAAAAATACGGTAACAGATTTTTTTCTCGGGTACAATAAAATGTAATGTTGGTTTCCGGAGTAAGCAAATTTTTTTCTTTTAAACGAGATGCTAAAATTTCAGAAGCTTCTTTGGGTAAGTTCAGATCTCTCTAAGACATTTAGTTCTTTCTGATTAAATGGTTGAGGTTCTGAAAGGCTACATTTGTAGTCTGAATCAGAGTCTTCACTTGATGTATTTCGTTCGGGTTCACAGAGATTTGGATCATCAGAAGATTTAGATGTGCTGGGTTGTACCTCTTGTGATTTTGATTGAGGTCGTTGAGCAGAAGATAAGTTAGGATATGACCACTTACTTCGATTTCCAGGGTTAATTCCGTTTATTTTCACAACGCAGAAGTAGCAATCGTCATGATGGTTTCGAGGTTCTCGCCAAATCATGGGTGTTACGAACATTATTGCATCTCTTTTTCCACTGGACCATAACCGTAGACATACCACACATTTCTGGCATACAATATGAGGAACCCATGGCTTGTCCTGATTACACAATTTTATTTTAAAGTATTGATGATACGCAGTTTGCACACATATTTTGCAAATATATATTCACCACAAATATAGCAAAAACAATCGGGATTAAGCACACAACATTTTTTTGACGAAGCCATATCTAAAACAACAACAAAATATATTTTAGTGTCCAATAAAAAACGTAAATCTAACTAAAAATAGTAAATGAGGGTAGTTAGCTATAACTCAAAAACAAAAGCTGTTAGAGAAAAATTGTTGCCATATTTAAAAAATACGCGACAATTTGAGATAGAAACAAAAAAAAAATCACAGGAAACAAGCAATTTTCTTTTTTTTGTTGACCAGTGTAATTAGATAGAAAGATTACCAATCTTTTTTTTTACTGCGACTCTCTTTACAGGTTGCAATTTTTTTGCGACGCTCTTCTAAAAGAAGATACCTGTGTGTAGCTCTAGCTGACAATAAAATTATCTTATTATTATGTATTAAAAAACATAAAAAAAACCTACAAACAATACAATTAATGAGAAGGATGAGCTTGCTTTTTTGAGCATAACTTCTCAAATAGGGACTGAAGTTTTGAAATTGCTACTATCATTTCTTTTTCTAAATTTATTTTGTGACCTGCATTTCGATTTGACTACTGCAACTGTAGAAAAGCCAGTTTCACACAAGTACGACGTAGCAAATGGTAAAAGGTCCCTCAAAGCCGTAGTACTGATAGTAGGATATGCTTGGAATGCATTGCTCCAAAATTGAAACAGTTTGTCTTTATTGAAACGTCACGATGCGATTCTGTCAATAAATACGTGTACAACTCATTTTTTAATTCGAGTACACGTGAGAGTACGTTACCTCTCGACATCCAACGAGAGTTCCAGTAATAAAAGTAAAGATGTTTGCTCGGCACCCAAATCTTCACAAAGCTTACGGAAAAATCTTACCTTCACTGGTCTTGTTTTTATGAGGTTCACCAGTGTGATAATTATATCCATCACAAAATTTAATTCAGGTGAAATATTTTTTGCAGCCAGGGCCTCCCTATGTATGACGCAATGTGTCCATTTTACATTTGGAGCCTTGGTTTTAATGAGAGCTCCATCCGTACACACACCGACACACTTTTCCCATTGAATGTTATTATCTTCCATGTATAAATCTATGATCTCAAACAAATCATTAACCTTATCGATATCAGTCATTTTTTTATAAAATAACAAATCCTCACGTACGTACATTTGTTTCTTCCATGTACCGCACGTAACATATTAATTGAGCGTCGTTATAACTGTCTGTCACTTCATCCAATTGAATGGCAAATAAACCAGAAAGATTTTCCACAATTTGCTCATTAATATCTTCAGCTATATCATGAATGCAACGACTAATCGTATTGTTACAAAAAGGAATATTTTTTATTTCTTTAGTTGCCGATTCTTCAATCATCACTGATACCATATCAATCGCTGCAGGTAAAATAAGATCTTCAGCAATCGTATGTGGTTTCTTACATTTGGCAATACGGTGAGCGACCTTGTAAGAAGCGAATAGTGCTTTGGAAGGAATAGATGCTCTGGAAAACAAGGCTGTCGATTGATGTTCCAGTTCTCGCAAATTTCTTGCAGAAAAATCTCACGGCTTTCCTTGTAAATTACTGTTGTTGTTTCTAAATGACGTTTCAGTTTATTAAGAAGTATACTTTCAACTGCCAGCCTTATGATAAACAACATATTGGGGAAGTTCCATATTTCCTTTGCTAACGTAGGTAAATCCAAAATCTAAATATTGGTCATCATATTTTCTGCACTTTTTTCGTTTTTCTACAGTTTCTTTTCTACTCTCTCCTGCGTCTTCAACAGGTTTTCTATTTATTTGAATAAAGTTATCCAGTTTAAGTAATGAATACGCTCGCGTAAATTAAATACAATACACTTGAAATCAAAATATATCGCCTCTGAAAGTGTTAGCTATCTCGGGGTTAGAATGAACCACTGCTTTCAAGGAAGCGGAGTTGAACATTTCGCGTGAACTCTTTTATTGTCGGCATATCGAATTCCCTGTGCAACTGATTGTTGCGTACAAACCAGGGAGCTCCTGCTATAATACGAAGGGCTTTATTCTGAACTGTCTGGACCTTGGCCCGATGGGTTTTTGACATCTGGCACCAGGCCTGACAGGCGTACGTAAGCCCGGCCCTGATTATCGATTTGTATCAACGCTTGTAATCGATGAATAAATAAAGCGCCGAAACAAAAGACCGAACGATGTACGAGCGAAAGCGCGGGGAAGTGGAGGGGCGGGCTTACTGAGTCGCTGGTGAGAATTGCGCCGCGCCGCGCCGTGCACTAGCTCATTAGGTCGCGTGCAGGCGACCCGTGTGTATCATCTCGCAACTCCCTTAGGATAGCGCCGCGACGCCCCAGGGCGTCGCGACACACGGTTAGGGAACCCCTGAGATAGATAATGCTGGATCCATTTTAAATCATTTAAATAATAATACACAAATTCCTGTAACTTTCCAAGCTTTTAAGTAATTTCAATAAGATTATGCAAAATTACATATAATACAGAAATATATGTAATCAAACTCTTATATTCATGTCAAATTCCGTTACTCACAGGAATATTTAACATTTAAAATAGGGAAACCACGTTTTTTTATGTGTTTTGAGAAAGGAATGGAAAAATTAAAATAAGCCAGAAACAACCGTGAACTTCTTCATTAACAGAAAATTCTACACAGTATTAAAAGACCCACGCTAACATGTAAAATTAACCTGTTTCAACAATACATAGCGCTCGAACAAATCTTCTTTCAAATTGTCATTTTTTCATTTTCTTAATTCACTGACAAGAAATGATAGCCTCTTACTTCTATTAAATGAACGTTGTTCTGAGATGGTGAGAAAGTTATTCTAACTTAACCTAAGTAGTTCCAGTAGTGTTTCTAATCTAAACTTAACCTAGGAAATGTGTTTTTTAACATGATTATGACCTAACCTAACTTAATCTAGGGCCTATGCTAACTTAATCTAGTTTTACATTCTTCTCTTATGGTGGGTTGGGAGGGCCATCGTCTTCGTCCGAGAGAGGGTCTGAGGGTTTCGGGAATTGGTTGCTGACATGGGGAGGGGTTACGAAGGCGTCTCTGCTGATTGGATTGTGATGCTGGAACGCCTTGGCCAAGAACTTCATTTGAGTTTACCTCATGTGTGCCTTAATGGTTGGCACACCGAGGTCTTTGTGTAGTTGGTTATTTTTTCAAGTTCAGTTAAGCTTCTTAAGTGTAAATTTGGTACCGTGTATAAATGTTTTGAGATGCCACCATCCTTGAACTCTGAAAAGTATCTGAAAAACAAAATGGCCATTGTCGGTGTTAAATACCAGCGTCAAAAGGATGGCGTCACGTAGGCGTGAAAACGAACTGTGATGGATTATCGACTGCTTTTATAACGTATACATATTATGTACTAAATAAGTTTCTCAAGCATCGTCATTTAACTTGCTAGGCGTTACCTTGGAAGCATAGTAAACAGAGTTTTTCAAACTCGAACTAGAAACCTTTTCACTCCACAACAACTTTCTGCAGAAAGCACAAATTCGACCAACGATGGTATACTGATCCCATGTTTGGGGTCCTGCTCCCAAACATACACTGCATTTGTTGGATTCTATTCAGAAGAGAACTTGATGGAAGACCGAGAACTCATCAGCAACACTGATTTCTTGGCACATCGAACAACAGTTGCCGACGTAAGTCTATTCTACAAGTACTTTCTCGGAAATCCTCTCAGAATGCGCACGTCGCGCTGCTAAATCACATCCGTATGAGGTTCAGCTTGTCATTTTTTTTTTATGGGTCTAGCACACATGCTACAGGGAAGTCCCTAAAGCGCTCCAGAAGCGGCATGTGTGCGGAAAAAAGCAATTCACGTTGTTTTTAAATCGCTTTAAATTGTGCTCGGTGGGAAACACAGCCCTGGGCAAATTATTCGAAAGGACTGATGTTCTACATATAAAAGACTACTTGAAAAGCGTTGTACGCGAAGTAACAAACTTTACCTCATACGGGTGTGAAGTATTAGCGCGACGTGTATTTCTAACATGCACCGCTCTGGGAGGAATTAAGCGGGCTACATCCTTCGAATACTTTCCATGGAAATACTTGTAGAACATACTCAAGTCGCCAACCGTTCTTCGATGTTCCAGCGAATCAAGACAGTTCTGGGTTTCCAATCAGAAGAACAGCTCTTCTCTGAACAGAATCCAACAAATGCAGTGTGTGTTTGGGAGCGGAGCCCAAATATGGGAGCAGTATTCCATAGTTAGTTGAATTTGAGCTTTGTAAAGAATTAACAGTTGTTGTGGAATGTAAAGCTTTCTGGTTCGAAATAATATTCCCAACTTTTGAGAAGCTCTCCTTGCTATGCTTGCAACATGTTCATGCCAGGACATATTTGCTCCCAAACTAACGCCCAACAAATTGAGCGACGATGCTAGGGGAATGGAGTGCCCCGACATAACTATGTCGGGTTCAGCAACGTTAACTTTTTTAGAAAAAACTGCCGCCTGTGTTTTTGCAGCGTTAAATTCCACTTGGTTACTGTCACCCCAAGATAGAACTTCTTCCAGGTCTTTGTTAAGTTGAACGAACTCCTGCTGTCTGCGGATAGTCGCCTGAGTAGCTGATGTCCGAGCGTTCAAAGTGAATGAAGAGATAAGCGTAATGTAAATGAGAAAGAGAGTAGGAGACCGTATGGAGCCTTGGAGCACACCGGCGTTGATAGTGAAGGTGTTAGAAAGAAATCCGTCGACCGCCACTCGTAAAGAACGCTCTCTGAGGAAACATGAGAGCCACAAACAGGACTGTTCAGACATACCATAAGAGCGTAGCTTAGCCAACACTCCATCGTGCCAACCACGATCGAATGCCTTGGATATGTCAAGAGCAACCACTCGAAATTCTCCAAAGTGCTCAATTGCGCTGTTCCAAACATGTGTTACATAAGTCAGAAGATCTCCTGTTGATCTATGCTTGCGAAAGCCATATTGGTGATCACTAATAATGTTGAATCCTTCAAGATATTTTAGAAGATGCTGATTGATAACCTTTTCCATGACTTTCGATATTATTACGACTGGTCGGTAGTTACAATTTTCGTACGCGCGACGCCATCCTTGGTACGGTAATTTTCGTACGACTCTTTTCAAGAATTCTTTTATATTTTTTATATGGAGAACCTCATCCCTTTGGAATGATTTTTCCAGGACTGGGTTTATCACACACATCACAATTTCGTCATCATCATCGTTAGCTTATTCCATCCATAGTTGGATGTAAGCCTCCCCAAGTTATTTCCAATGAGCTTTATTGTTTGCTTTTTGCATCCAGCCGTGTCCTGCTAATCTTTTTATGTCGTCCGTCCATTTTATCTGTGGTCTACCTCTGCATCTTTTGTGTTCTCTAGGGCTCCATTCAACTATACGGCGTGTCCATCTGTTATTCCCCAATTCCACCTTAATATACATATTACAATTTACAGCAATTCAATACGAACGTGAATCGCTTTTTTCGCTTATGCGTCGCACCCGTAACGCTTTGTCGCACCTGTAACGCTTTAGGGATTTCCTTTTACTAGTAAAAAGAATGTAAAGTTACACAAAATGCATTGAAATATCATATATTTGTGTGTAGATATATGTTTACTGCGTACTTTTTAAATTCATGTAAAACTTCACGGAAAAATTACTTTTTTTTCCTGATTTTCTATGTAATTTTACATACAATTTTATAGTACGGAATATAAACCCAAATTGTCCTTCAGCTGATTTTTTGAAAAATGGCTGCCAAATTTCAAGATATGTACAGCGTATTTTTATTATAAAATTTTAAAATTTTGTTCATTTTTCGGATGAATCCCAGGAATTACAGTAAGTTTAAAAAATTTTGATGTTGTTTTATTATTCCAGGCGATCCGAATTATCCATCCATATGGAAAATGCTCGGCGAAGCGTAGTCACGCCACCTACATCCGAATCGCACAAATATAAACCGTTCGCTGCCAGAAGAGCCCAAACTTCAAGTCCAAGAGACAAGAGTACTCCAAGTTTAATCAACGTGCGCAACATGAATACTGCTGATGTACATAATACTCCGAAACGTAGTCAGTCTGATAGAGAGGTAGGGGTACTTGAGTTAGTTCATTTCAAGTAGTTTAGCTTTGGCTGTCCGACCATTAAAAAATTTAATATGTTATTGTTCTACGTATAGAAATTTTCAAGCTATTATTATTTGTCTAGGTCTAAGATCAAAAATTATGGTTTCTTATCTAAGCCATGAAAGCTTTCCGTCTGTGTAACAAAAGCTCTGTTTGGTACCAGTTGCTCTTTCTCTTAGGATGTAGAGACAAAGTTATTATCAGTACAGGTCAAACATCACGTTATGTGAAGAAAGGCTAATCTCATCTATAACCGCTACAAGCGACGTGTGATGATTTCAATATCATAGCTCCTAAGCTGCCATACTCCATTTATTTGAAAGTGATAGCAATAAATCATCTAGAATTATGCAAATTAGCATCAAGTAGTAGTAAGGGCCCCAAAGTTTTACCTACTTTGTACCTGTAATGCACCATTTCAACAACTTTATTGGAATACCATCTGGCATCGGTCTAATATTCGCAATCTTTTATGTTTGAATACAATATGAAAATGACCCTTTTTTGTTGTTTGGGGCTAAATACTGTGAAATAGTTCTAGCCAATGGTGGTGCGCCTGGGCGTATACGTATTATTTGCAAATAGTATGAATGAAACTGTTTTATAATGTTTAAACATTTATTGGAAAATAACCGGTCAAGTGCAAGTTGAACTTGCGTAATTAGTGTTCCGTACGTTGATTGCTTTTTTAAAAAAATTACAGAAAAAATTTGTTCACCAAACACATCCCCCAAAATTTGTTTTCCGATCTTTACTGAAAACTGATGACCTTGATTTTTTTTTTTTATTTATACCGGATAAATTATTAAGGGTAATGCACTAGTGATAATTTTCGTTCAATCTACACTCCATAGAGAATATTCTAGAGTTTTTTCAAAATTTTTTGATCAGTACTTTTCGAGATAAAGGGGGAGACAGCGATTTTTTTCGCGATTTTTTTTTTAAATAATACAAAGAAAAGTGTGCACATTGTGTATATTTTTGAACTCGTGTTTTTGTAAGCTTTCATTTGACACCACACTCGATGACCTAGTAAAAATTTTTTTTTCTCACTTCCGATTTCACTTCCCAAAACTAACCCCTTAAGTTAAAATTTAACTTTCAAAACTACACGGCTCTGATGAGGGCATCAATTCCTATATTAGTACCAAATGTTAACTTTCCGTGTCACATAGTTTCGGAGGAGATCGGGTGTGACAGAAGACGGACAGACAGACGGACACCGAAGTGATCTTATAAGTGTTCCATACGGACCACTAAAAAAAATGGATTTTATTAGTACTTAAATTGAAAATAACTCAAAATCTGCCGATTTTTGAAGATTGTGTCCATGGCTACTTTTGTTCAGAAAGTTGAGAACTACAACATATCAAAAAGTCAGCCAATTTGACCTTTGATTTAATTTATAGTCAATTTTTGAAATTATGCCAACTTTACATCCAATGTATCAAAATCTTATGTAAAGTATCATTTTTGCTATCATTGAAAACATAAGTTATTAGAAGCAACATTTGGATTTATTAAGGTAAAAGTTGCCATATGGCGAACAATAAAAAATTGTCGGTAACTTCGAGGTAAGGTAAAGTAAAAATTGACCGCTAAATTGTGGTCAACTTACGTAAAATTGACAACAGAAGAACTTTTCTTTATAAATCTTTTCGAAATTGTAACAAATAAGATCTGAGTGGTAACGGCACTCTCAGGGCTACCACCCAGTAAACTATTTTTCGTTTTTATTGTCCCAAAGGCTAATGTCATAATTGTATATTTGCCATTACTTGCGTTATTAAATATACTAATAATGAGAGTCGGGTGTAACAGACGGACAGACACCGAAGTGATCTTATAAGGGTTTCGTACGGAACACTAAAAATACCTTTTTATAATGAAACATTATTAATTAAAAAAATATACAAATGAGGACGTCAAATAACAATGAAAAAAGTATTACCAATCTTCTATCTCAGACATGCTTGAAAGACTATCACTGTCCGACTCATTTGAATTTACAACTATAATTAAAGATTCAACAATGGCATTCACTGCCATGACAACAGGCCATATTTTATCTTCCACCCTTATTATATGTTCGACGCATTTTCGCCAATTTTCTATGGAAACATGGCATTCTGTAAAAGGTTTTGTACGTCTGCTAATTTATAGGTCGCATTATTCTTGGCAACTTCACTTTTAACCTGTGCCCATATAAGTTCTGTAGAATTGAGTTCGCAATGTTATGGTGTCAGGCGATAAACAGTAATATTACGTTTTTTGCCATATCGTCAATGACGAAACTTGTGTACTTGTCTTTATTTCTGAGAACTTCAAGCTTTACAAGTTCTAATATTTCTCTCTTAACGCTGTCTTTTGGAAATAAAATATTTTTCTCGGTCATCCAAGATTGGATGTCCTTTTTCAGCCAATCCAAAGTTCTCGTTCCAATTTTTTAGAATGATAGCTTGCGTTATCCATTACAATAGCAGAACCGTCTGGTATTAAGTCTATCATCTGCAAAAACTAATCTTCAACTACATCGGAATTCATATCTTCATGATAATCTCCTGTTTTCTTGGTTACAAATGTTAAAAGATCTCCGTCTACAAACCACTTTCGCTTTCAATATGCGTAATAATTAACCTACGTCCCTTACCAGGCGGCGGTTTAAGACCAGTAGAGATTCATTCCTTCATTTACCTACGTCTCCTCTAAGTAATATATCCTTTTTTCTTCAGAGCGAACTTTCTAACTTTCTACAATTTCTCCACTTTGTATCAATAAAGATTTTCTTTCACACTTTTTCCAATAAAAAAATCATACCTTTTAAAACACTCCATAGTTTTACTTTACTCATTTTCGGTATTTCTGGGTGGCTTATCGCAGCCTGCTGAATCATATCCAAAGTTGGAATTCTGTTTTCGTAAAAAAATCATGAACCATACGTTTTACTGCTTGTTTTGTGTTGTTTGTCAACTGAAGTTCTTTTCTGCCTGGTCTCTTTTTTAGAGAGTTTATACCCCCCTCTTTTTCTTCTGTTAAAATTCTGTAAACTGTGGCTTTACCAACTCCGGTCATTAAGGAATATTTTATCAGACAATCGTCCACACTTAAATCGCAATTTTGATCGTTTTTAACGTAGTCAAATACATTTTTAACTATACGCTTTTCATTATGGGTTAGCTGCCCGAACTGTCGGCGTTTCGCTGGGGAAGACATTTTATTAACACACCAACTGACTTGTCACTAACTGGCTTGACACTTGGGCATGCTGCTCTAAATATGTATTTATAGTTGGAGCAGCAGGAAGGTATGTAAATAAAATGATTTGATTGGCGATAAAACTTCGTTACAAAACAGCATTGTTGCCTTAAAAATACCTGGGGGATGGATAGCATGCCTCTGTTATAGGACAGCCGGTCAGTCCACTGGCATTTTTGTTACTATCAGTTTCAAATAAATAGAGTATAGAGGTTCACCTAACCTTCAGTGTTTTTAATTGAAATTTTTGGACTTTTAAGGATCAGCACTGTAAAATATCGGTAAAATCTATTTCGACAGTAGTAGTACATAACATCGCCAGCGGCTGAGATGTTGAATATTGTTGCTCAGGATCGTAATTAAATTTCTTATCTTCCTTGTTATTCAACTTTTACAGATAATCTATTTGGCGAAACTATTTTTCGTATTGTTTCGTTGTTAAACGGGGTTGAAAAAACCCCATTTAAGAAAGATGAATTGTCAGATGGAGTATCCGTTTGTATGTTGCGATTTGTCTAAGTATAATCTCAAAAATCATGATTTCTGATCTAACTAAAGCCATAAAGGCTTCCGTTCTGTGTTACAAATCCTCTGTTTGGTACTAGTTAGTCTTTCCCTTAAAATGTAGGTTGGCGGGAACATTGGCGCAATGGGCTAGGAAGTCTGTTGTGAATCTAATGGTCGGCAGTTCGAGTCCGCCAATCTGCTTGGGTGTTTGTATTCGTCTTTAATAAGTTTGCATATGTATATAATAAGACTGGATAGTCACATGACTACGAGTCAGACGGTGACTACCAGTCAAGAGTAAAAATGGCTAATGGTCTAACTTGAACTGAGCCAATAAGCAAAAAAAAAAAAGATGTAGGGAAAAAGTTATTATCACAGTAAATCACACAGCACATTACTTCAAGAAGTGCTAATATCATCATCTTCTTCTTCTTCTTCTTCCTACGTTAGGACCATGTCCTGTGTTCACTTCAAAGGTTTCCCAGAAACAATTGCGATGATGAAGACCAGCTCTCATACCATCTTATTGGTGGTCTTCCAAGCGGTCGAGGTGTGTTTGGTCGCTTCTCTTTTGCAACTTTAGCCAACCGGTCATTTGGCATTCTGTCCACATGGTCTCTCCATTCTCTTCTCCTATTCCTTGCCCATCTCACCACATCCTGTATTTCGCACCTTTCCCTTATTTCTTCACGTCTCTTCCGGTCAAATAAGGTATGTCCTGTTATCGATCTAAGTGTTCGCATTTCTGTTGTTCTTAGGAGTCGTTTTGTTATTGTGTTCTCCGCTCTGGTTTCTATCGCGTACGTCATGATCGGTCTTACGCATGTTTTGTATATTCTTAATTTGCTCCCGGTGCTCATATATTTGTTTCTCCAAATTATATCTCTTAAATATCCTGATATTAATGATGCCTTTGTTGTTTGAGTTTTTACTTCCTCCTTAAGGTTCCTGGTACTTGTTATGTTTGTCCCTAGATATCTGAAGGACATCACTTGTTCTACACTCTGATCATAAATCGCGAGTTTGCATCTTTTCGGTTCTTTAGATATTGTAAGGGATTTTGTTTTCTTTACAGATATTTGCATATTAAACACTTTTGCTGTTTGTTGGAACTTATGTAGGAGTCTCTGTAAGTTATCTTCGACTTCTGATATGATTACTGCATCATCGGCGTAGCATATTATTTTTATTTCTTTGTCTCTCAATCGATATCCTCTCCCAGTTTTCTTTACTTCGTTTATTACTTCTTCCATTATGATGTTAAGATTGGGCTTAGGCTATCTTCTTGTCTGATTCCGGTTGTCATAGGTATTTTATTGCTTAATTTATTTGCCACTCTTACATATGTGTGGTTGTTGATGTTCAACTCTTCGATAGTTTTTGTTATATTCGGGTGAATTCCCCTTTTTTGTAGTAGGGTTATGACATCAGTTAACCGTACCCTATAGAATGCCTGGGAAAGATCAATGAAACAAATAAAGGCTATCTTATTAAACTCTATGGCTTTCTCGGTAATTTGGCGAATTATAAATATGGCGTCTATAGTAGACCTGTTCTTTCTGAACCCTTGCTGTTCTTCACAGATTCCGGTTAACATTATTTCTTCTGCTAAAATTTTAGTGACCAATTTTAGAACCGCACTCATTAAGCTGATACCTCGATAGTTTTTTGGATCTGTCCTTTCTCCTTTTTTGAAAATTGGTATCAAGATGGTTTCTTTCCATTCGGATGGTATAATCTTGGCTGTGAGTATTTTGTTAAAGAAAATCTGTAATTCTTCTAGTAATTTATCACCTCCATATTTGATCATTTTGTTCTTAATTTCGTCCATGCCCGGGGCTTTTCTGTTTTTTAGTTTCGCTGCCATGTGCTGTATTTGATTCAAGGAAATGATCCTCTTTGGTTGGGCAACATTTTCATCTTTATGATGTATTTCTTGTGTTAATGAATGCGTAATCATGACTTTTATTTAAGAAAAGACAAACGACTTATCATCATTCGTATCATAGCTCCTAAACTGCTAGAAGTTAACCTGAAAATTTAAGACACAAAACGTTTAAGGAGAGAGAAGGTTTTTTAGGCTAAATGGAGTCAACAGTCCCAAGTCTCTTGAAAAAAAATAATGTTTTTGCCAAAAATCGATTAATCAACACACGAAATTCTTTTTGTCCCATCGTTTTCTAAAAATCAAAAGTAGTGTCACTCAAACAGCTGTAATTTGCAAACCAATAAACAAAATGTCGTGAAAATTTTACATGAATCGTCCAAAAATTGACACTAACTGAAAATCATATGGTTTTTGTTTGTGCTGCCATCTCTCGGAAAGTTTAGAGACTTTTCATCCCATGTAGTATTATATTGTTAGGCTGTTTAAAAAAAGCCCCATCTAAGAAAAGACTGAGTGTTAGATGAAGTATCCGCTTGTATGTCGCGAAAAGAATTGAAGTAAGCTAGGATAGATTATTAACTGACTCGGTCGTTACTTGATGAAAATTCTTATTCAATGAGAATAAAACACTAAATTTTTAGTAAAATTTCCACTTTTATTGATTTTTATACTTGACACGTGTTTCGCTAAAACATTCGCTTTATCAAAAGTATGGGTATAGAATGAAATAAACGTTTTTTAATGGTTTTAAAAGTAAATATTTACAGGTAGGTTGTAACTAAAGGATAACAACAAAACTTAATAATTATACAAATTTTTTACTTTTTTAAAAAAATAAAACTGATTCTTCATATGCCAAACATTTAATAGAAGAGAATCATGTATTTGATAATAATTTCCATGTTTTACACAAAATAAATCCCATAAATTAAATTTATTTGAGACCTTTGAGATCAATAAAATAAAGAATACAAATACACTGTTAAATGACCAACTGAACTTCGGAAGTTCCCCATTGTTGAATTTATTTAATGAATAGATAATTTGTATAATTATTAAGTTTTGTTGTTAACCTTTAGTTACAATCTGCCTGTAAATATTTACTTCTAGAACCATTGAAAAATGTTTATTTCATTCTATATCCATACTTCTGATAAAGCTAATGTTTTAGCGAAACACGTGTCAAGTATAAAAATCAATAAAAGTGGGAATTTTACTAAAAATTTAGTGTTTTATTCTCATAGGATAAATTATACTAACTTTTGATGTAACCCATTTTCAGAGTAACATTAGTCTTAGAGGATCGACAACAAGAACCAAACGGCCAACAACATCCATTTCCGACAATGAAACGAACAAAAACATTGCTAGGAGAATGGAGGAACTCACTGCGTTTACGAGAGAAACGTTGGCTAGAGTTGAACGATTAGCCAATAGAAATAGAGAGCTTCCTAGTAAAAGGCAAAGTCCCGCCAAACAGGTTAGTGCAGGAACTCTTTTGTTTTAGATCGTATAACTTGTTGGACCTATTGTAACGTTTAATCCTGCTGGCTCTTAAATGTTCTTTGTTTATAATGTGAAAAGCTCTGCCGGCCATTTCATTGCTTGCCAAACGTGTTGATAAGGTGTTTTTAGGACCTGATGTCCATATTAGTAGGTGGGAAGGGACCAAGGCTGGCCTTGGGACGGTCGTGTCCCAAAAGTATATCTATCCTTTGCCGGAATCGAGTATCTATCCGCTAGTGATGTCAAGTATCGGTTCTTTCGAGTATTAAGGGTGCCCGGTGTCTCTTAAAAAAAGTACCCATTATATTAAATCTGGTACAAAGTACCGATCTCGCCACGTCGTTGTCAATATACCTGCCTACACTAGTCGGTGATTGGCCAGATTACTGAACGGCGCACAGACTCAAATCAAATCATGTAAATAAACTGATTTTTCTCAACCGTAATTTTTTTGAGTGTTAAGAAATGAAAAATAGCGTAAAAGTTCCCGTTGCTATAAAGTTTATTTTTATTGTATTTTTTACTTATTATTGTTTTTAAGGATTGAGATTATATAGGTACTTTTATAATTTTCTGTATTCTGTTTGTTTATCAATAAAATATCTTCTTATTTTAATTTAAAAACCGTTTCCTAAAGCCAGAGCATAAATATTTTCAAAATTTCTGATTTATTCCTTATGTAGTTATTACTTTGTCCAATTATTGTATTAATTAAAAAAAAATTCATATTCATTTCAATATTCATAAACGACAAAATGTACTATATTCTATATACCTATTTAATAAAATATTGGATGCGTGACGTGCAAATTTTGCTTGCATTCCTAAATGTGCGCGTTCCGTTTGTATTTATCATCCAGTTTAATTTCGGGTATATGTATGCAAAATTTATAGTTGTATACGCGCACCCATTCTTGTCAATCATTACTATTGATACCGAATGTACCGAAACCGAACGCCACCGATGAAGACGAGATATGTTTCGAGGAGACGAGTAGGTGATCTACCGCTCCCGGTATAGCATTGGTGTGTAGATATCTGGTACCGGGTACATTTATTGTCGACTACTCGGTACTTCGGATCCGAAAGAGTAACGGGTACTGTGTATCTGGTAGTTACCATATTGATATCTCTACTATCCGCTACCGCTGCGCTGCTAAGTGTTAAACTCCAAGATCGTATTCCTAACATCGATATATAAAGAAGATCAAAAGTGACAGATGTAATACAACGAATATGTATATTAAGGTGGAATTGTTCGGGGATATCGCAAGGATGAATGATAACAGATGGACACGTCGTATGGTTGAATGGAGGCCTAGAGAACATAAAAGATGGAGAGGTAGATCACAGACAAGATGGACGGACGACACAAAAAGATTAACGGGTCAATTTGTTAAGTTTTTTTTATAGATTTGAAATCCAGTAGGGTTGTCTGTTCTGTAGTGGTGACATCTAAGCAATTTCTTTTATTTTCACTATCAGTTTCCATGGTGAATTTTATATTTAACTGAATACTGTTAAGAAATTATAAAAAGAAATTTAATTTGGTCAAAGTGCCAATCTATCCAACCAATCTGTTTTTGTCACACCGATGTCAAAGTAATTCTTAGGAATATTATGACTAGGGAGAGCAGTTATTTTTCAAAATAATGTGTTACGATTTTTCCGGTCAGTGACAAGATGGAAGTGCGTAATAGAACATCATCAGTTTGTTTATACACATTATTGTCATATCAAACGCCATAAATTTTTTTATCAGTAAAAAAGGCTTTTAGCTTGATTAACTGTTATTTTTAAGAAGTTTTATATCATAGGCCCCTAATAAATTTACGCTTTCTGATCTCGATATACTTGGGAAAAAGTTTTTGAACGACATCAGAATGTAATTGGTTTGGAAGATAACCTCGCTTATATTTTTTTTTTATGGAAGTTGCACACGTGCTGCAGGGAAATCCCTAAACCTCTACAGGAGCGACGCGTATGCGGGAAAAGTGAATTACTGTGGTCTTGAATGGCTGTAAGTTGTATTCGACGGGAAATCATAGTACTACTGTCATCAGCAAAACTGTAGATTTGATTCTCAGTTCTTTACATCAGGTCATTAATATAAAAAAGGGGATAATAGCAGACAGTGCCCGTCGTTTAGAATGCCTTTTAAGGACGCACGAGACCCATAAACAAAACCTTTCACACATACCATAAAAGCGTATCATTCATGCACAACACTGTCAAATGCCTTCAATACATCAAGTACAACCGCTTGAAATTTTCCAAAATGTTAACTTGTGTTGTTCCAAATGTTTATGATATAAGTTAGAAGGTTGAGCGTTGCTTCCGAAACCGTATGATGGTCGCTAATAATATCAGATCATCCTTCCAAATATTTTCAAAGATGCAGATTGATAGCATCTTCCATAACTTTCAATATTTCTAAAAGCAGTGCTATTGGTAGCAAGTTGTTCGGAAGGTCTTTTTGCCTTTCTTGAGTATCGCATGAACTCTAGCTCATTTTCAGCAGAAAGGAAATATTCTGTGTGTGTGGAAGAGGTTAAATAATCTACAAGAAACTGGTGTTAGTTTACTCGCGCAATTTTTGGGTACTATGGTACTTATTCTATAAGCGCCATAAGTTTTTTTGAGATCTAGCCTTATTAAAATATGTTTACGACACGCTGTCTGAAGATAATATCGAACATCTTTGCTTCCTCATTAATATTAGTGGGGTGTTTTCTCTGGCAGACAACAGTAGACACAAGTTGACTTTCTCAACAGGTATTATATCAACAGTATTATCTGGCTATGTGAGTGGTAGTATAGTGGATTTAGTAAAATTTTAACCAGTGACTTTAGCCACTTATCAAAAAAAACTTGGCATTGTTAGAACAAGCAAGAAATTTGTTTTTATTTCTTTAAATGCACGCCTCTTTGATTTCGTCGAGTATGTATTTATATCTCTTACGAGCACTAACAAGATGTTACAATTTATGACGTTAAGGTTTTCACGCCATTGTCGGTAGGCAAAATATTTATCATAATACCGGAAGTTCGGGCAAGGCAGAATAAAAATAGGTCCGTAGTTTTAAATATTATACCTATAACCTTTACAATTATAGAAGTTGCCCTTATCAGTGCCTACACACCAAATACTAATAGCCAGCGTTCTTTGGGCCGAAATCTTTAAAAAAGTATAATAATTTTTCGTTGAATGTTTATATTTTTGCAGATATTGCGGTACTGGGGTTCGTACTTGCTAGTTAGTATAATTTTAAATCACGAATGTGATTACTGCAAATAATATTTTATGCTCAGTATATTACGAGGGCCGCCTATTAAGTTTTTACAAACGGCGCTATTGAGATGCGACATTACCATTGTTGTAAAATTTGACTTTTGTTATTGTTAAAACAGTGGTAGCTCAGAAATTAGCCGAATAATTTGTTTACAGTGAAGCGTTTAAAAAATAACAGTTTTGTAAACAAATGGAAATTTCACGGGAAGGTTTTCCTTCGATGATTTTTTACGATTTTAGTAAAGGCCTAGCTCAACAACAATGCCTCGACTCGTTTCGTTTAACTTTTGGTAATGAATCACCAACAGAAAAGACTTTTTACAATTGGTTTGCCGAATTTCGTCATGCTTCCGTCAGCGCTGAATTTCCTGAAGGTCGACCAAAATCGATTGTTGTTCCGAAAAACATCGATGCCTTGCGCAACATGATTGAAGAGGATCGGCATGTGAATTACCGTGAGATAGAGGCATCTTTAGGCATATCGAAGACTGGAGTACATTAGATTTTGCATGAACATTTAGCTGTGAAAAAAAGATCTGTTCGCGATTGATTCCGCATAATTTGACCGAAATTGAAAAACAGGCTTGTGTCAATTGGTAATGCTCAAAAAATTCGACCGAGGACATGCAAAATCCGTATACAACATCGTAGCAGGAGACCAAACTTGGATATATCCGAACGAGCCGGAAACTAAGCAACAATCAGCTGTTTGGGCGTTTCAAGCTGCACGAATCTAACAAAAGTGGTTCCTTTGCGAGCCACTTCCAAGAAAATGACCTGAACATGTTGCAACCATTGCTTTAGAGGATCAAAGAACAGTTAATGCTGAATGGTATACAACAATTTATTTGCGAGAAGTCATCGATGAAATCAGGAAAAATAACCGAATACGTCGCATCATCATATTTGACGGAGAAAAACATTGAATTAATGTCTCGTTGCCCGTATTCACCTGATTTATCGCCTAACGACTTCTTTTTCTTCCCAAATGTCAAAAAACGCTTGGACCACGATTTTCATCACCTGCTGTTGAATACTTCCCAAACCAAGTGAAGTACCAACTTCAGAGTGGAAAAAATGTTTCGAGAACTGGTTCGAACGCATGCAAAAGTGTATAAATCTTCAAGGAAATATTTTGAGAAACAAAATGATTTGTACCAAAAAAATTTTTTTTTTCATTGTTTTTGTAAAAACTTAAAATGTAGCCCTCGTATAAGTAAGTGGTCTTAGGTTAATCATCTACTTATAAAGGGTTGTCCAAAAAGTATTGAGGCTTTTAAAGTCAAGATTAAGACAAACGTTTTTTATATTTTAAAATACCTTTATTAAACCAAATAGATGCCATTTTATTCGGAAACCTTGTGGCATTTTTCTGGTAACGCTATAATCCCGTCAGTGTAGAACTTCTGTGCTTTCTGGGCAAAAAATTGTGACAATTAGCTTTCTCAGGCCTCCTTTAAAACTAACTTAACATCATTCAGGAAGTTCTGCCGAGACCGAAATAGTCTGACGGTGCAAGGTCCGATCTATATGGTGGATGCATTAAAACTTCCCAACCAAGCTCTCTTCATTTTTACCAAATTATCAAAGATGGGGGTGGACTAGCGTTGTCATGGTGGAAGACGACATCCTTCCTCTTGACTAGTTCCGGTGGATTTTTTTTTAATCGCTTGCTTTATTCTGGCCCATTGTTGACAGTCGAGTATCAATCGCTGGCTAGGCTGCAGCAGCCCATGGTGCACGATTTCCTTCCAATCCCACCCAACACAGAGCATCACCTTTTTTGGCATCAATCCGAACTTTGCCATCGTTTGTGGAGCTTCATCCTTTTTCGACCACGATCTTTTTCACACATTATTGTTGCATGTGACCCACTTTTTAACGCCTGTGATCAACCTTTTTGTTACCTTTATGTATTTACTTACTTTCTGAATCTAAACACCATTATATTTTACTTGTACCCAAATCAATGTTAGAGTAATCGGGCGTCCCCTGGAAACGGCAATGCCGGCCAATCCATCCACTACCCAGTCACCAAGAGATATACGTAGATGGAAATTCTTTTTATAGCCAGCTTTCTCTAAATGGTTTAAAACTGTTTGATAATAGATGATTAGTTCATTTGCGTAGCGTATTGTAGGGAAGTTTTACAGAAATTCCTTCAAGGTGCTCTAACTTAAGTCTGAATAAACAAATTTTTTGTGCTTCTACTGTCAAATGTCAGCTTTCAACTGACCCTAAGTATGACCTGATGCGACTTATATTACCTGAGCTATGTGACGCTAAAACTATCTAACTAGAATACAACTCAATATTTTTTCCACAACCCAATATATATTTTCTTATGACTGCGAGAGCCCTAAGCGTTACTCTCCACCCGTAATACCTGCCATGTAATTGAGAAGTTTTATTTTTAGGTGGAAAATAAGTCTGTTAGTACTGACAAATTTTCGCCAGGGCCATCTTCGATACTCAAGCGCAAACCGAGAGAGGAAAAAGAGACTGTCGTAGTAGTAGTTAACGAGACGCCTGCTGCAGCACATGCGCTACCGGTGTCCATTTTGAAAAGAAAAGTTGCCCAAGGTAAGAAAATTCATATATTTGATAGAAATTAAACAATTTTTTTTTTATTAAAGTTCCTCCTCTCTATTATAATTACTCGTATATCGTGCCGATCGTTTCTACACTGTGTCTTCTTCGGATAGCGTACACTGTAATTGTATCGACTTATTAAGTCAAAATTATTTTTTTTAATTTATCAATTTGTTTTTAGTGTTCCGTACGAAACACTTATAAGATCACTTCGGTGTCTGTCCGTCTGTCACACTCGATTTTTTCAGAAACTATTTGACATAGAAAGCTAAATTTGGCACTAATATAGGAATTCATGTCCTTATCAGAACCATGTCATTTTGAAAGTTAAATTTTGACTAAAAATGTTAGTTTTAGGGGATGAAATGGGAATTTAAAAAAATTTACCACTTCACCGAGTGAGGTGTCAAATGAAAGCTTGTGAAAACACGTGTCAAAAATATATATAATGTAATACTTGCGCACACTTCTTTGTATTATTTAAAACAAAAATGCCCAAAAACGCTTTTCCCCCCTTATCTCGAAAACTACTGATCAAAAATTTTTTAAAAAATTCAGGAATATTCTCCACGGGGTGTAGATTGAACGAAAATTATGACGAGTGCATTACCTTTAATAACACAGGCCAACAAAAAAAATATTTGTAAAAACTTTTTAAACCAATACATCTAAGTGTTATGTATTTTTGGGTGCTGAAACCGTATCTGTATCAGTTTTTTTGTATCACCCACAGTTCTCTCACAATATGACATCGATTAAATTTCAAAATAGGGAAAATTTGATACATAAAAAACTGAGCAAACTCTTGTTCTATAATGGTAAATAGATGTTCCAGATTCCAATAAATGTTTTTCTTTCAGCCTAGAACCAAGCAATTCTGCCTTTTCCTTAGTCAAACCCAACTCTCTCACTAAATCATTTAACTCAGCTTGTGTAAACAACTGTGGTTTTAAATTTTCTAGAGAACATTGAAACTCATCATCATCCGGTCGACTTTCATTAAATTCGGAACTGGATTGTAAAACGGTGGCTCAGAGACAGGAAGTCCCGGTCCATGTCCTACCGGCCGATTAGGTGAAGTAAAGTTAGGATAGACAATTACTTTTTCTTATTTTTGAAGTTTTATCCAGAAACATAACGCTGCAAAAATAATGCTTTTCTTGCTCTCTCTCCATACCATGGGTACTGTAAATCTAAAAGCTTTCTTTTCTTTCTTATACCATTTCCTAAGATCCTCGACACAAACATAACATACTTTGTGAGGAGTCCAACATTTTTCTTGATTACCAATTTCTACACCAAAATATGTAATGTTTCTTTGATATTTTTTTACTACAAACTCACCACATATATAACAAATAGTGTTGGGAGAGTTTTTACAATCACGATTAGCCATACTTTGAGTGTGAATTAAAGCACATGGGTTAAACACTGCAATGCGAGGTTATATTAACTGGAATAAAACAAACAGCTGTGACATTTATCGGAACTGCCAACCTAATAACATTTAATTTTACTGCCAGCCTTATAAAATTCTGATTTTATTGCCAACCTAATAACATTCGAATGATAAAAAATAAACTTTTCACATTTTAAATATTAAAATGTAAAATATTGGTGGATGATACGACTGTTTTATTATTATTTTCGCACACCAAAAAACATAGAAATCAGGTAAAATTATTAAAAAAATGTTTTCATCGTTGGCCTGTGTAATTTATCTGGTATATAAAAAACAAAAATTTCAAGGTCATTAGTTTTCAACAAATAACTTTGTTGAAAATCATTTGGGGTGTATTTTGTGAAGTCATTGATCATTTTACACCTACATAACAAAAATTTTTATTTTAAAAGCAATCAACGTACGGAACATCAATTGCGCAAGTCCGACTTGCACTTGGCCGGTTATTTTTATTTTTTTGCTACAAATATGTTAAAGTTAAACCTTGCGGGACACCTTTTATTGAGGCAATGCATTTTTAGACGATAAGACTGAACCTCATTCGACACACACTCCGCCAGTTACCTTTTCGCCGAGCGTAGTGGAGCCCGCAACGACCAATAGGAAACAGGGAATTTTAAAGAAAAGAGCTAGCTTAGACGAATCGACTGTGATGCGACATAGGAGCTGTAGCCCCCGATGTAGCTAATAAGGCTTCTGATTCTAGGTAGGTTTCTATGAGTGTCAGTAAAATACTATTAACTGTTAATTTTTATGGTAGCCAAGAATTTGTTTAAAACACAACACGACGAGAAATCTCTAGATAATCGCAATAGGAGTCCTCAGTTAGCTTGGTTTTTCCGCTGAGGCTCTTAACTAGCCGATGAAGCTTCGCCATACAATTTATAAAAAATAGCATAATCTCTCCTTTTGAAACTCGGCGCCTGGAAGACGCGCTCTGTTGAGGAATCGCACTTCTAAACTGCTCTGTAATTGTGTGTCGTTCTCAACCGGTGAAAACTGAGACGCAATAATCTTGTATTTTTAGGCTCCGACCCTGAGTTTAATCCTATGGGGAAAACCATAAGCTAACAAATTGTATTTAACTCAGCTATGTTGTGCAACCGTAACTTAATTGTAAACCGCACTCTGTGCCAAATCCATTAGGGCTAAAATGCGATTTTAATATAATTATGAACAGGCGACGACAAAATCGTATCTCATGGTTTATTGAGGATTAATTTTCTATTTTTTAATAAAACTAGTTTACAAGGTTTTTATTCATGAAGTAAAACATATATATTTTGTTTATTTTAAGTGTCCTCAACTTAGAAAATATATTTAAAAATAGTCAGGTTGTCAAACTTTCAAGATATTTAATAAGAAATATTTCACAAAAAAAAAAACATTTAAAGTACGAAATAAACAATTAAAAATGATAAGGTTAAGCTCTTTTTTTGTAAATACTTGTATCTGTATCTCTTACAACAGACCAACAGTAGTCTCCTAGCATGTTCTGGTTCTAAAAACCTTGATAATTTTGCTGAAATAATTTTTTATATCCTGATGCAAAACTCATACTTCCAATTTGAAGAATTTCCGGTCAAAAAAATCATCCAGATGAGAATGCAAAAATATAAATTTTAATTTATCAGAAATAGTTGCTTACATTGAATAGTTCCATTGAAAGTACACTTCCAGAAAATAGTAAATCATTTGTTAGCATGTCGCAATCAAATATCGAAAAACATGGTTAACAACACAAATTCTAATTCACAAAAAAAAAAAAACATAAAAGTAATTAAAGGGTTGAAAAAGAAAGATGCCTTCTACTTAAAAGCGGATAAAGGAAATAGGGTTGTTATATTGGATAAGAAAGATTATTTTGAACGCGTAGATAATCTTATCGAATCTGGCCCTTATGAAAAGGTAATAAGAAATCCATTACCGAGAATTATAACAGAGGTAAAAAATTCTTTAAAAAAATGTAAGAACCTTGTCTCCGATTCGCTAAAATTTAAATTAAATGTGAGTAATCCGACCATTCCAAAGTTGTATTGCTTACCCAAAATTCACAAACCTGGAAAAGCAATGCGACCGATTGTTTCATCGGTGGGATCACTCACATATTTAATATCCAAATGGTTATCAAAGGAACTTGAGAATTTACCATTAAATACTTTCGCAGTGAAGAATTCGTTAGAATTCATTAATAAAACAAAAAATCTAGTTCTTAATGAAAGCGAAGTCTTAATTTCTTTTGATGTCAGTTCTTTGTTCCCAAGTGTGCCAATACCACAAACTTTACAATATCTCAAAGAATTACGTAGAATGAATGACTTTGAGGACGAAATTATTTGTGAATACTTAACATTATCCAAACTTTGTATGGAACAAAATTATTTCCAATATAACAGTCAACTTTATGTTCAGAAAGAAGGAACAGCTATGGGTAATTGCTTATCACCTTTCATAGCCAACCAACCAATCGCACTACTCTCAATAATATCGAAAGTCATGGAAAAGGCTATCAATCAGCATCTTCTAAAATATCTTGAAGGATTCAACATTATTAGTGATCACCAATATGGCTTTCGTAAAAATAGATCAACAGGAGATCTTCTGACTTGTGTAACACATGTTTGGAACAACGCAATTGAACACTTTGGAGAATCTCGAGCGGTTGCTCTTGACATATCCAAGGCATTTGACCGTGTTTGGCACGATGGGCTGTTGGCTAAGCTACGTTCTTATGGTATGTCTGAAAAGTTCTGTTTGTGGCTCTCATGTTTTTCTCAGAGAGCGTTCTTTACGAGTGGCAGTCGACGGATTTCTTTCTTATACCTTCACTATCAACGCCGGTGGGCCCCAAGGTTCCATACTGTCTCCTACTCTCTTCCTCATTTATATTAACGATCTGCTGGAAAAGACCGAGAATCCAATCTACAGCTTTGCAGATGACAGTACACTTATCTCTTCATTCACTTTGAACGCTCGGACATCGACTACTCAGACGAATATCCGCAGACAGCAGGAAGTCATTCAACTTAACAAAGACCTGGAAGAAATTCTATCTTGGGGTGACAGTAACCAAGTGGAATTTAACGCTACAAAAATCCAGGCTGCAGTTTTTTCTAAAAAAAAAAGTTGCAGAACCCGACATAGTTATGTTATGTCGGGGCACTCCATCCCTCTAACATCGTCACTCAATCTGTTAGGCGTTAATTTGGGAGCAAATTTGTCCTGGCATGAACATGTTGCAGGCATAGCAAGGAGAGAGCTTCTCAAAAGTTGGGAATATTGTTTCGAACCAGAAAGCTTTACACTCCACAACAACTGTTAATTCTTTACAAAGCTCAAATTCGACCAACTATGGAATACTGCTCCCATGTTTGGAGCTCCGCTCCCAAACATACACTGCATTTATTGGATTCTATCCAGAGAAGAGCTGTTCGTCTGATTGGAAACCCGGAACTGACCGACGGCCTTGATTCGCTGGAACATCGAAGAACGGTTGGCGACTTGAGCCTATTCTACAAGTACTTTCATGGAAAGGGTTCGAAGGATGTGGCTCGCTTAATTCCTCCCAGAGCTGTGCATGTTAGAAGTACACGTCGCGCTAATACTTCACATCCGTATGAGGTTCAGCATGTTACTCCTCGTACAACGCTTTTCAAGCAGTCTTTTATATGGAGAACATCATACCTTTGGAATAGTTTGCCCAGGACTGTGTTTCCCATCGAGTGCAATCTACAGCGATTCAAGAACAACGTGAATCGCTTTCTCCGCACACGTGTCGCTCCTGTAGCGCTTTAGGGACTTCCCTGTAGCACGTGTGCTAGACCCATAAAAAAAAAAAAAAAAGCCAATTTTTCATGAGTAAGTTTGAAACCGAAGCCAGTCAAGAATTCGAATATTTCCCAAGGGTATGGTATAGGTATGTGGATGATATTTTCGTGATTTTTGATACAAAGAAAGCAAACATTGATGATGTTGTTTCTAAATTAAATAGCCGGTATAATTCCATTAAATTCACTTACGAAGTTGAGAACAAAGGATAATTGCCTTTTCTAGATATTTTAATTATTAAAAATAATGATAATAGATTGGAATTTGATATCTATAGGAAGGACACAGTAAGAGATAGATATATTCCTAATGATTCATTTCATTGCAAACAACACAAATTAGAATCATTACATTTTTTAGTTCATCGTTTGGTCACTTTCCCTTTGAATAGAGTAAACTTTAATAAAGAAAAGAATCGTATTAGAAATATAACTAGAGTTAATGGTTATGACGATGACTTAGTAAATAAGCTAATAAATAGACATAAGTTTAGGTTTAATATTCAGAATTCCACCTTTTTTACACGCGAAGAAAATAACATCAAGTGTGTCTCCATACCATATAATCCGAAATATAGCAAGGGACTCAATAAGGTAGGCCTCACCTTAGTTTATAAGTCATCAGACAATCTGAGGAATATCTTAGGAAATCCCAAAGATAAGATTCCTAATTGTGAGAAAAGTGGAATTTATGAAATTAGTTGTAATGATTGTGACAAAAAGTATGTTGGGCAAACTAAAAAGTCAATTAAAACACGATTTAAAGAACATTTAGCACACTTAAAATACAGTAGAACAGAAAAGCCTAGCATTGCCGAACATGCCTTTGAAACTGCTCATATTGTAACAATACATAATCCAAGATTAATAAAAAATGTAGCTGATAGGAGATTGTTGAACGCATACGAAAGTGTGGAAATTATAAAATGTAAAAGTAGTTTAAATAAAGACAGAGGGCCTATTCCTTATAGTCCTCTCTACTGGTTACTTGACCGGAACTGATGGCCTTGCCTATGCCATTAGTTCCGCCTGAGTAATTCAAGGGTTAGGCTAAGTATAAATAGGGTAGATTTGTAGTTTAGCTTTAGTCAATCATCGCTCCTGATGAAGCTAACATGGTTAGCGAAACGCGCGTCAAGTGCAAAAATAAAGTGTTTGGTGTAGTGGTGATATATACTGAGTAGTATCATTGTGCCAAGGATTCCACATTCCCAACTTGGTTAATACTTCTTTTAGTTTAGCCTCAGAAAGACTCGTGAATACACGGCATAAGTACAAAAACGCTGGCCCTGACTTATTAAAAGCTTTGACAAAATTTTTCATTACGCCTAACTTAATGTGAAGCGGTGGTAATATAATTTTCCAAAGAGGGTAGTTCGGGATATAATATAGGCTAAGGGTGAATATCTATTTTAATTTTATTTTTGAAACATGATTTCAGGAAGGCAAATAAGACATGTTCGGAAATTCGCTGTTAATTAGCTTTTATCATTCATATGGGAGTTTAAATCCTCCTTACTGAACCGATTATAGTTTCTTTTTATTTCTTAGCCTCATCACAGCATATTGCTTTTTCAGATCTATTTCTCAAGAATCAAAGAAGATCTTCTCTAGAAGAATTACGTAGAACTCAATCTCCAGAAGTACATATTCAAGGGATTTTAAAAAGAAAGACATCAAAAACCGAGGAAGACGACCAATCTTTGAATTCTCCGCAGGGTATTTTAAAGAGGAAATCTGGAGCAAGTAGTGCAGGTGAGTGCTATATTCAATTAAATATCCTTTCCTATCTATTGATTTTTTCTTTTCGATGTATACCGTGTGTCCCATATTGCGATCTTTGAAACTATAGATCAGAGGTTCCCAAACTTTTTTTTCTCGTAGACCACTTTCAAAATTTTACTGGTTTCGGTGGACCCCTGCTGCTACATTTCTACCATATTCCCAAAACTCATCAAAAAATGTGAAGATTAGATCTAACGATGGAAATTTGCGTCGTGGCTGAGTTCCTACCCTAAATTCGGAGTGGTAAAAATAAAAAGAAAAATAATATATTTTCTTGTGTTCTATTTATTAAAATAATATGATTACAGACTTAATAGAATTAAAATTAAACATTAATAACGTACCGTAACTTCAACAATGCAAATCAACAATTAAAAAAAAAATAGTCATAATTTTAATGGAAAATTATGACTAGCAAATCTCCCCGTTCTGTGATGTTCAATCTGCTCCTTTTTTTGTTAATAGGTTTGTAACGACACTAAAACTTTTTTCGACAAGGTATGACGAGGGAAACGCTATTAAAAGTTTTCTCGCAATTTCCCACAGCCCAGGATATTTTTCGGGGTATTTCTGCCTGCAGCCAAAATGTTTGATAGCCTTTTTTAAATTTCACCTTCAGCTCCTCATTGGTGCTAAGCTCGAGTAGCTCCTCTTGTAATACCACATTCGCCACTTCCGTTTCATCAAATGGATTTATGATCCATGGTGGTATTTCCATCGTTAGAATATCTTCAAATCTATTTTTGAAGTCATCATGCAGGGCATTTAAATGTTGAATATCCTCATCAAGACATTCTGCCTGTGACAAGTTTGGAAACTGGGAGAATTCGCGCCGACTAATATTTTGCTTCATAAATTTCAATTTTGCAAGAAAAGCCGAAATTACACCCTTTGTTTTTATTAAATTTAGGCTGTCCCCTTGTAACTGCAAGTTAATGTCATTAAATTTTTTTAACAAATCTGTCAAAAAATCAGGTTTTCTTTTAAATCTGGATCTTTACTTCCAGAAACTCTAAAACTGATTCAAAAAGTGAGTAAAATCTTGTTAAACATGCACCTTTCGACAACCAGCGTACTTCAGTATGTAAGTGCAATCGTTGGAAATCTTCATCATTTTCGTCGGACAATTGTGCAAATAAACGGGTATTCAACGCATTGCTTCTTATTTTGTTAACTGCTTTAATCACAAATTGAAGCGATTGGTGCAATCTATCACTCAAATTTTTCGCTACCAGGTGTTGTCGGTGGATGACACAGTGAATTGCAGTTACTCCTGGTATAATTCTTTTAAGATGGCTTATAACCCACGATATCGCCCGAAGTTGGCAGGAGCTCCATCTGCTGCCACCGAAATAATGTTTGTAAATGGAATCGATTTTTCCTTAAAAAAATCACTCAGGACATTAAATATTGATTCGCCTTTAGTGTCCGTCTCCAAAGTTTTCGCGAATAGCAGCTCTTCATGGATTTCTTCGTCCATAACAAATCGAACATATACCAATAATAATGCTTCATTACCAGGGTAAAGTTGACTCGTCCAGTTGAATAGAAAAATGAGTTGTTTGCAGATCATTACACAAGAAGCTTTCAATATCAGAGCTCATTTCATCAGTACCTCTTTGTACAGTGTTGTTACTCAAAGGAATTCTTTTGAGTATGTCAAATGGAGATTTGTGCAGAACAGTTTTTAAAACCTCTTCAACAGCGGGGTAAAATTAACTGTTCTCCGATGGTGTGCGGTTTTCCAGATTTCGCTATAAGCAATGAGATATTGTAAGATGCCCGCAAGCCATCATCGTTACTTTGAGACGTTGAAGCGAACATACTGTGCACGGTGGGTCTCTTTTCATATTTTTCCTTCAATGTTTGAAAATATTGTGAATCTTTACCTATTTTTATCAGGATGACACCTTCTTAGATGATCTTCGAGCTTCGATGGTTTCATAGAGTCATTGCTCAAAACTTTGTTACATAAAAGGCATATGGGTAATCGTTTGTCTGCCTTTGATGGAAGAAAACTAAATTTCAAATAATCAACCCTGTACTGTCTACATTTTTTCTTAGATTCGGCTATGTTTCGTATCAGTTACCTACCTGTGAAGAAAAAAATGTTTGTTTTAGTAATCATAAGGCGACTTTAACAGGATATGGCTATTTTTTAACAGAATAAAATATGATTAATTAATTATTGCAATGAAAAAACCAAAATGCCGGCGGCAAAACTGATTTTAATTATTAAAAGCAATAAACTGTTAAGACCCATATAGAGGTTTTCACAAAACGCTGCTGAACCTATTTTAATGTAATATAAAATATTTTTTGTTTAATTATATTTTGATACATTTCTGTTGTGACGTCCTTTTATGACATGCTAAACTGTCCTCAGTTTGAGGCATCTTTTTCCGTACCCTGTGAGAAGTTGTTTGTCCCACGCTTGAGCGCAATTTTGTAAGGTGTGCTAATTTTGCTTTATTTTTCGCCCATGTAGACTGCGTCATTTTGTACATTTTTAAGTACTGGACGCCCCAAGCTTGAGCACAATTTTCTTGCAGCCCCGCTTTAATTTCTGATAATGAATTGAGTGAAACCTGATTTTAAAAGAACTAAAGAAATTAAAGAAATACTAGCTCAGTTTTCCTTGGTGGAGAGATATGGGTAAGAGATAATTTTTGTACGTCTTTTTGGAATTTAATTCTATTTTTAAAGAAACCTCAGTTGTACGACTTTTTTTTGGGGCACCACTCATTTTAAAATAGAAAGGATTTAACTTCAGCTAAGAAAAATGAGAAAAAACTGAAGTGTTTTATGGATATTACTAAAAATAATTAGTCTAGTACAACTGATCCTGAAAAGAGAAATAAATATTCAGTGAGACACTAGCTTTAATCAACAAAAAAAAGAATTTATTCATATTTTTAAAATGAAAATAAAAAGTTCCAACCTTTACAGTTATACCAAAAAATTCTAGCCTAAATAGTAGTTGTTACATTTAAACTTTAAACTTTTACAACCCCGAAGGCGAGACATCGTGTTTTACACTTCACTTTTTTGTCTGTTATTCATTGCTGTTAATGCACTGCTCTTAAATAAGTCTATTGGAGGGAGTTTTGTTGACTTACTCTTTTTCAGTCCTGCTGTGATGGACTTCGCCCGATTTCACACTTTTTTCTTAACACTTAGAAAGCTCACTACAGCTTTTATTGTCGAAACTGGTATTTTACTTAGCGGCTTCTGAAGAAAATTAGCCTACTTCGGCTAGATGGAAAATAGCCTCT
>CM032451.1:62696966-62836921 GCA_019049505.1 Pachyrhynchus sulphureomaculatus | reverse complement strand
TCTTTTCTATTATATGGATGTGAAAACTAGACTCTCGATTAAAATCGAAGTGTATTTATACAGACGGATGTTACATATCGGTGCAAAGAGTAACCAACCAGGAAGTACTAATGACGCCACAAACGTCGTGTCTGATAGAAATGAAATAATTAAATTAATGTTATGATTTGGCATTTTAATTCTAATTAGTTTTAAGATGATGCCAATACGTCATACTTTATCGAATGCTTTACTTATGTAGAAAAATATGGTTCCAGTATGACGTCTCATATTAAAAACTTTAATTATGTTAAAGACTAGCTTCGTTGACTGCTTGGTAGTACAACGTTTAATTTTTTTTTTTGCGGAGAGAACATTTTCTATTAAGTTCATATAGTTTAATATTCCCATCTAAAAACAACAGAATGCCCTGTATATTCCTTAATAATCGTCAACAAATTGATGCAGTATACACCGGCGTGCCTGCGACAGGGTACTTTTCTTAGTAAGCATCTAATGCTGCAGAAAAAAACTACATTCGAAGTTTTAAAACCAACTATTCACTAAAGAAAATAATATACACCAACCATTTTCTATCCTAAGCAAAAAAATTACTTTAATTCCAGTAACAACAACTTTAATTTTGTATGAAGCTCAAATTTGACCAATGATGGAATACTGCTCCCATATTTGGAGCTCTACTCCCAAACACCCCTGAATTTGTTTTATTCTATTTAGAAGAAAGCTGTTCTCCTCATTGAAAATCTAAAACTTACCAGTAATCTTGATTCCTCGGAATATCAAAAAACAGTTAGCCACTTGAGTATCTTCTACGTCGCACTAATACGAGGCATGTTTTTTAAGTAAGTACCGTTTTGGAATTAAAAAAAGACGTGCAAAGATATCGCTATAATTTTATTTTTACATGAAAGCCTGTACCTTAATCTACTTTTCTACATAATTTCCGTGAATATTGAGGCACTTGTCATAACGTGGCACCAGTTTTTGAATACCCTCCTCATAAAATTCTGCCGCCTGACTTGTTAACCACTGTATCACAAATGCGATACAAAACACTACGAGAATATTGAGGAAAGCAGTCGCACAATGATGAAATTGTAAAGCGTCTGTTTTCTCTCACCTTTTCGTCCACTTTCTGCACCAAATCTTCATTAACGACCGAAGGACGCCCACTCCGTTCTTCATCATGCACATTTGTGCGGCCATCTTTAAATGCTCTCACCCATTTCCTTACCATTCCATCACTCATAAAGTTTTGTCCGTAAACTTCACAGATCTCACGATGAATATCGATCGGTTTTACGCCTTTAGCACTAAGAAATCGTATAACAGCCCGTACTTCACAATCGGCGGGACTCACGATTGTCGGAGGCATCTTAAACACTCAGTAAACAACGTATACAATGAAGAATCAGACTGTAATGGCGTCAGTGCGTAGACATGAGATGTAGGTTACCAGCGCGCATGCGCGGAACGCCGACCGTATCGCTGCGGCGGCGGAATCGCAAAACGGTACTTACTTAAAAAACATGCCTCGTACTACACATCCGTATAAGGTTCAGCTTGTCACTCCTCGTACAACCCTTTTTAAGCACTGTTATATGAAGAATCTCATCCCTTTGGAATGATTTACCCAGGACTGTTTCCCCGCGAGTATACTTACAGCAATTCAAGACCAACGTGAATCGCCTTTTCAACACACGCATCGTTCCTGTAACGCTTTAGGGATTTCCCTACAGCACGTGTGCCATGCCGATAAAAAAGAAATTATCCACTTTTTATTACAGTTTCATTATTGACACAACGATAGAGTGAATAGATTTAAGATGTAATTTTTTGCTACTAACTGCTATAACCGAGAATAGAAAATGTGAAAATTACACAGCATGACACAAACGTAAGCTGAAGCAGAGAAAAAAAATACTTTCCATACAAGATAAATATCACAGAGTTATTAGTAACTATGTAGGCAGTAGAAAGTTTAAATTTTTATTTTGCCGTCAGGCATTACAACTTAGGGAAGTAACTGTCAATCATAGACAAATAAACTTAAGTAGACTTAGATTAGACTCTACCCATTTTAGGACATGTGTACTTTTGCTGCCATTTGCGGGACTGGAGAATAGGGTAGGGTTTTTGCAATTTTATTGAAATATATTAATTGTTTCAACGCAAAAATTGCTAAATAAGCTGTTCAAAATCATTTCAAAGTTCAAGGTAGATGGTACTCTCAGCCCTCTGTTTTCCGATCTTAATTTCGAATTTCGTTTTAGATACAATGCTTTACAAAATTCAGTTGGCTGATTTGCGATCAAACTGGAGCTCTTATAGTACTTCCTTTAAGAGTGTGAAAAGATTGAAGTAGGCTTCTAGTTTCAAGCTAACCAGTCTTTTAGTAGCAAGTAAGCACTGTTATATGCGCAACTGTAAGAAGTTCGTTGGTAGAAAGATCTGTTTTTTTGAAAATATTCAGTAATACTTAACTTAAGTAGACTTAGATTAAACTATATCCATTTTAGAAAATCTGTACTTTTGATGTCATCTGCGGGACTGGACAATAGCTGGGCAAAGTTTTTGCAATTTTATTGAAATATATTATTTGGTTCAACGCAAAAGTTGCTAAATAAGCTGTTCAAAGTCATTTCAAAGGCTGTGTTTGAGATACTAATGAAATTTAAAGTTGTTTTTGTGTATCAAATACGAAGCAAGATACAAAAGCAGAGAACCTAAAATAATAAAACGACACAATGTTATTACTTATCCGTTAATTACTAAAATACAAATTTTTAAAATATCAAGCTATTATTGATAAACTTAATATTATTTACTTTCTGCTCTTTTAGTTAGAACTATGCACTCATTAAGTTAGAGTTTCAGTGGCATTGTGAAACCAGGTGAACCAAAGAATTTTTTTTCGTTAATTTTGAAAGCGGGATAACACTATAAATTTGACCGAGTTGGTGCTAACCGATGCAATCAACCAGTTTTGATTGTATCGGTTTAATGATTGATCGTGTTTTAATGTAAATATGCGGAGGTCCGGTTCTTCATATTGCAAATATTGTCACATACATTATGTATATTCGAGCTTAATTTTTACCTAGAGAGAATCCATTAAATAAAGTCATTTAGCCAAATAGAGTCTATATATTTTAATAAAATACTTTTTGTCCAAAGGTCATATTACTTTAAGAAAGAAAGAACATTTAGCAATATTGATGTAAATTACGTAAAAGGGCTGTTAAATAAAACTGAGAGAAAAAAGTTGTTAATATATATATTTTTTTTAATATTAATAAGTTGTTTTGACTTTTGAGACTCCTACTCGGTCTACCACAAGCAGAACTGAAGTAATGGGAATTCAAGTATTCCAAAATCAAGCTTTAAAGAATGCCTAGTTTTATCCTAACTCTAGTAAGATATAGAGAACAGCGGGAAGCCGGATTTAGGAGCTGAAGGTACATGGATTCAGAAGTATTACATTAAGGAAAATTAAAGGCAAAGCTGGTTATAGACGGAACAGTCAATCAATAACAGTCTCTTTGAAGAAAATCTTTTTTATGTTCTGGGACTCTAATGGATTTAGACCCAAATTGTATGGTCCTCAGGGAAGGGTAGATTTTTCGCAAAAAGAACCCTTTGATACGTTAAACACTTACATTTTGTTTAAAAATCAAAGGCTGTGGGGAGACATTTTGCACAAAAATAGTACATACAATGGAGATTTTTTATTAAAAGCACACTTTAATTCACTAAAATTTTAAAAGCCCCGTTTTCTATATCTACTGAGGCAAGAAGGGCGTGTGGCTTCCCGTTTGATTACGCCACAGATAGGGATTAAATCTAGAAATAATTAAAAACTATCTTAATAAAATTATTACTAAATATTTTCAAAAAAAAAACTTCTTTCAACGAACTTATTAGACATTCCCATACACCATCTAATAACAGTAGTTATTTACTACCAAAGGATTAGCTAGCTCGAAACTAATACCTATGACAGTTGCAGTAATTACTGCAGTCTTTCCACACTTCTAAATGAAGTTGAAGCTCCACCTCTATCCAAAATTCAGTCAAGTGAATTTCTTGTAACACCATAACTAACATAAAACGATATCTACGGGCCCTAACCTAAACAAACCTGATTTACCCCAGAAGATCGGTCAATCAAACTATTTTTATAATACCCTGTATATCAGTGTCTACAGGTTTTGCGATGATCGTAAAATGGGATTTAAAGAACAACGAAACTATAGTATAGGCATAGTAAATCCAATATAGTAGCGAAAATGAACTCCAAGGTGGTGCCGAAATTTTGAGGAGGCGTGCGTCGACGGGGGCCTCTTTCAAAATGGCCGCTCAATGTTTACATCTGATCTGGGAATGTGTTTTTTGAAATGTATTGCCGATCGTTTCTTGATGTGACTGCGGTTTATATGAATTTAAAGACAGAAGGAAGAGAGAGTTTGTATAAAAGAGAATTAAAAACGTTTGTAAGGAGAATCGAAAAGGTTGACAAACAATTTGTATAATCATGGGGAAAGGAGGTTATTGTTGTGCCGTTGACAATTGTAACAATAATTCAAAAAGTACGCCGTGAGTGAGTTTCGTCTTCTTTTCCAAAGATGTTGAAAGGTAAGCGATTTAATTAAAGAATATCAATTGCGTAACAAATCGTATGCGAATAAATTGAATTTTTCTGAGAAGCTATTTCTCTTATGATATTTTTTGGTTATAGAGCAAAGTTGGCTTGTAGCAACCAAACGCGTCATCAATTGTCCAATTGAAAATTTGTGCAAAAATTATAAAATATGCGCCTCACATGCCTCACATTTTTCTAAGAAAATGTTTAAAACTGATTTGAAAAATCGTTTATTCTATTATGCGCATCCAAACGTTAATATAGGATCAGATAAAGAGTATTCCGTGTGTCAAAGGTTAATAACACAGGTAAGGATCGTTATAAGAGTCGGATTTTATTGTAATTACAATGAGGCCCAATCAGGCCCAAAAACATTCAATTTGTATTCGGACATAAAAATCCTTGCTGAATTCAAATATGTATTTACAAATTTGGGTTCCAGTTTCAGTTTTCACTTTTGGGCCTTATAGAGTCTCAACAAAGCATTGAGCCCAAATCTGATATGTCAGTCTAATGTAAGTGCTGCATTAACTTGCCTTTTAATTAAATCAAAAATTTTTAAGCATTTATATAATATCTATGATTTTGAATAATAAAACTTTGCACAGTAACGTTATTTCTATTTAAAAATCTTCCACTGGACAGACTGCCACGTAACTTCTTGAAAACTGAGACCCAATTTTCCTATACGGTTACCCCTGAGTTTGGCTACTGTATTGGGTTTACTGTGGTATAGGCATGAAAATCTTTTCTTTTCCTATTTGCCAATTTCTGTGAATCAAATTTTTAGATTCGTTTTTGTAAATATATTTTTATATAAATATTCTCCAACCACTTTAAAAAAAAAAAGATAAAATATTTTTATCCAGTTATCTCTCATATCAATTTTTTTTCTTTAATTTGTATCTTTTTTACTTCATCAATAGATGCCAGAACGAAACAAAAATTAATTTTCAGTTTTTCCATGCAAAACAACTATATTTTGGCACGGTTCCCTCAGATTGTAAAGAGCCTCTAAAATTAGATATCGCAAAATTTTCAGTCGATTTTCTAACCGCTCGTAAGTGGACGTCGAATATTATTCCGGAATTGAGAAAAGTTTGTTTTTGTTGTGAAAATTAATTGGTTTTTACCTCGTGGAAACGTTACAGGTATGTAGTGTATTTACGTTGCAGAGCGAGGTGTTATCAGTTTCGTGTTTTGTATATTTACACTTGAATTCGAAATATACATATTTCAAAACAACAGATATGACCTAGAAATAAGTTACATGAGTGTTTTGCGTCGGTGGATATTTTCAGCTGAATTACGAAATGCTCGTAACTTTATTTTGTGATGACAATAAATCTGGACCTAAAGCTACATATTCATACCGTAACAAAAACATATCGGTAAAGTGACAGTACGTCCCTCGTAAACACGGAGTTCTGAAATAAATCATGATTTGACTGGCCTATACGAAAGAATTACTTAATCTAAATATTACAACTCGATATTTGGAATGATATGTGCTTTACTGTATCATACTTCTTGTGATTAGGTGCTTCACTTGTGATACTAATCACAAGCAAAGGAAGGATTTCAGAGATACGAGGGTTACCTTTTAAGTTTTTATGAAAACAATGAAAAAAAAAAAAATGTTACAAATCGTTTTATTTACAAGCATTTAAACCAATTCTCGAAACATTTTTTTCCACTCTGAAGTTGGTACCTCAAAAACATGGTTTTGGAAAAATTCAATAACTTCTTGAGGTGATGAAAATCGCTCACCATGCATTTTTTTGCCATTCGAAAACAAAAAAAAGTCGTTAGGCGATAAATCAGGTGAGTACCGGCAATGAGACATTAATTCAATGTCATATAATCAATTGTTTGACGTGCTGTGTAAGAGCTGGCATTGTCATGATGAAGAGTGATGCGACGTTTTTGGTTGTTTTTCCTAATTTCATCGATGACTTCTGGCAAACAAATTGTATACCATTCAACATTAACTGTTCTTCGATCTTCTGAAGAATGGTTACATGTCCAGTACGACTAAAGAAACAAGCGTTCATTTTCTTGGAAGTGCTTCACGAACAAACCTCTACCTTACGGCAAGTCACATGACGATCCTCTTCAATCATGTTACGCAGAGCATCGATGTTTTTTGGAACAACAACCGATTTTGATCGACCTTCACGAAATTCATCGCTATCGGAAGCACGACCATGATGAAATTCTGCAAACCAATGTGTCTTTTCTGATTACTGATTCATTACCAAAAGTTGATCGAAGTGGTTCGAGGCATTGTTGTTGAGTTAGATCTTTACTAAAATCGTAAAAAATCATCCAACGAAAACCTTCACGTTAAATTTCCATTTGTTCACAAAACTGTTTTTTTTTAACGCTCACTGTAAATAAACTACTCGGCCAGTTTCTGAGCTACCACTGTCTTAACAATAACATGTCAAATTTTACAACAATGGTAATGTCACATCTCGCTAGCGCTATGTAGTGGTCGTTTGTAAAAATTTAAAAGGCAGCCCTTGTACGAGGGTGTTTTTTAAAGTTATCTATCTAGCTGTGAATATCCTGGATGGATAAAGTAAGCAGTGGGGAAGTGCTACATAGAATCGGAAAAAGGTGAAACTTTAAACACGGTGAAACGAAAAAGCTCTTATACTTTAGTCATGTGATGAGGGGAGAGAAAAATTCGATGCTAGGACTTACTATGCCGGGAAATATAAAGGGAGAGAGAAGTGTAGGAAGGAGATGAGTACCCTAGTTGCGAAATTTGAGGAAGTGGTTTGGCTGCAGTTCCACAGAACTGTTTTGGATGGCGGTGAATAAAATTAGAATAGCAGTGATGATAGAAAATGGAACCAAAGGAAGAACCTAGCTATGAAAATGTTGTCTTACAAAGGAAATTGCGTGGTCATCAAATTACTGTCACTTTTCTAAATACTTTGAGTTTTGCAGTTTTTACTCTTTTTTTCGAAAACTGAGGAAAAGTGAAAAATGATAACATTTCTTACTAAAGGGGGAAATGAACCAAGGGAATTCATGACGGGATGTGTGTTTACGTCAATCAAATTTTTATCTAAGTCGTTTTGATGGAGTCAAGACTTACTTTAGGATGGCGCCAGATCAGGAAGACCGGTTGAAGCTAGAACTGTGGAAACTATCAGGCTTGTTAAGAATTTATAGATGTCAAAGTGACGAACTAATATTTCAGTTCTTGCTAAAGAAGCTGCAGTATCGGAAACAGCAGTTTTTCAGATTGTTCAGGAAAAGTTAGAAGTAATAAAAGTTTTTGCACAATGGATTCCCATTAATTTACCAAGCTTACACTAGAGCCTGAACTAATAAGGAAAAAAAATTCACCAGAACCTTTGGCAGCGTTAGAGAACGATGAGTGTTATTTTTCGTGAATTATCACAGGCGTTGAAATCTGAGTGTTCTATTGGGGTTCTCCACGATTCAATAGCCGATGCAATGGATCTATGATAACTCTCCTCCGCCAATAACTACAGCCGTCTTTTTGAAAGTTGATGACAACTGTTTTTTTAGGACTGCGGTGGAATTTAGGAAAAAGGGTTCAAAATTAATGGGGAGATATATTATCCAAAAGTCATTAGAGAAAAATGACGAAATTCATCGAGCACCAAAATTTTGCACGACAACTTCAGGATCCCAAAGGCTCGCACAGTTCAAGCCATTATCAAAAGCTATAGATTCACCGAGTTACAACATCCACTCGATAGCTCTGATTTGGCGCGTTGCGACTTATTTTTCTGTTCAAACATGTGAAGAAAGACCGTACAAAGGCCACCTTTTAAGTCTTTACAAACGAACACTAGATGGCGCTATTGAGATGTGACATTACCATTGTTGTAAAATTTGACATTTGTTAATGTTAAAACAGTGGCAGCTCTGAAATTCACCTAGTTGTTTTTTTTACAGTGAGCGTTCAAAAAAAAAACAATTTTGTGAATAAATAGAAATTTCACGTGAAGGTTTTCGTCGGATGACTTTTTACGATTTTAATAAAGGCTTAACTCAAAAACAATGCCTCGAATGGCTTCGTTCAACTTTTGGTAATGAATCACCATCAGAAAAGACTGTTTACAATTGGTTTGCAGAATTTTGTCATGGCCGTGCTTCCGTCAGCGATGAATTTCGTGAAGGTCGACCAAAATCGGTTGTTATTCCAAAAAACATCGATGCGCAACATGACTGAAAAGGATCGGCATGTGTCTTACCGTGAGATAGAGGCCTCCTTAGGCATATCGAATTTTCATGAACATTTAGCTGGGAAAGAGATCTGTTCTGTGTCTGTAATAGAACCGAATATGTTCCAGGTAAAATGAACATTAAAAATACATGTTTAGTTAACCCAAAAAAAATTATATTACCACCGCTTCACATTAAATTAGGAAATGAAAAATTTTGTCAAAGCTTTGAATAAGACAGGACCAGCGTTTCTGTACTTATGGAGTGAATTCACGAATCTTTCTGCGGATAAACTAAAAGAAGGAATATTTACAGGTCCTCAAATCAGGAAATTTTTGGATGAGAAAACATTTGAGAGGCATTTGACAGACGTTGAAAAGGCTGCCTAGAATTCCTTCAAACGTGTCGTTCAAGATTTTTTAGGTAACAGAAAAAATGACTGATGGGTGTGAACATGTTTTTTAAAATCCATTTTTTGCATTCTCATCTGGATTTTTTCCGGAAAACCTTTGACGTATGAGTGATAGGCATGGCGAGCGGTTTCATCAGGATCTGAAATTATTTAAGCAAAATTATCAAGGTGTTTGGGACCAGAACATGTTAGCAGACTACTGTTGGTCTGTTATAAGAAATACAGTTACAAGTATTTGCAAAAAAGAGCTAATCATTTTTAATCGTTTATTCGTACTTTAAATGTTTTTTTTTTGTAAAATATTTCTTATTAAATATCTTAAAAATTTGACGACCTGAATATTTTTAAATAGTTTTTCTAAGTTGAGGACACTTAAAATAAAGAAAACATATATGTTTTATTTTATGAACAAAAACCTTGTAAACTAGTGTAGTTAATTAAATTCCACAATAACACTTTTTTTGAGACACAAACAAAAAATTATTTTTTAGTATGGAATGAAACAACTTAAGTAACAATTAAGTATAGTTAAATTTCTTAAAAGAAAACCTTTTATATACAACTGAACTCTAAGATTTCTCTCTACATTCTGTCTCTGTTCAAATTGGATATAAGATAACAATAACATAATATTTAGATTTCTCTACTTACGAACCCTTAAAAGGATGCATGTCACGACATATACGAGGCAACTTCTCTAACAGTTATCTCTCCTTAGTAATTATGCTGGAATTTTTGTTTATTGCCCAACCAAAAAACCGGGAGAAATTTTCATAATACGGTTAAAAATATTCAAAATTTAGTGACCCCCTACACTTTCACTCCCTTCGCCTCAAAACGCGCTCAAAAACTATAAGTTCCTTTTGCACTTCAGAAACTATGTTTCTCGTCATTTAGACACTAAAATGAATGAATTCAGATATCTATTGGCTTTTTGTAAATCGAATATTTCAAGATTCCGGAAGGGTAACATGTGATTCTCTTAATTTTAGATGCCTATCAAGTGAGAAATCGAAATTATACTTTAATAGATAAAAAATAAACATTATGTAATATATTTATGAGACAACTAATAAACCATGACAGACTCGTACATTAAAAAGTAATTAGCGATGCAACTTTACTAACATCTGGTAGGTGCCGACATTCAAAGTAATAAAATAATTAAAAATATTATTTTCACAAATACAGAAATAAAATAAATTATAGGACATTTTAGATAGTTGTAAAAAAGCTAATAAGTATCGTCCTTTTTAGTGTTCCGTACGGAACACTTAACGCGTATGCTGAAAAGTTTTTGGTCTGACACATAGATGTCGCCGTTTTAAAAAAATCCATATGATTTTTAGAAAGTACCAACCTTTAAACGATACGTGTCAAAATTTCGTGACATTTCGACCATAGTTTACAAGTTACAGTTGTTTTAGTGACGCTACTTTTGATATTTTCAAAACAATGGAACAAATCAAATTTCTGTTTTTTGATGGGAAAAAATACCGTTCAAGCAAAGCAGTTGCTTGATAAGTGTTACGGGGGCTCTGCCCCTGGAAAATTACTCGTCATTTACTGGTATGCTGAATTTAAACGCGGTCGTACGGATACAAATGGTGCTGAACGCTCTGGACGCCCAAATAAGGTGGTTACACCGGAAAACATCAAAAAAATCCACAAAATTGTTTTGGATGACCGTAAAGTGAAATTGCGTGAGATAGCTGACACTCTAAAGATATCAAAAAACGTGTTGGTCATATTTTGCATGGTCATTTGGGCATGAGAAATGGTTATCGCGTTTGCTCACAGTGGATCAAAAACAACAACGTGTTGGTGATTCTGAGCGCTGATTAGACCTGTTTAAGCGCAATAAAAATGATTTTTTCACGCTATATGTGACAATGGATGAAACATACTCACCGGAATCAAATCGATAGTCAGCTGAGTGGACAGCAGCCGATGAAAGCCGCCCGAAGCGACCGAAGATACAACAGTCGGCTGGGAAGGTTTTGGTCCCTGTATTTTGGGATGCGCATGAAATAATTTTCATCGACTAGCTGAGAAGGGAAAAACCATCAATAGCGAATATTATATAAAGTTATTAGTGCGTTTGAAGGCAGAAATCGCAAAGGAACGGCCCCAAATGAACAAAAAAAAAGTGCTCTTTCATCAAGACAATGCACCGTGTCACAAGTCAATGGTTACGATGGCAAAATTGGATGAATTGAAGTTCGAATTGCTTCCTCATTCACCGTATTCTCCAGATTTGGCCCCCAGCGACTCTTATCTATTCGCCGACCTCAAAAAAATGCTCGCGTGAAAGAGATTTGGCTCCACTGAAGAAGTTATCGTCAAAACTGAGGCCTATTTTGAAGGCAAAGACAAATCCTTCTACAAGAAAGGTATAGAAAGGTTAGACTGATTGTATCGCTCTTGAAGGAGACTATATTGATGAATAAAGTCGAATTTTGCAAAAAAAGTGTTTTAAGTAGCTAGACCAAAAACTTTTCAGTCTACGTATTATAAGATCACTTCGGTCTCTGTCAAACCCGATTTTCTCCGAAACTATTTGACACAGTAAGTTAAAATTTGGCACTAATATAGGAATTGATGGCTTCATCAGAGCCGTGTAGTATTGAAAGTTAAATTTTGACTTAAGAGGTTAGCTTTGGGGGGTAAAATCTAATCGAAAAAAAAAAATACCAGGTCATTGAGTGGAATATCAAATTAAAGCTTGTAAAACACGAGTTCAAAAATATATATGATGTGTTACTTGCGCACACTTTTGTTTGTATTATTTTTATAAAAATTGTGACCTTATCTCGAAAAATACTGACCAAAAAATTTTGAAAAAATTCTGGAATATTCTCTACACGGTGTAAATTGAACGAAAATTATCACTAGTCATAATTTTCTGATAACTTATCTGGAATATATAAAAAAACAAACATTTCTAGGCCATCAGTTTTTAACCAAGATCGGGAACAAACCTTGTTGAAAACTCATTTAAGGTAACAAAATTTTTATTTTAAAAGCAATCACGGTACGGGACACTTATAGCGCAAGTCCGACTTACACTTGGCCGATTTTTTAATTTTTATAATACAAAGTATTATTATACTTTAGGTTATCAAAAAAGTATTGCGTCCTTAAATTGAAACAATCGTTTCTTTTATACTTAGCCAACAATCCGTCATGCCAACACGGTCGACTGCCTTGGATATCATCAAGTTCAGCTGCGTTGCTTCAAGTATGTGTTACATAAGTTGGAAGATCCGTTGATCTTTGCTTACGAAGGCCATATTGATGATGGCTATTAATGATAAATCCTTTTAGATATTTTAAAAGATGCTACCTTCTCGATAACTTTCGATATCATTGAAAGCAGTGTGACTAGTTGGTAGTTTTTTGGCAAGATCTTCTTGCCTTTTTTGGTATCCGCTGGACTGTAGCACATTTCCAACAGGAAGGAAATATTCCCTTTCTGTAGGATTGGCTAAAAAGTCTACCGAAACCTGGAGTTAGTTAATATAGTTTATAGTATTCCTATGATTTGTCGTGTGTTTTAAGTTGACTGAACAATTATTATAAATTATATTCATATGTCAGTATTAGCTGTTGTAATCAATTTTATAAAAATATAAAATACGCAATTGTGATGTCAGTATTTTGACGACACCACTATGTGTGTGTGTGAAAAGCCTACGCACACACTTATAAATATAAACTAATACAACAATATTATCACGATTTGTTACGTAGCTTTCAAACGTATTTTTAGAAAAGCTTCTTTTTATGTATATAGTTCAAGTACAAGCTTTTTGTCAAAGCAAATACATCAAAGAGAAAAATAAAACTTGGAGTGCGATCAGACTAGTGAGGATGAATAACTATTTTTAGAAAATATCAAACGTTTGAATTAATGTTGACTTTTAGTACATAATATCATCAACATTGTTAACATCGTCACAATGTTCATTTTTGTATTTTTATTTAATTCGTAACTCAAGGCCAAAACCACAGTCAACAAGTGAAGTGATTTGCTTCTTTATCACTTTTATTATAGAATTATATTTTGACTATGTTATACCGTATATGTAGTAGTAGCTCCTTTTATAAGTAGCTTTGACACAGTAACCATAAAATACACTAGCTACAGTCCGACTCAGCACCTTTGATCTCAAACGGTTCGACTATGTAATGATCACATGATCTTTTGCCATATTGCTGGTATGATGCCCGCGAGATTTTAATCTATTCAAGAAAAATCCTAAATATTTAATAAAAATCGGTTTCCACACCTGAACTAACTTGTGAAAATTGACTGAAAACAGTCTTTTATTATGTTTATAATGAATTTTTATCAAGTAGAAGGCAAAAAATACATTTGGCTTCAACGCATTTGCACGTTATTCAAGAAAATATCTCAACGTTGAATTTATATCAACTATTTGAAGTCATTTAAAAATATCTGTGTCAAAGTTCAAAACGAAAAACGTAATATGCCAACAAAGACAGCGAAAAGAAAATGAATGATCCAGAAAGTATTGGGACTTATGGATGAAAGAAGATGGTTATAAAAACAATAACAAAACTAAATATAAAGAGATCAGTAAACAGATTTGAAAGCTTATAAGAAATGCTAAAGAAAAGTGGCTGGAAGAACAATGTCAGGAAATGGAAGAATTATAGCTAAAGCATGACTATTTCAGTATGTATAAAAAAGTTAAAGAAGTTACCGGTCAAAACAGTCCACGAACACCAACATATTTAATAAACGGTAATAATCCTTTTACTTTTATTAATGAATAAATTAACCGAACAAAAAGAGCTAGAAGAAGAATGGGCTCGATACATTAAAAATAACTTTGATGACGACAGAGAATTACCAGAACTCATTACAGACGGAATTTCTTTAAATATACTCCCAGCAGAAATTAGGGATGCAATAAAACATGCAAAAACTGGAAAGGCTCCTGGACCTGATAATCTTTATGCGGAGATGTTTCAACTTTTAAATGAAGAAAATATTTCTATATTGTTCAGCTGCATAAATTCCATTTACAGTACAGGAACTATACCAAAGGATTGGCTTAAGTCCATGTTCGTACCATTACCTTAAAAGCCAAATGCGAACAGATGTGAATAGTACCGTCTTATAGACTAATGAGCCACGCTTTGAAAGTAATGCTTAAGACCATTCACCATAGAATACGCAATAAATGCAAAGAAGATGTTAGCGAAGAGCAATTCGGATTTAGACAAGGATTTGGAACTCGAGAAGCACTTTTCGGGTTGAGTGTATTTTTACAGAAATGTAGAGTTTAAAGGAAGGACGTTTACTTGTCTTTTATCGAGTACGAAAAAGCATTTGACTTAGTCAAGCATCCACAATTAATACAAATGCTTCAAAATATGGGCCTTGACGAAAATGACATCAGATTCATTATTCACCTATATTGGGATCAGGTGGCGACAATACGAGTAAATAGCAGAGAGACTGAGGAAATAGGAATAAAAAAAGGTGTTCGTCAGGGATGTGTTCTTTCCCCGCTCCTGTTTAATCTATACTCTGAGCACATATTCCAGAAGGCCTTAGAAAATGCCACAGATGGTATCAAAGTTAATGGCAAAATTATTAACAACCTAAGGTATGCTGATGATACCGTTATTATAGCAGATACAGCGGATGGACTTCGGCTTCTTATGAATAATATATCTAGGAAAGGCGATGTTTTAGGCATGAAAGTAAACGTTAATAAAACGAAAGTAATGGTCACTTCAAGAACACCCGGGTTGCAAACAAATATTAGTGTTTACGATCAATTGATAGAACAAGTAAACAAATTTAAATACCTAGGGTGTTGGGTAACTAATGATTTGAATCCTGAAGTTGAAGTACCAATTCGCATTGACATGGCTAGAGCGGCTTTTCTCAAAATGAGACACTTCCTCACAGACTCAACCCTTTCTTTGGATACTCGTTATCGTTTTGTAAAGGTCTATATATATCCAGTGCTTTTATATGGAGTTGAGGCCTGGATCTTGGGAGTACGATCAATGAATCGTTTGGAGTCTTTCGAATTATGGGTCATGCGCAGAGTATTGAAGATCTCTTGGACAGAGCGTGTTACAAATGAAGATGTACTTCGTCGAATGGGTATAGAAAGAGAACTATTGTCATTTAATAAAAGACAAAAAACTCGTTACTTGGGAGATATTTATAGGGGTCCACGTTACTCACTGCTCCGGTTGTTGATGGAAGGGAAAATTGAAGGGAAAAGAAGTATGGGGCATCGAAAATGTTCCTGGCTGAAAAATGTACGAGATTGGACAGTTCTGGATACCCACACTTTATTAAGAATTGCCCGGGATAAGGAAAAATTCGCCGTGATTACAGCCCAACTTCAGTAATGGAAATGGCACTATAAGAAGAGATTAGAGATATTGTCTGGGGGAAAAAATGTTCATTTTGAGAATATATCTTTGCACACATTTAGCTTCGCGCGTATAATGTCAACAATCATCCTCCTTATATTTCAGCGAATTCCAGTAATCTGGAGAGATTGACAATAATTATAATTATTTTAAAGTGAGATCGTCTTTCTTCTGTGCGTAAACATAAGTGTTTTACAAATAAAATGTATCTCTAATATGAAAACACTATTATTATAATCTTCATATAATATATTGCATAATTGAAATAAAGAATTATGAATAAATTAGCTTTTAGAATCTTTGGAGAATCTAAAAAAAACTAACTTCGTTGGAAATACCACATATATTTTTACAAACACCAACCTCACAACAAAAATTTCCTCTTGACATTTTTTTTATAATTATTTTCAATTATAACGTCAAACGAGTTATTTACTTTTTGAAAATTATTAATAATGAATTTCGAAGCACGTTATAAAAAGATTTTCCTTGAAATCCAAATGAAAACACAACCCGCGACCGCGCTGGCAGCCATGTTGTTGGTATGATAGGGGACGCATGCATAAAAACAGAACCTAAAATTTTCTTGAGCGCTACTACTGTGTTTTATATTTACTGTGGCTTTGAGTTGTCTTTTCCATATTTTCTCTTTATATAAAATACAATGTCTGACTAAGCACGGCATCTATGGGTATAACTTTGTGCGGAATTCGTCCAATTTCCAAAATCAATAATCCAGCCAACTTATTTATAACCTAAAATATTCTTTGTCTAAGTCTTGGTTATGCAAATGTCTTTATTTTTTAATACTATTAATAGTCTTCAATTTTTTTTTCAGTCGGAATCTTCTAAACCACACAAGTCCACGTCACAGCCGTTTAACGGAAGAACATTCTCCTCGCCCGTCCCGTCTCTCTTACCAAGCCCACAACGGACTATCGGGATCATCACGTTCACTGGACGCGGCCACTTTCGATTTCACATCACCTTTAGAAGATGATGGTCGTCTAAATAGTTTTCTGTCTTCGTCTTTTCACTCGTCTTCCTTTCAAACAGTAAGTAGTGAGCTATCGATGCTAGTTTCCTCAGTCGCTTTACCTACACTTTGACGGTAATTGAGTACCTGTAAATTTAAAATTCTTTTCAGACTGAAGTATCACCAGAAAGTCCAGCCTGCCACAAGACATCATCAGACTCTGCGTTTCAGTCGTTAGGAGACGGCCTTGAGCTAGAACAAGCTGAAGAAGAAAAGGAAGAACTAAGTATCGAAGCAGAAATGTCATCGCTAGCAAATCAAATGAAAAGTCTGGCTGAAGAAGCTAAAAAAAAGAAATTGGAGAGAGGTATGTTTTGAGCGAAAAACATGATTTTTATACTCTAATACCATATTTTTGCCTCAGATCTTACTCCAACAGAACGCAGAGGCATCCTTAAACCGCCTCACTCTTCCGAAGCATCATCCTCCCTCCCGCGACGCAGTCAATCGTTCGCTTCGCCGCGCTCCGTCTTCAGAAATCGCCCATCGTCGCAACTCGACTCCTCTCGCCTGGAGTCGGCCACAATCGACTTGCCTCGACACGAATCGGCTTTTCATAAGGTCAAGCCTACGCGAACCGAATTGTCAGCGGATAAAGACGACGAAGGAATTTCGTGTAACGATTCGGGATCCGATTCGGAATCTTCTGAAGCTAAAGGAAAGTCGCCGAAGTTTCAAGTGAAGGTGAGTGGAGGGGATGAGACAACGTCGGAAGGCGAGAGCTCTGGTGGCAGAGAAGTGAAGAGCATTTTCAAGAATGAAAATAGGCTGAATTTAAATTTCAAGTAAGTAAATTAATTTTTAAGTAGTACTGTATCTACAAGGTGTTCACCAAGCTGGGATATTTTTTAACGGGAACGTTACGTAATAAAATAAAGATGGGCATTCAAGAATACAGTGAAATCTGCTTATAACGAACCTGTTTATAGCAAATTTCCGGTTAAAACGAACTATTTTATAATGCACGAAAAAACTTCCATAAGACCAATGCAAATTTTTATCGGTTATAACGAACTTCTGGATAAAGCGAACCAAATTTGGATGTTTTGTGTCCGGTTATAACGAAGTTGCCCCTCCCTGTGCTCGATGTCGCGCGACTTAATCTAGGGAATTCACCGAAACTCACTGGGAACCCCTATTCTACTTGTTTCCGCCACGTCGCTAATTCGAGCAGTATTTTTTAAAGCGTTTACTTTAAGAGACAAACACGATATTATGACAATAGAAAATGAATGGAGTTAAACAAAGTGATGTTTGCAAACAGTTGAATTTAACTTAATCTACGGTTTGTACCATATGGAAGAAGAGGCAAGAAATCTTATCAATCTGTGATACAAGAAACTTTAGTTGAAAAAAGTAAGAAAATCTACACACGGCCAAGTGGATAAAGGACTCTTTAAATGGTTTAGTCAAAGACGACATGAACATATTCCTATTACAGGCTATACTTTACAAGAGAAAGCTAGTGAATTGGGAAGGAAAATAGAGAACACCGAGTTTAACTGTTCTAGAAGTTGGATTGAACAATTTAAAAAACGACATAATTTAGAGGGGTTAAGATAGTAGGGGAAACTGCAGGAGTGGATATGATTGTTGTTGATCAGTGGTTGGCCAATGTATAGTCAGAAATTCGAGAAAGTTATGAATATGTGGCCATTTTTGATGCGGATGAAACGGGCGAATCATTTTCAGTGATTTTTTTTGAAATTCGTTATAAATGGACTTCACTGTATTTAAAATTTTAATTGCGGCACTGAAAAAATACCAACCAATTAGGACATACCAAATTTCGTGTATTTCGTATGTGTGTGTGTTTGTCCTCAGATATTTACAGAACAACTGTACCGATTTAAGTGAAATTTTTTGTGCTTGATTAGGTATAAGTTACAGTGAGATAACTGATCAGATAGATTTTGTAGTTATAACCGATCTCAGACAAATCAAATGAACGCAGTGAAATGGCAAGTCCATAAATAAACGAGCACAACTTGCGCTAACACCAAAATTTTGGTTAATATTATGTGTTATGTATTATAGTGTGTATATTAATTACATATTACGCCTTGAGTGGTTCGTTTAGTGTGATAACAGCAAAGGTAGGGACTAGCTTTTTAAGATTAGAGAATATATATATATATATATATATATATATATATATATATATATATATATACGTACATATATATATATATATATATATATATATATATATATATATATACGTACATATATATATATATATATATATATATATATATACGTACATATATATATATATATATATATATATATATATATATATATATATATATATATATATATATATATATATATATATATATATATACAGTGGGGAATAAAAGTATGGAAAGATTTAAATTCTCATCTCTAGTCTTAACATTTAAACGGTTTACAATTACAATATTTATTTATTAATCGTGTACATGCTAACAAACATTTTGAAGACTAAAACAGTTATTGTTTATTAGAAATGCGCTTAGTTTTTAACGTAACCAAAATATGCGCAAACAAAAGTATGGAAACATTTTTGTTATAAAATAAAAATTCCACTAAGACGACTAAGATATCGAAAATATTTAATATTTAGTGGGATATCCTTTTGCGTCAATCACTGCTTGACATCTTCTGCCCATAGAGTCAATTAGCCCAGCACAAGAATCAGGTGGTTTTTTTTTCCCATTCTTGTTTTAATGCAATCCAAAATTCGTCCCGGTTTTTTATCTTTCTTTTCCTAATTTGTTTATCCAGATAGTGCCAAAGATTCTCTATCAGGTTCAAATCAGGTGATTGTAAAAGCCAGCACATCACATGTTTTGAGTCATTGTCTTGTCGAAAAATCCATGACAGTGGCAAATCATCTTCATGAGGAATCAAATTATTTTCCAATATCTCAAAATACATTTGAGCATCCATTCTGCCATTTATCTTTGCCAATAGCCCCGTACCAGACCATTGAAAACAACCATATACCATGATATTTCCACCGCCATGTTTGACAATAGGTACGAGGTACTTTGGGTCATATCTTAGACCAACTGGTCTTCTTACATAACCAGTAGAATCACTTCTAAAGAGATTGAACCTATTTTCGTCACTAAAGATTACTAGAGACCACTGATTTTGAGTCCAGTCTTTATGTTCCTTAGCAAATTTCAATCTCTCTTTCCTGTGACGCTTTGTAAGGAGTGGCTTTTTAACAGCACGCCTACCATGAAGATTTTCAGATAACAGACGACGCCTAATAGTCATGTCTGACACCAATACACCCTGATATTCCTGCCTTAGTTCTTTATTAATATCAACAGCAGTTTTCTAGGGATCATTTTTCGCCTTTCGAATTATAATTTTGTCTACTCTCTTACTTGTTTTTCGAGGTCTACCACTTTTAAATGCCGGATCAACAGTGCCCCTTCTCGAGAACTTCTTAACAATTTTGTTGACAGCGCCCCTATGCATGTTTAAAGATTTTGCTATTTCAGTTTGCTTCTTTCCACTTTGATACAGAGAAATAATTTTATGTTTCAGATCTGAGCTGTAATATTTGCACTTTGGCATTTTGGTAAAAACCGCACTCTTAAACAATGCTACTAAATTACTTCGTATCAACAATAACGTACTCTTAAAGTAGAATGACAAAATTATTTCAATGCTTTCGATAAGGACAAAACGCGTTTCTTAAAAACTTTATCTGCCAGAAAAGGTAAACAAAGTTTTTATAGTCAACAATGAAATTCTATTAAGATATTGTCAACAAAACAAGACTAGTTTTTTTATTCCTAAAGGATAGTATTTTATATTTTTGATTAAGAAAATGTTTTGTTCGCCACTATATATATATATATATATATATATATATATATATATATATATATATATATATATATATATATATATATATATAATTTTGTACATTTATCTTCATTTGAAGACCTTTCAATTCATTGACTTCTACACATCTATCCCATTATTTGTAGTTTTATATTTATGTATTTTTTGTTACGACCCTTATATATCTAGTAAATTTTAATAGCTCAATTTTAGGCAAGGCTGTCAATGAAGCTTAGTTATATCACCATAGTTTTATAGGCTATTTTCATTTAATGGAGTAGTAAAATATAAAATTAGTTAACCTATCGATATTTTAAGGCCGCAATTTATAGTTTATGCTATTATGATCCGATGCAGGTGGGCGACGCATAAAATTACCCGGTTATATGTTTCGAATTTGTTACTATTAACTTTTATGTGTAAAATCAGATTGTACAAGGTGTCCCATAAAAACGTTTAATTTTCAAATATTTTGATTTAAAAACAAATCGATAAATGGAAAAGTAATTCTATTAGCGCACATGAAGCTACAGTTCCTTCAAATTTTTTTCTCAAAAATAAAGTTATCTAAATGTGGATCTTACGTTTCCCACATTCCCCTAAGCCAGCGGTGAAATAATTGATCATTGTTAGGGACATCGTTTCCTTAATCGCTGCCATTTTTAGTGTTCCGAACGGAACACTTATAAGATCACTTCGGTGTCTGTCTGTCTGTCTGTCTGTCTGTCACACCCGATTTTCTCCGAAACTATTTGACATAGAAAGGTAAAATTTGGTAATGATATAGGAATTAATGGCCTCATCAGAGCTATGTAGTTTTGAGAATTAAATTTTGACTTAAGGGGTTAGTTTTGGGGGGTGAAGTCGGAAGTGAAAAAAAAAAATTTTTACTAGGTCATCGAGTGTGGTGTCAAATGAAAGCTTGTGAAAACACGAGTAAAAAATATATATATAATATTATACTTGCGCGCACTTTTCTTTGTATTATTTTTAAAAATTCGCGAAAAATCGCTGTCCCGGGCCTTATCTCGAAAAGTACTTATCAAAAAATTTCGAAAAAATTCTGGAATATTCTCCACGGGGTGTAGATTGAACGAAAATTATCACGAGTGCATTACCTTTAATAATTTATATGGTATATAAAAAAAAACAAAAATTTCAATGTCATCAGATTTCAGTAAAGATTGGAAACAAACTTTGTTGAAAACTCATTTGGGGTGTATTTTGTGAAGTCACTGATCATTTTATACCTCTGTGACAATTTTTTTTTGTTTTAAAAGCAATCAACGTACGGAACACTAATTGTGCAAGTTCAACTTGCACTTGACGGGTTTTTTACTATACTCTATTTATCTGATACTGATGGTAATTAAAGGGCCAGTGGACTGACCGGCGGTCCTATAACACAGGCGTACTATCTATTCCCAAGTATTTTTCAGGTAACAATGCTCTTAACGCCCAACAAATTGAGTGACGATGTTAGAGAAATGGAGTGCCCCGCCATAACTATGTCGGGTTCACCAACGTTAACTTTTTTAGAAAAAACTGCCGCCTGGGTTTTTGTAGCATTAAATTCCACTTGGTTACTGTCACCTCAAAATAGAATTTCTTCTAGGTCTTTGTTAAGTTGAACGACTTCCCGCTGTCTGCGGATATTCGTCTGAGTAGCCGATGTCCGAGCGTTCAAAGTGAATGAAGAGATAAGCATACTGTCATTCGTAAAGCTGTAGATTGGATTTCCGGTCTTTTCCAGCAGATCGTTAATGTAAATGAGAAAGAGAGTAGGAGATAGTATGGAGCCTTTTTTGGTGTCTAGCTTCATTAAAATACGTTTAATGATACGCTGTCTGAAGACAATATCGGGCATCCTTGACTGCACTATGGAAATAGTAGGTGGTGTTTTTCCTTGGAAATCGACAGTAGAATGTGAAGCAAAGAGTTCAGCAAACAAGTTCGCTTTTTCAACAGGTATCGCTGCAATAGAATTATCTGGCCGTGTGAGTGGTGGTATGGTGGATTTGGTGAAATTTTGACTAACTGCCTTAGCGACTGACCAAAAGGACCTGGAATTGTTGGGACAAGCGAGAAGGTTGTTTCTAATTCGTTGATTGTGTGCCTCTTTGGTTTGGTCGATAATTTCTTTGCATCTGTTCCGGGCACGAACAAAGTGTGTTACGATTTATGGTGTTAGGATTTACACGCCATTGTCGGTAGGCAAGATGTTTAGAAGCAACAGCTTCTTTGCATTTTCGGTCAAACCAAGGCTTGTCGATTACTGATTACCCATACTGGATTGATTTCGCCTTGCTTTGATGAAAAAGCGACCCCATTTAGCAAAGAAAGACATTCTTTTCCATCATGATAACACACCAACTAACACGGCTGCAATTGCAATGGCCAAAATTGTGGAATTGAAGTACGAACTGTTTCCTCATCTACCTTATTCTCCAGATTTGGCCCCCTGTGACTTCTTCCTCTTTCTAAATCTGAAAAATTGATTCGGTGGCATCAAACGAGGAGATCATCGATGAAACAAATAAGTATTTTGATGACTTTGCAAAATCATATTTTTTGGAAGGTTTAAAAAAGTTAAAAACTCATTGGACAAAATGTATAAACATAAAAGGAGATTATGTTGAAAAATAAGTAAAATTATTGTGTAAAAATTTTATTTTATTTTATCAAACTGCCCTCGTATAGGAATTAATGGTCCGATCAAAGCTTCGTAGTTTTAAAATTTTAAATTTTGATTTAAGGGGTTAGTTTTTGGGGGTGAAATCAGAAGTAATGTTTTTTTTGTCAGGTCATCGAGTGTGGTGTAAAATGAAAGCTTGTGAAAATACAAGTTCAAAAAAGATGTTACTTTCGCGCACTTTTCTTTGTATTATTTTAAAAAATTGCCTAAAATCGATGACTTCCTCTTATCTTGAAAAGTAGTCATCAAAAAATTTAAAAAAAAAATTATGAAATATTCTGTATAAAGTGGAGATTGAGCGAAAATTATTACGAGTGTATTACGTTTGATAATTTATCTGGTATAAAAAAAAAACTATGAAAACTATGTTTCTTGGCGTATGGTGGAGGTAACTATATCCGAGTGGCGAGTCGTTCTTGTACCGAGTTATAATTTTATTTTATTTTAAAAGCACTCACCGTACGGAACAGTAATTGCGCAAGTTCGACTTGCACTTAGTCGTTTTTTTTTGTTTCACAGTACTGTCAAAAAAAATGTAATAATCTTACAAAATAGTACTTAAAAATAAAAATTTGTTGTAATTATTTACTGATTACTTTTCTTAACTGGCGTGAAAACGTCTACATAATTACAGCGTATAATTTATTTGATGATTAAAAAACAAATACTTTTTGTTTCGAAGAAGTTAAGTGGTAATTTAATGCTGACAGTATGTAATGGAGTGTTAAAGTGCTCTTTATAACAGACCTTTTTTTTAAATATATTTCCTTGTTAGTTTGATGGGTAATTATGTTGGTAATTGATTGAATTATTCGTTGAATAAACCTATTGATGAGAAAAAACAGTAGGCCAAAAACGTACCAAGTACATAATTGTACCGCTCATAGTTTTTAGATGTTTATATATATATATATATATATATATATATATATATATATATATATATATATATATATATATATATATACGAGGTATATCCACAAAGTAAGTTCCGTTTGGTTATATAAAAAAAACGTGTACAGATACAGAAAAAATATTTATTGTACAAAAATCTACAACTGTTAAACTAATTTTCTACATAGCTTCCGAAATTTTGTAGGCACTTGTCATAGCGTGGGACAAGTTTTTGTATGTCTTCTTCATAGAAGGTTGCCGCCTGTGTTTTCAACCATGTGTTAACATGTTCTTTCAGCTCGTCATCATTGTTGAAGTGTCGACCACCAAGGAAAGATTTTAGGTGTAAGAAGAGATGAAAGTCGCTAGGAGCGAGGTCCGGGCTGTACGGAGGATGATCAAACACGTCCCAGTCAAATTTCTGTAGGAGTTCTTTTGTCACGTTCGCAGTGTGAGGTCGGGCATTATCGTGGGAAAAAAAAACAACACCTTTCGACAGTAATCCTCGGCGCTTGTTCTGTATTGAGCGGCGCAATTTCTTAATGGTCTCGCAGTAAACATGTGCATTGATTGTTTGGCCTCGTGGTAAGAAATCAATCAGCAAAATGCCTTTTCTGTCCCAAAAAACGGTGCACATGAGTTTTCGAGGTGTCAAGATTTGCTTAGGCTTAACTTTCGTTGGGGACGAAGTGTGCCTCCATTCCATTGATTGCCGTTTAGTTTCTGGGGTGTCGTAAGATACCCAAGTTTCATCCCCCGTGACTATCCGAGAAAGAAAATCATCACCGTCTTCATTGTAGCGTGTCAAAAACTGAAGTGCACTGCCCATCCGTTGTTTTTTGTGTTGTTCAGTAAGAATTTTGGGTACCCAACGTGAGCAAAGTTTTCGAAATTTCAGTGTTTCATTAACAATTTCATGAATTAGTGATCGTGAGATTTGCGGAAATTCCATAGCAAGAACACTAATTGTAAACTTACGGTGTTGCTTAAGCTTCTCTTCAATTGCGTGAACCAGTTCATCAGTAACCAAAGACGGGCGTCCAAATCGTTCTTCATCGTGCACTTGATCACGTCCTTCATTGAACTGTCTGACCCATCTTCTAACCATTGAATCACTCTTAGCAGTTTGTCCGTAAACCTCGCAGATTTGCCGATAAATTTCGCTCGGTTTAACTTTCTTTGCATTTAGAAAACGAATCACAGATCTGATTTCACAAGCGGCGGCATTTTCAATTAAGGCTGACATCATAAAGAAGCACTACAAAGAACACGTCGGCAGCAGCGATCTGAAAATGGCGTACATTTCTTCTGCTTGAGTCAGAGTAACTGCCACGTATGCTCGGAACTGCGATCGCAGCGCTGCCGCGGATAGAAATAGAAACGGAACTTACTTTGTGGATATACGAGGTATATCCACAAAGTAAGTTCCGTTTGGTTATATAAAAAAAACGTGTACAGATACAGAAAAAATATTTATTGCACAAAAATCTACAACTGTTAAACTAATTTTCTACATAGCTTCCGAAATTTTGTAGGCACTTGTCATAGCGTGGCACAAGTTTTTGCATGCCTTCTTCATAGAAGGTTGCCGGCTGTATTTTCAACCATGTGGTAACATGTTCTTTCAGTTTTTCACTAACAATTTCATGAATTAGTGATCGTGAGATTTACGGAAATCCCATAGCAAGAGCACTAATTGTAAACTTACGGTTTTGCTTAAGCTTCTCTTCAATTGCGTGAACCAGTTCATCAGTAACCAAAGACGGGCGTCCACATCGTTCTTCATCGTGCACTTGATCACGTCCTTCATTGAACTGTCTAACCCATCTTCTAACCATTGAAATAGCAGTTTGTCCGTAAACCTCGCAGATTTGCCGATAAATTTCACTTGGTTTAACTTTCTTTGCATTTAGAAAACGAATCGCAGATCTGATTTCACAAGCGGCGGCATTTTCAATTAAGGCTGACATCCATAAAGAAGCACTACAAAGAACACGTCGGCAGCAGCGATCTGAAAATGGCGTACATTTCTTCTGCTTGAGTCAGAGTAACTGCCACGCATGCTCGGAACTGCGATCGCAGCGCTGCCGCGGATAGAAATAGAAACGGAACTTACTTTGTGGATATACCTCGTATATATATATATATATATATATATATATATATATATATATATATATATATATATATATATATATATACAGTCGACACTGTTTATAGTGAAACTCTATATAGTGAAAAACTCTTTATAGTGCAATTTTTTCAAGACCTAGAATATCGTACACACATAGCAATATATAGGGATTTTTTCTTTATATAGTGAAAAACTCTCTATAGTGAAATTTCGGTTAACATTTTGGTCTTTCACTATATAGAGTGTCGACTGTGTATATATATATATATATATACACACACACTACCGTCAGAAAGTATTTGCCCACCTAGTTATTTCAGTTCCAAACAAAAACCCAGATAATTATTTTTTTTTAAATTTTAATGAATTATTATTTATTTTCACATTATTTACACTCTAGAAAATCAGAAAAATATTCATGATTTTCCAAGATTTTTCTCATCTATGTGACCTCCTTTGTTTTTAATTACCGCTTTACAGAATTTCGGCATTCTGTCCAGTAGTTTCTTCGGTTATTTTAACCCATTCTGTTTGTAAAAGTTCCCACAAGTGATTTTCTGATGTTAGATTGAGTTTTCGATCACTCCTGTCCACATGGTCCCACAGTAATTCGATGCGGTTCAAGTCGGGTGATTGTGGAGGCCAAGTCATCACTTCCAGGACGTCATCGGATTTCCATTGGTCCAAAAGTTCTCTGAATTGTTTAGCAGAATGTTTAAGGGCGTTGTCATGCTGAAAAATAAATTTCTCCTAAAAAATATCTCTTCCAGAAGGAAGCATTTGAGTTTTTTGATACTGTTCTTTTCGCATGATTCCTTCTATCCTAAAGATTTTTTCAACTTTATCGTTGCCAAAACAACCCCAAACTATTACTGAACCTCCACTATGTTTTACTGTTGGCAACTGACATGACAGGCTTCCAACATCTTATCTCTAGCTGACCGCCGCACGTAAACTCGTCGATTTGAACCGAAAATTTCAAATTTAGATTCTTCGCTCCAGAGGACATAATTCCATCGTTCTGATGTCCAATTTTCATGGTCTCGGGCCCATTCTAATCGTTTATGTTTATTCACTTGCCTAAGAAGTTTTTTTACGATGTACTCCACCGTTCTCCTTGGCATTCGCATGTCTCGCAATTATCAGAGCCCGATTTTCAACGGAAACTTCTTGCATTTTTGGCATTTTCACAAAACAATTGAGTCTGTATCATTGACAAAGTACAGATTGCGAATGGTTAATTTATAGCATAGTTTTTATCATAAAATATCACTAGGAATTTCCATAATCCCTAGAAACCCCCCTTGGTTTTTAATTTGATTTCACCAAAAAGGCTTATCTAAACAATTTTATGGTGGACACTTGTTAACAACCATTAAATTTACCTAATATAACAAAAGGGTCTAATTAGATATTAAATTTGGGACATTGAAATTTCTAGGTGGGCAAATACTTTCTGACGGTGGTATATATATATATATATATATATATATATATATATATATATATATATATATATATATATATATATATATGTATATACGTATATACGTATATACGTACATACATACATACACACAGGGTGTACCAGTATTCCGTGTACATAGAGTTACTGTGGATTTCTGGGATGAAAATATGACCATTTAACCAAACTTACCTTAGTTCAAAAATTCGTGATTTTTGAGATACAGGGCGTCAAAGTTATACTTTTTTTTTAGTTTTTCTTAAGTAGCTTTCTTAATAATTGTACTATTTGTACAAGATTCGATACTAAGGGCTATTCTGAGATGGGAAATCGAAATCAGCTCACAGTTTTGTTGTAAATTGTAGGGGGCGCCACTTATTGCACTGTGTATACTTTTAAATTGTCATAACTTTTTTATACCACTCTGTATGGTATTTTTAATTAAATATTCGTATTTTCCATCTTCCCCTGTCTACTAAAGCTCTTTTGGTAAATGTTGCTCCGAGAAACAGTTTCTGGGTTAGTGGGATGTTTTTATTTACTGATTACAAATTTATCAATTTGTGGGTAATCTTTTATGCCCTTAGCCAGTTGGTTTTTACATTCTTACTGTTGTTGGCCCGTTGGTCTTTAAATTTATTATTGTTGTTAGCCTGTTTGCCTTTAAGCATGCTCCAAATTTCAAAGACTATTCTTTTGGACCTGTCCTAAGCCTGGATCAAGTGTGGATGAAATTAACAAATGGAAACAAACATCCCATTATCTTAGAAACTGTTGCTCGGAACAACATTTACCAAGAGAGCTTTTGGGTTAAATGGTCATATTTTCATTCCAGTAATCCATAATAACTCTGTGCACACGGAATACTGGGACATCCTGTATATATATATATATATATATATATATATATATATATATATATATATATATATATATATATATATATATATATATATATATATATATATATATATATATATGTATGTATATATATATATATATATATATATATATATATATATATATATATATATATATATATATATATATATATATATATATATATTCATTCTTCTTTGTTAGCCATTTTCTATCCATTGGATATACACCCCTCTTATAATGATTATTTATTCTTGTTCTGGACGATCTGGTACCAGTTCAACCCAGCAAATCTCATTAGTTCGTTGTACCGCCCTTCTCTTCTCGCTCCAAGCCAAGCCTCCGTCAGGTGATGAATCCAATTCATGCGTTTTTTGCATTTCTACATAAAAATACACTTAAGCTTTAGTGGAAACCACTAAAATTTAGCAGATTATTAACAATATGTACACTGTAACATCTCAAAGTAATCTAAATAATTACAAGATTAAAGCAGGCCGGCCATTGTTGACTTCCAAGAATTTGTTCTTTTGATATGATATCATGAATTTTATCTACCATTTTTTCAGAAGAGTCTTCAATTGGGCGTCCTGAACGTCTTGCGTCTGCAGTATGTCTACGTTCAAATTTATCTATCCAGTAATTAATTATCTTGAGTGCTGGTGTAACGCTGATCAGTTATTATAGCTGCCAACAAATAACTGCGTATTGCATCTGTTTGAAACTTTGAATGCAACCGTTACAAGAATCACGCTTATCAAAATTTCCTTCCATTTCGTACAAAATTTACCGGACTTATCGATCCACCCTCGTATGTAATCAAACGTTATTGTTTCGATATTTACGATCATAAATTACTTTGTTTTAAAATAAATGTTTAACTCTGTTTTGCAATTAATTAACCTTTTTTGTAATATTTAAGTTAAAATAACGTTTGTAGAAAAACATATTGTTTGCAACTCGTACGCGAAATCTCGATATTTTTGAATAGCTTTTTGACGAGGCTTAGCAGAGTTTTATTTTCGACCACCAAAGTAGTATTTTGCGCAGTGGATATAAAAATACCTGTTTTGTGATTGGATATTGGTTGTAATAGTTCGTAATTTCAACCATTAGCGCTGAAACAATTGACTTCAGTTATAGTAAAATAAGCTATTGTAGACCACCCACAATAGGTTGTGACATAATACGGTTTTTGTAAACACTTTCTAGTAACAGACATCAATAGTTAGTAAAATTAGTCGCGATATTAAGTAGAGAGAAAGCTGTCATTCCTAATCAGGAGTACTAAGAGTAATTACGTTGTTACTTATTTAATTATGTATCGCGAAGCCAAGCAAAAGTAAAATCAATTTCGAAAGTACGGTTTTGATTGATTAAGTTTATGAAAGTGACTGAACAAACAAGTATTTCATGATTCTTTAATCGCGCTACAAAATAAGGAAACATCCTGTGTACATATAAATATAGAAAATTACGAGTTGTTAGCGATGGAAAAAAACTATCGAAAGCAGCTGATTTGTGCGTGCTGTGGTGGCATAAATTTCAAGGAATCATGTGATCACTTGGGTGGGTTTTCTATAGATTTTAAAGTTAGTAGTGTTGTCTCTCCTTTCAATTTGGCATCAGTTCATTGTTTCACCTTATGTGTATCATTCTTTTCAAGGTCTGTTAATCATTTACCAACCCCAAATGTTGTAGAGCCGTTTGCAAAGTATATAAACTTATCGTGATATTCACTATATCACTACAAGCCTAGTTCTATCCAATCCTTCCCTTCTTGCTGAACTTCTATCTTAATCTATTTGCAACTGTTGTCATCCATCCAATGGCCGCAATCTTCTGTATATCGTCCAGCCATCTTGTTTTGGGACATCCTACGTTCCTTTTCTGTTTTCGTAGTCTTCATTCTATTATCCGCTTGGTCCATCTATCATCAGTCGTGCGTGCCACATGTCCAGCACATTGCCACTTCCTTTCTGCTACATGCTCAATACTTTCATTTATTACTGTTCCGTACGGAACACTTATAAGATCACTTTGGTGTCTGTCCGTTTGTCTGTCCGTCTGTCCGTCTGTCACACCCGATTTTCTCCGAAACTATTTGTCATAGAAAGTTGAAATTTGGTAATAATATAGGAATTGGTGGCCTCATCAGAGCCATGTAGTTTTGAAAGTTAAATTTTGACTTAAGGGGTTAGTTTTGGGGGGTGAAATCGGAAGTGAAAAAAAAATTTTTTTACTAGGTAATCGAGTGTGGTGTCAAATGAAAGCTTGTGAAAACACGAGTAAAAAATATATATATAATGTAATACTTGCGCGCACTTTTCTTTGTATTATTTTTAAAAAATCGCGAAAAATCGCTGTCCACCCGCCTTATCTCGAAAAGTACTTATCGAAAAATTTTGAAAAAATTCTGGAATATTCTCCACGGGGTGTAGATTGAACGAAAATTATCACGAGTGCATTACCTTTAATAATTTATCTGGTATATATAAAAAAAACAAAAATTTCAAGGTCATCAGATTTCAGTAAAGATTAGAAACAAACTTTGTTGGAAACTCATTTGGGGTGTGTTTTGTGAAGTCACTGATCATTTTATACTTCTGTAACAAAATTTTTTATTTGAAAAGCAATCAACGTACGGAACACTAATTGCGCAAGTTCAACTTGCACTTGACCGGTTATTATTATTATGTCTTTAATTTTTATCCCGAGTCTTTCGTGTGTTCTCTGGGTTCGCGCCAGTTTTTGCATATTGGCTTTATTCAGTGTCCAAGTTTCAACGCCATACGTAATCACTGATAGGATGCACTGATTATAAACTTGGCCTTTAACGTATTTGTGTATATAACTTAATTTTCCGAATGCGCACCATCGTAGTCTCGTTCTTCTTGAAATTTCATCCGAGAGCCTGTCTTTCGTCGTGAAAATTTTTTACCTCAGGTACACATACTTCTCAATAATTTCGAGAGGTGTGTTTCTTCCAAATTTATAACTTTGTTCTTATTAGTGTTGGTTAATATTTTTATCTTATTTTTATTTATTTTAAGATCAATTCTTTTTGAGCGATAATTTAACTTCTTTATCGTTTCTTCTAATTCATGTAGATTGCCACTGACGACTACAATACCTTAAATGACTCATATACGCACCAAATACCTCCTCTAGAGCTGTAATAAATAGCTTGAGAGAGATTATATCTCCCTGTCTTATACCTCTTCCTATAGTATTTGTTTTTTACTAGTTTTTATGTACATCTTTGCGTTTTCATAATTATTTTTGATTACGGTAGTGTATCTAGAGTCAATATCGTGTGCCAAGTGTTTAAGCCCTTGTTGATGGCCCAAATTTCAACAGAATCAAAAGCCTTCTGTGATGGCTATGTAGAGTTCGAAGTTGTATTCATCCCGTGATATTATTAGTGGTCATATCATTGATATATAATAAGAATAGGAATAGATCAAGTGCAGAGTCTCGTTATACATCAGATTTAATTTATTAAATTTCTTAAATTTCGATTATTAAATTTTGTCTTGTGACGTGAAGAAAGATATGACTTGCGGCATTTGTGAGCATTTCACGTTGTGCTGTATCTTCTCAGAATTTGAAGCGATTTTCTAAAATTGAAGTCATCGAAGGCCTTAGACACATAGTCCAGAAATAAGAGAGTAAAATGGGATTTTTATACGTGCTTGTTTTACTTTTGATAAAGTAGACAATACGGAAATATATCTAAAATTAGAAGCGTCATTGAAATTACTGCTCTTGTATAGTGGGATTATTGTTGCCAACTTTACACATAACGGAAACGCGTCTGTTTTCTGTGGCCATTGAACCATATAGATATTTTTTTCTCTTTGTTACTTACCGAATTTGAAGTCTATAAAAAATTTAAAAATGGTTAAAAACTTTTGGCAGAACTAGGTAAGAACGGAAACATGTTAGGATATAAACAGAGCCGACGAGAGGGCGCGGTGACGAGATAATTAATCCCGTGCCTGGTCCTCACTTGTCTTTGTTTCTTCTCCTTCTAGTCGATTTTGTTTTGATTGTTCTAGGAACAGGAAATTTATAAAGTTTCATTTAAAAGTAGTTCCGTTGCATGGTGGGTTATTTTCGTTTTCCGATGTTATAAAATGGAAAAGTGTTGGAAGTTTCATAGCAAGAGAGAATTTTTTCTTTGAGAATTTTCCCTCTTACTTTCCAAGGTTTATAGATGTAGTTTTTAGGATATTCAGGAGGCTTGCATTTTTCAAACTTCTATTGTAATAGGGGTTTTCTTTTAGTTCGAGAATTCTCCCCCCCCCTATCCAGTTATAGATTTTTTTATTGAATTAGAAGCGGGCTTATGATTTCGGAGTTCCAGTACAAGAGAGGGCCCTTTTTTCGTCTAGAGTTCTCTCCTGTTCGACAACGAAAAAATGCCACAATTTATTTCTATTTTCGAAAAGTTCGTTTTTTTTTTTGGACAGAGTGTGTATTCTGTAATTATAATAATTCATCATTTGCTTTACTTCCTGTAAACACCAGGCGATAATTAACGCGTAGGTGAATGGTAATAAGAACACGTACACATTGTTTTTTTTTTAAATTTGTTCGCGCCACAAAAAATACGGACGCTCTGTATGAAATTAATGAGTCCGCGCCTACTCGAACCTGCTTTATATTTAGAAGTTTTATTTGTAACAGGTCTTTGCCACTCGTGCCGGTCTTCTTTGGTGTCGGAACAATATTTTTATAGTACGGTCATTGGCGTTCGTGAACTACCTTTAATGATCGAGCTTTAATTGATTTAAAGATCGGTTCTGTTAAAAAAATTGTAGCGTTAAATTCTTGGTTACTGTCACCCCAAGATAGAACTGCTTCCAAGCCTTTGTTAAGTTCCTGCTCTCTGCGAATATTTGCATGAGCAGCTGATGTTCGAGCGTGCAAAGTGAATGAAAAAATAAGCGTAATACTGGACGTAAAAAAGAAACGTGTGCTTTTTTAGCCATATTACTTCAGGAAGACGGTGGAACTAGTGGGAGTCGATACATTTTGTATGTTTTAAATAGAATTATGAAAATTTTCTCTGGTTTGTAGTTGGGATAACTAACAAACTTTGTACATAACTATTTACACTTGGAGGTATAAGATGCGAGATGGACGCAAGATGGGTTAGAGGGGTTGCTTTGAATTTCATCTCAAGGTTTTCAGAATCGACAAATCTGAAATTGATATTATTTCTTCATTACTTTCAATAATCAATAAAAATAATATACAGTGGGGAATGTCGGGTTTCAAAGGTAAATACTCCTGAAACACTTTCTCTGCTTAACTGAAATTTTTCGTTAACTTGGCCTGTTATGCCGGCCACATATTGATAGAAACACATGATTTTTTTTACCCAGCTATTTTTAGAAGATAAATTTTAAAATTTCGGAGCGTCGCTGAAATGTTAAACGTTGTGTGATGATTTGCCAGACATTACTCAATATAAATATTATCGAGAGCGTTAAAACAAAAAACATAGTCACCATATCCTTTGCAAAAACTGACATTTATTACAAAAAAACTTTTTTAAACATATCCTCGGGTATTGCAATTCCCTCTTCTAGTGTTCCAATTAATTATATTAACGAATAATTCTGAAAAAAACTTTATTTTATAATAATTAATTGAATATTTTTTCACCGACTTTAACGTCTTAAGGTGTCTCAAAAACAGTACATTTTACTTGCCTTGCTAAAAGAAATGATTGTATTCGTGAAAAATCACCTTCCGAGATGTCTGCTTTTTTTCACGATTTAGAGATCACGGAGAACATAGGCATCCTTTTTTGTCGGTTTATTGGCACGATAACTCTCGAACGAATTGATACATCCATTTCAAACTTGGTGCGTATATAATACCTAATGATGAGATGAGACCTAATGTTTTGGGCGATTTGGCTTCGGATGAAGGGAGTGAATATGGCAATTTTTCCCGGTTTTTTGTTGCGATAATAAACAAATTTTGTCCATAAATATTTATAGCAAAACATATAAGGGTTTGAAGGAGTGGGGGAGGCCATTAGCGGAGTTACCCCAGATATATCGTGTTATATGTCCTTTTCAGGGTTTTTGAAGTCGCGGAATCGAAAAATTAGGTTATTTTTTTCATTATTTTCAATCACTCAGAAAGGGGGTGAAATTGGTGGGGTCGTTAAATATTGGATAATTTCAATATTTTGAGATTTTTCCAAGCTTTTTAATTATTACAACAAACAAATTTTAAATATATGATTTATGGTAAAATATATTAGGGACTAACCGTGCCCGCGGCTCCACTCGCGTGGACTTGATTCACTATTATCGTCACTGCTTATTCCTTATGTTACCTAACGTAATAAAATATATCCTATAATCTGATCAGAGAACATATGTATTTAAAAAAAAAAACACGTAAATCGGATAAGTGGTTCTTAAGTGCGAAGCGCATTAACGGACAGACAGACAGAGAGACGTTGCGTTTTACACATATTATAGATTTTTTTTTTGAAAAATTTTAAATTAAGGATTACCAAAAAAAAAAAAACACGTAAATCGAATAAGTGGCTCTACACTAACGGATAGACAGACAGAGAGAAAGACGTTGCGTTTTATATATTTTTTATAGAATATTATTATTACATAATCTGGCTAGAGAACATATGTATATATATATATATATATATATATATATATATATATATATATATATATATATATATATAGAGAGAAGAGGAAAGTTAGTACGAGGGCTTACTGGTAACATATATACATATATATATATATATATATATATATATATATATATATATATATATATATATATATCACGGATTTTCTACAGCTAACGCTGCCTTCCTTCTCTCAGCCTTTGATTCCATCAGTTTCTATCTTCCCAGTCTCCATCTGTTAGACCCCTGTCCTCCATAGCCTCGTCCACATCGTCTCTCCACGATCGTCTGGGTCTTTCTCTTTTTCTTCTCCCTAATAGGGCTTCACTCCGTTATTTTCTTTATCCACCTATTATCTTCGCTCCGTCTTATGTGTCCATACTATTTTAATCGTTTTTCTTCAATGGTGTTTATTGCGTTCTCTTTGATGTTCATTCTGCTTCTTATTTCTTCATTTGTTATTCTCTCTATACGTGTCACTCTATAACATCTTCTCCAATACTCCATCTCTACCGCGTTAATTTTAGATTTATTTCTTTTGTTGATCGTCCATGTTTCTGACCCGTATGTCATTATGCTTTGTATTATTGATTTGTATATGCATGTTTTGTTTCTTTTTGTAATGTGTTTGTCCCACAGGTTCGAATTTAATTGTTTTATGCATGTCCTCGTTTGTCCTAATCTAGCTTTAATCTCTTCTTCTGATGTTGCGTTTTTTGAAATAATGGTTCCTAAATATTTAAATCTATCGGTTCCTTTGATTATTGTTTCGTTATCAACTTCTAGATTCTCCACGTTTCCCTCCTTTGTTGTTAGATATTCCGTTTTATCAAAGTTTATTGCTAATCCTGCTTTAGTGTATTCTTCTTGCAGTTTTCTTACCATATAACTGAGATCTTCCTCATCTTGCGCTATGATTACTTGGTCGTCTGCGGAACTTAGAGTATATAAGTAATCTTCTCGTAATCTTCTTCCATTCCACTACATTTTTGCTTCCATTTTTTTAATGTTTGTTCGAGGCATATTTTGAATAGTGTTGGGCATGTAGAGCATCCTTGTAATAGGCCTTTTGATGTTTGGAGTCTCTTCCCTATTGTATGTCCTATTTTTATGTTCACTGTGTTGTTTTCGTAGAGAGCTTTTACTGCGTATATTAGTTCTTTGTCAATGCCTATTTCCTTCATTACGTTTCATAATCTTTGTCTTGGTACTGAGTCATAGGCCTTTCTTATGTCTGTGAAGGCTAGATGAACTTCTCTATTCTTTGCCAGTTTTTTTTTCATTGTTTGTTTTATAGTGTATATGTGGTCTATACATGATTTTCCGGCCGTAAAGCCTGCTTGGTCTTCTCCAATTTTTCCTTTTATATTTTCCTCTTTGATATTTTTAATAATTTTTTCATACAAGTCACATACTCTATATTATGCCTAGGCCTCTATAGTTTGTGCATTTTCTGCGGTCTCCCTTTTTGAATATAAATACTATATAGGCTTTTGACTATTCCTCTGGTATTTTTTCTCCATTTATCGCTCTGTGGAACATGTTTCTCAACATTCGATGTAATTTATTAGACCCGTACTTAATCATTTCATTTACCACACCTCCAGGCCCTGCAGATTTATTATTTCTAAGTGTTTTTATTGCCTTCTTTACTTGTTCATAGCTTAGTTCTATCTCTTTTTTTTCCTTATTCTGTTCTTCTTCAGGGTTCTCTTCTTGGAATTCTTGTCTGTCTTCTGTTAGCAGCTTCTTATAATATTCCTCCCACTCGCTTTCTGGGATATACTCTATATACGCCTTCTCTCTATTGATGGTCCTTAATGCTTTAATTATTCTCCATGACTCTGTGCTTCTAGTTCCTCCTATATACTGTTCTACATGTTCGCACGATTTTTCCCAACTCTCATTCTTTTCTTTGTTTATCATCCTCCTCGTTTCTGCATTTTTCTCTTTATATTTCTGTAGAACATATGTATGAATTAAAAAAAAAAAACACGTAAATCGGATAATCGATAGTGCGAGTGATAAGCGCACTAACAAACAGACAGACAGATAGAGAGATGTTGCATTTTATATATATTGTATTTGTTACATGATATTGTTCCATATACATGATATTGTTCCATATTTAACGGTTTAGGCAGCGTATTACAAGAGAGTGCCCTAGCGGCAAACTTTTTTCCGACTTGATTCACTATTATCGTCACTGCTTATTTCTTATATTACCTAGCAAAATAAAATATGTGATAAGCGCACTAACGGAGAGACAGACAGACGTTGCATTTTTTATTATATATATATATATATATATATATATATATATATATATATATATATATATATATATATATATATATATATAGGGTAAAGGGGTGAGGGAGAGGGATTGGTTCATATATATCGTATCTGTCTTATAAGGGTTTTTGTAGTCGAGGAAACTGAAAATGATTTTAACCACTTTCAATTTTAACAGGGAAAGTGCCACTATAAATAAAGTAGCTTTTTGTGTAAAATGCTGAGTTGTGATGCTTGTATTAAGTTATTATTTAGTGTGAGAAAATCAGATTTGGTGTTTAGTTTAGAGCTGAATGCATTTTTAATGAAAGTACCGGGTACATAACTTTACCAATTTTGGAAACCATGTTCACTGATTTTTTATGTAGTGTTTTAATGCTTTGATTTTAAAATCTTCGGGATGCGGAACCAGGTAATTTTACAAACACAGTTAACCATTAGTCATCTAATTTGTATTTAAGTGATTTAAAAAACATTCTTCTTTAAAATATATCTTTTTAAGAATTTCCGTTTACTATTAAAGTGTTAATGAGTTTAATCCAGTAGGCTATTCGGTTGTTGTCAGATTTTTTATGAGTATGGGTGATTGGCCCAAACCTTACTGTCAATTGAATATGAATTACGTTATATATTTTGCTAGAACGAACGATGGTAGATGGACAACAAAATTTCTTAAACGTAGACCTTGGGAGAGCAGACGAAGTGTCGGAAAATCAATGAAAAGTTAGACTGATGATATCAGGTTGACAGCAGGAAGTACATGGCCCCATATTGCATAGGGTAGAAACAATTGAAGGAAACTTGAAGAGACCTATTGAAGAATAAATAAAATATTAGGTGGAGATAGATTGGACGCATTCCAAAAAAAGATCTCATGCCTATGAAAGCATACTAAGTTGGGAATGTGGAATCTTTGGCACAATGAGACTAGTCAGTATATATCACCACTACACCAAACACTTTATTTTTGCACTCGACGCGCGTTTAGCTAACTATGTTAGCTTCATCAGGAGCGATGATTGACTACTAGTCAATCATCGCTCCTGATGAAGCTAACATGGTTAGCTAAACGCGCGTCGAGTGCAAAAATAAAGTGTTTGGTGTAGTGGTGATATATACTGAGTAGTACCTATGAAAGCATAATAAATGATCCTATCATCATCATCAGCAGCAACTGTTTAGTCCATCGTCCCCTAGTATGCCCACCTTCCTCAATTTTAGGCCTTGTTTATCCAGTTGTAACCCACTAGCCTTTTGATGTCGTAAGACCATCCGGTTTGCGGGCGTCCTCTACTTCTCTACTTGATTACCTTATGGGTCCATCGATTATCAGAGAGTCTTGCGATATAACCCGCCCAGCTTACCCTTTCAGCTACATCAATTATCTTGGACCTTCTTCGAATTTCTTCATTAGTCGGCTAATCCCTCAACGATATTCCCAACATCCTCCTTTCCGTCTCTCGTCGAGCCACTTGTAGGCGATTTATAATTCCTTGATTCAAAGCCCACGTTTCCGTTCCATCAATACTGGCAACACTCATTGATCAAATGTATTCGCTTTTAGTGTATTTGGGACATTGGAAAGCAATCTGCTAAACGCCGACCAAGCAAGTGATATTCTCCTTGATAAATCCGCTACTATTTTTTGTCCAAGATATACGTATGAATCCATTCTTGTGATTTTCGCGTTTTCATTGTTTGTCATGAACAAGTTTGTTCATCACTTCTTCCAATTCTCCTTTGTTGTTAGATATAAGCACAGTATCATCCGCGAATTGCAAAAGATTGAGTTGCTCTCCTCCTATATTCATACCCTTACTTGTCCATGGAAGTTGTTTGAAAAGATCTTCTAGCGTCAACGTAAACAATTTCGGCGAGATGGTGTCCCCTTGACGTACCCCTTTTTCATTTCTATCTTATTGGTGTTTTCTTTCAATACTATCTGAAATGTTGCATTTTTATATATACAGTGAAAGCTCTCTTGAGCGGACACCTTCGGGACTATTAAAATATGTCCGCCTAAGGGAGGTATCCGTATATGGGAAAAATGAAAAAATACATACATATTTTTTATTTACATAATACATAATAGGGTAAGTTTTTATTGTTTTCTCATACACATTAGTACATAAGTATGTAGTTATAAATCAAAAAATTGAACACATAAAAACTATAACTTAAGTAGGCTTGAAAAAAAATCAATTTTAGTAATTTGACGCGTGTTAGTTTTAAGTATGTTGTCGTGAAACTGTAATTCCAAGTCATATAACATCTGCATTGCTGTTGAATCTCCTTTAATTTTGACAAATTCTTGAATCGTTTTCACCATATCAATGGCCTGCTGATAACTTATAATAATATTGGATTGATCAGTTAAGGTTACTTCTTCATCGGATTCGTCATACTCAACCAAAGTCACGTTGTCGCCTTTTTTTTACAATTTTGTTAAAAGAGGTGTGGTCTATATCATCTTCTACTAATAAGTTATTTTCGATGGTAATGAATTCACTTAAATCATTTTTTTTAAGGCCTATTGCTTCTGCATTTCGCCATATTTCGGATAAAACTGACAAAGGTAAGTTATCTTCTTCTGAAAAGTCATCATTTTCCAGATTATGGTTATCACCATTATCTAACGTAATTCCTGCCTTTTGAAAGCAATTTTTTATTGCTGTTTCCGTAACTTTCTTCCATGCAGCATTTATAAAATAAATCGCATCTAGAACATTAAAACTGCTTTAGTAAGACCTTGAAGGTTATCAACAGAATCTATTTTCGATAACAAATCCTTAATTAAAATGGTCCTGTAAAATGTTTTAAAATTTTGTATTATGCCTTGGTCTAGCGGTTGAATAACTGATGTGTAATTGGGCGGTAGAAAAATAAGTTGAATGTTTTTTTAACTGAATGTCTTTAGGATGAGAGGCAGCATTATTCAAAAATAGCAAAATTTTTCTGTTTTCTTTACCCATTCTTAAATCAAAATCTTGCAACCATTCTTCTATTATAGCAGATGTCATCCAAAGCCTCCTTATTACTTTTCCACATAACAGGCAGCTGATTCACACTAATGTTTTTAAATGGATGTTTTGACTTACCAATAACCAATAATTTTTCTTTATCTCCTGCCAGATTTACCCAATGCATAATGGTGAGTCTTTCTTTGGATAATTTTCCGCCCACACATTTCTCACGTTTAAGTGCTAACGTCTTGTCAGGTAAAGCTCGAAAAAATAAACCTGTGTCGTCCACGTTAAAAATATTTTTTGGCAAATAACCTTTTACCAATGAAGATATTTTTTGTTTATAGTTGTCCACATCTTCCAAAATAACACTTCCAGCTTCTCCAGATATGGCTTTAAAAGCGATGTTTTGCCTTTTCCGAAATTTCTCCAGCCACCCAGATGACGCACTGAAATTATCGCATTCCAGACTATCTGCGATCTCCTTTGCTTTGGCTCGAATTATTGGTCCTAGAATTTTAATAAATACGATTTAGAATGACTACAATACCTCTATAATTTTTTTTATTTACCTGATATTTCTTGCCTTTGTGAACCAATCATAGCAAATTTCGTCAATTTTGTAATCCCACTGGCTTTAAAAAACTTCGTTTTACACTTGAATTAACATTGGAGCGAAATTTTTTTAATAACTCGCCTTTATTTTTAATAATTCCAGCTGCCTGTAGCTTTCCTATTTTAAAACGTTTGGCCGAAACTCTAACACTAAGTTTCTCTCTGTTATAGATTTCCAAAAACTCAACTGACCATAAAAACGAGGTGTTATGTATTCGATAATGCTCGCGGGGAAGTCCCCAGAATTGTTGTCGCCGCGCTGGCTAATAGTGCAGCGTTGCAAGATTTTTAATTTTGTGTCCGTTTAAGAGAGAATTTTACAAGTTTTGTATTTAAATATTGTGTCCGCGTCCGCCCAAGAGAGAGTCCGCTCAAGAGAGATTATGTCTTATTGAATTCTCTATACTTCATTTCGGACTATCAAATAGTGTCCGCCTAATGGAGTTGTCCGCTCATTGGAGGTGTCCGTTATCAGAGGTTTCACTGTATTTTGAATAATCTGCGAGTATCTGCTGTTAATTCTACAGTTACTTAGACTATTTAATATTGCCCAGATTTCAAGGGAGTCAAACTCTTTCTCGTAATCCTCAAAGGCCACCTAAATCTTGAAATTATACTCGTTTGACTTTTCTATTACGGTTCTTAATACTTAAAGGTGGTCCAGTGTACTAAAGCCTTTTCTAAATTCGGCTTGTTCTCTGGGTTGGTAAGCGCCTAATTTCTTTGTGAGTCTCGCAGTTATTATTTTCATAAATAATGGTTAATTTAGACTTATCTCCTTTTTTGAAGAGCAGGACCACCAGAGCATTATCTCAATCTCGAGGTACATTGCACATATCGAGACATTTATTATACATACATAATTTTGATCACAATTATTTATGTTACGTGTTGAATTTGGCACTCTCTGACCATCACGCACAGATTATTCACATCGAGACTTCTGGCAGTGAGGATACTACCCCTCAATTCTATTATAAAAGAGTATTTTCAAATAATAAAATTATTTCATTCAAAAGCGAATTAGAAGCGGTTGATTGGTCTACAGTTTATCAATGTGATTCAGTAGACGACGCGTACAGTACCTTCTTAAACAAAGTCCTAAATATCTTAATGCAATATTTACAGTGAAAAAATGTCTCAAACAAAACAAACACAATCCGTGGATTACGCGGGGCATTAGAGTTTCTTGTAGACATAAACGTGTGCTGTACTTTAAAAAAATTAAAGGTCTGGTAACAAATGAATACTTTAATACCTATAGTAAAGTACTGAAGCAAGTTATAAAACATGCCAAAAAAATATCAAATAACAGCTTTATAAATTCTATTGAAAACGAAGTTAAAGCTGCTTGGCAACTTGTAAAGACCCTATCAGGGAAAAAAGAAATAGTAACAATGTACTTAACAATTTTTCAAATACATTAATTGATCTTTTCAACATAATTAACAACCTAAATCACTACTTTATAAGCTCTTGTCCGAATATAAGTACAAATAAACACAATTATTTCTTTTCCCTTGATCGTTCTGTACGCTCTATTTATTTAAAACCAACTACCCCTCTGGAACTGTCCAGGACAATAAAAAGTCTAAAAAATAAAATGTCAGTCGGGGATGATAACACAGTGCAACACGAAAAAAATAACCATATACGGACACCACCACGTGATAATAGACCAAAAAAAAAAGACCCGTGTCTCCCAGTTTTTCCGAAAGTCATGTACTTTTTTTTTTATGGGCCCCCAAAGATTTGAGACCTGGGTGTAATTTTTGCAAAAAACTCATCATATTCTGAGGCTCATATCTTACAAACCGTTCGGAATTTTAATTTACTTTCTGTGGCAAAGTTGTAGCCCTTGTCATAAGGAACAAAAATTGTGAACATTTAAAGTAAAAAAAACTTCATCTTTAAGATCAAAATAGCAAAAAACTGTAAAAAATTCGATTTTTTTTACCTTTTTTTCCCTGTTTAGGCCCATAGCTAGCAAACCGTTCAAAATTCAAGGAAACAATCAACTACAAAAATGTAGCTAAGATCTTAGTAAACAACTTTCTAGAATATATGAACTTCCTAGGAATGATTCTTAACACTATTTAGGTAGCCGAAAAAGTGAAAATTTTCCCGAAAAATCTACTTTTTTAAAGTTTTTTGCGATTTTGATCTGGAAGATGAAATTTTTTGGATTTTTTATATGTTCACAATTTTTGTTCTTTATGACAAGAGCTACAACTTTGCTTCAGAAAGTAAATCAAAATTCCAAACGGTTTGCAAGATATGAGCCTGAGAATATGATCAGTTTTTTGCAAAAATGACACCGAGGCCCCAAATCCTTGGGGCCTCATAAAAAAAAGTACATGAATTGGGCCAAAACTGGGAGCCTCGGGTAAAAAAAGACCCGTGTCTCCCAGTTTTGCCCCAAGTAATGCATTTTTTTTTATGAGGCCCCAAAGATTTGGGGCCTCGGTGTCATTTTTGCAAAAAACTGATCATTTTCTCAGGCTCATATCTTGCAAACCGTTCGGAATTTTGATTTACTTTCTGAGGCAAAGTTGTAGCTCTTGTTTATATGTTCACAATTTTTGTTCCTTATGACAAGGGCTACAACTTTGCCACAGAAAGTAAATTAAAATTCCGAACGGTTTGCAAGATATGAGCCTCAGAATATGATGAGTTTTTTGCAAAAATTACACCCAGGCCTCAAATCTTTGGGGGCCCATAAAAAAAAAAGTGCATGACTTTCGGAAAAACTGGGAGACACGGGTCTTTTTTTTTTGGTCTACTATCACGTAGTGGTGTCCGTATATGGTTATTTTTCCATAACTTAAAAAATTACACACAGTGTAATTTACCAATGCGTATTATTAGAGAGGTTACAGATTCTATCTCGGAGCCTTTATCCTATATTAAAAATGTATTAGAGGTATATTTGAAATGAAGCTGCGTGATAGCTGTAGGAATGTGTTTAGAGACAGAAAGATCTTAACCATTATTTCTATGTATATCTTGGACAGTTTTATGTTTGTTCACACCAACAGCGATATTTTTGAGACTTATATGAACAATCACAGGTATGCCACTAGACATAAATTGAATCTGCTTCCCGAAAAGTGTAATTACAGCTACATACAGAAAAATGTTAATTATGTCATATTAAAGATATATAATACGAGTAGTTTCCCAGAGAGTGTACGTGCGTTATGTAAAACGGAAGTAAAGAGACTTTTAACCAAATATCTGCTTGAAGGAGCTTATTACTCATTAAGTGAATTTTTCTTAAGTCTAGTTGAAATTAGCACAGGGATTTGATAGCTCTGTCAGCAGAGGTGGTTTCTTGTCTTTTTCGTTATGCCTCTTATTTCATTGTGTCTTTGTTATTATATTGTAATTTTGCTCTTAAAGTGTTTTTACTTATTTGCTATTTTTTATTTTTCTTTTATTTAATTATAGGTTATTCTATTCTTAGTTAACATTGTGTAATGCCTATTGGCTTATAAGTGTAACCTATTGTTACATGAAAACAAATAAATTATTATCTATATATGTATCTATCTATCTATTTATCTAGCATTCGTAATATAGGCTCTCCGCTCTGTGGCAACATTTCGACAAGTATGCCGTCTTCACCTGCTGCTCTTCCTCTTGCCATTTTATTTAAAGAATCTTGTATTTCATATTTTGTGATGTTGGGAATATCTTCAGATCTTTCATTTATTACTCGTATTTGAGCTGACTCACTTTTGTCTTGTGGTGGTTCTACTTTACTCTCGTAAAGGTCCTTTTAGAATCTCTCTATATTTATTTTTAGTTCATTAGTTTAAGTTATTATTTGGTTATTCTCATCTACTAATTTTGATATTTGTTGTTGTCCTTCATTTAATGATCTTTGTAAAAGTTTTATACCCTTCTTGTTCTCCAGAGTTTTTCCCATTGTTATAGTTTCTACATCAGTTTGTTCTGGATAACCCTATTACTCCCAGATTTATTTTTAAGTTCATTTGGAAGCTTCTTGAAAAGTTCAGTTGCCATATATATATGACTCTTTTTTCCTATTTCTAGGTAAACCCTTCTAAGTGCAATATTTTTATTTCTGGTAATCTTTTTTGAGATGGTGTACTCATCACGCAAATTCGCATAATTATGCATAAGGATCTCCAGTGCATATGTATGTTTTATATTTAATAGTTTCTTGTTAACAGTTACTGATCTAGCTTTATTAATAATTTTTACTAGTATTTTCTGAATACGTGCAAGAGATCTCATTGCATTACCATATGCAGAGCCCCACGCCACTATTCTATAGCTTGCAACACCATTAAAAAGTCCATGATATATCTTGAGCAAAGTATCTCTATCCACGATCTTTACTAGTTTTCCAAAAATATATATCAAATGTCTAGTTCTCTTGACAATATTTTCTATATTTTGTTCCCATTTCATATTTGCATCAATTGTAACCCCTAAATATTTAGTCATCAACTTTCTTCAATTATTGTGTATTTATTGTCAAGAGTGCCTCAGGTGGAATTGAATCATTGTAATTGGCAAACGCAATGTACATATACTGTTTTTGCAACATTCAAAGAAAGTTGATTTGTATTCAACCACACCAATATACTTTGCCCAAAAATGCTTTTGCTTGTATGACTGTTTTTGTCCAGTTCTCCTTAGTACATAAAACAATAAATGTCATCAGCATACGAGACTGTTCTATCCATTGGCAGAGTCTCAAACAAATCATTAATGTAAATGAGAAAAAGTAAAGGCCCTAAAATAGTACCTTGTGGTACTTCAATTTTCAATCTCTTCTAATACATTTCTTTATATCGTTATTTAAAGTCCTGTCTTCACGGGACAGCTGCCATCTTTCCTGCATAGCAAGGTACTTTATTGTCCAGCACAATTCTGTGTAATTCGAACTTTAGCTTGCTGTAATGGAACAAATATCACAAAACAGCTGGCAAAACAACAAGATCCAAGAAATGGCGTTACTTCAATATTTTTTCCGCAGAGAGAGTAAAAGTATAAAATTATGATTAGAACAATAGTAAAATTATAAGCATCATTGGCCATAAGGAAATCCTCTACTAATAGCAATTTATATGGGTAATAAATGAAGTAAGCGCAATTACCGAGAATTCTGCTAGGCAACGATCGCTATCTGTGTTCTTTGGATGAAATCTTCTTCAAGGCTGAAGGTAGTAATTTTATTCGAGAAAAATTACTTCAAGTAGATAAATAAAACCCGATTTAAACGTTTCGCAAAGGGTCTGTGTATGTTCAGTTTAATGCGATTTATTAATTTCCCATTTAGAGACTGTAATCTTCGTATTACTTGAGTGGGGAATAATTAGCCGTTTAGAACTATCGTTTAATGTGAAGTAATCAAGATTAGATTTAAATTAAGAGAGGTTTTAGTCTTCTTTCATGCCTTTAACTTCTTTATCACTTATCTTACTAGGCTTGCGATTTTTTAAAGTCTCCTTTCCGTCTGTTTTTAATAAATTAATTGTTTCCCGTGATATAGTATGTAGCATGTAGCGTAGTCTGATTGTAACCAAATCCCATTCAGTTGAGATTGTGCAAATTTGCCAACTAATTTGAATGAACCGTGATCCTGTAGCGCATTCCACTGTTTGTACCTTTAATTTTACAAAAGTACCGTCCGATGTCACCGTCAGAATGCAATGCCCCCTAAATTATATCTTTTTAGTGTTCCGTACGAAACATTTATAAGATAGCTTCGGTGTCTGTCCGTCTGTCTGTCTGCCACACCCGATTTTCTCCGAAACTATTTGTCATAGAAAGTTGAAATGTGGTAATAATATAGGAATTGATGGTCTCATCAGAGCCGTGTAGTTTTGAAAGTTAAATTTTGACTTAAGGGGTTAGTTTTGGGGGGTGAAATCGGATGTGAAAAAACAATTTTTTAGTAGGTCATCGAGTGTAGTGTCAAATGAAAGCTTGTGAAAACACGAGTAAAATATATATATATATATATATATATATATATATATATATATATATATATATATATATGTATATATATATATATATATATATATATATATATATATATATATATAATGTAATACTTGCGCACACTTTTCTTTGTATTATTTTTAAAAAATCGCGAAAAATCGCTGTCCCCCCTACCTTATCTCGAAAAGTATTGATCAAAAAATTTTGAAAAAATTCTGGAATATTCTCCACGGAATGTAGATTGAACGAAAATTATCACGAGTGTCACCTTTAATAATTTATCTGGTATATAAAAAAAAAAATTCAAGGTCATCAGTTTTCAGTAAAGATTGGAAACAAACTTTGTTGAAAACTCATTTGGGGTGTGTTTTGTGAAGTCACTGATCATTTTGTACCACAGTAACAATTTTTTTTTTTTAAAGCAATCAACGTACGGAACACTAATTGTGCAAGTTCAACTTGCACTTGACCGGTTATTTTAGTTGCTATGGCTCTAAATCCTAAAATTTTTCTGACAAAGTTACTCTGTCAAAAATCCACTTCGTCATTAATCACAATTTTTAATTAAAATAAGAATCAGTTTCCAATTGCTCTTCAAGCTAGTTTTGCTTAAGTAGATTTATGAACGGCGGTTCTTATATCTGAGGGAGTAGGGTCCAGTTAATGATACACTGTTCAGTATATTTTTCAAAAGTTCTGAACGCGTTCTACTTCACCCTCTTAATTGTCTTAAACTGTAATTTTAACTGAATTGTAACAACTAAAATTACAATCTAGACGAAAAACACAAAAAATTTAAGCAAATTGTAAATATTACCTAATACATAACGTATAATACGTAAACATGCAAGATGAAGCAGGATTTTGAAGCCGCGGTTGTTTATTAACACATGAACGCCACGGACAGAGGTCGAGAAGTACAAACTCGATCATACTGTTGCGACGCAAAACGCGTGCCCCCTTAAATGGGCATTTTAGGTCTATTTTTGCAGTTCTTCTCGAATGAGGCTAATAATTTTTTTGTTTTACTTATGGTTTTAAACTAACTTATTTAGCTGCAAGTGCATATATATATATATATATATATATATATATATATATATATATATATATATATATATATATATAATGATATACATTATACGAGTATATATATATATATACGTTGGTGAGCAAAAAAAAAACTACTCAAACTATTTAGCTTCATTTATCACCGATCCTAGAATTTTTACACATTTTAGTATCATCTATAATATATATAAAATGCAACGTCTCTCTGTCTGTCTGTCTGTCTGTCCGTTAGTGCGCTTATCACTGGAGAACCACTTATCCGATTTCTCTGGCCAGGTTATAGGCTATATTTTATTACGATAGGTAGCATAAGTAAGTAATGAGCAGTGACGTAAAATAGTGAATGAAGTCGGAAAAAAGTTTGCCGCTAGCGCGTTCCTTTGCAATACACAGCCTAAACCATTAAATATGGAACAATGTTATGTAGTAGAGAATATCTATAATCTGTAATCTATAATATATATAAAATGCAATGTCTCTCTGTCTGTCTGTCTGTCCATTAGTGCGTTTGTCACGCGAGAACCACTTATCCGATTTACCTGTCTTTTTTTAAATTCATACATATATTCTTTGGCCAGGTTATATAATAATAATAATCTATTTCTATAATATATATATAATGCAATGTCTCTCTGTCTGTCCGTTAGTGCGCTTATCCCTCGAGAACCACTTATCCGATTTACGTGATTTTTTTAAATTCATACATATGTTCTCTGACCAGGTTATAGATATATATTTTATTACATCTATAATATATATAAAATGCAACGTATCTCTGTCTGTCTGTCTGTCTGTTAGTGCGCTTATCACTGGAGAACCACTTATCCGATTGTCGTACTTTTTTTTTTAAACATACATATATTCTCCGGCCAGGTTATAGGCTATATTTTATTACGATAGGTAGCATAAGGAATGAGCAGTGACGATAATAGTGAATGAAGTCGGAAAAAAGTTTACCGCTAGCGCGTTCTCTTGCAACACACAGTTTAAACCAATAAATATGGAACAATATTATGTAGCAGAGAATATTTATAATCTATATAAAATGCAATGTCTCTCTGTCTGTCCATTAGTGGGTTTATCACGTGAGAACCACTTATCCGATTTACATGGCTTTTTTTTAAATTCATACATATATTCTTTGGCCAGGTTATATAATAATAATAATAATCTATATCTATAATATATATAAATTCCAACGTCTCTCTGTCCGTCTGTCCGTCCGTTAGTGCGCTTATCACTGGAGAACCACTTATCCGATTTACGTGCTTTTTTTTTAAAACATGCATATATTCTCTGGCCAGGTTATAGACTATATTTTATTACGTTATATAATAAAATAATAAATAAGATAAGCAGAGAAAGTCTAGATAATGGGAGTTATGGTGAGATAATGGGAGATAAGGATAAATAATGGGAGGTAAGGAGAAATATTGCGAGATAAGTCGAGATAAGCCTAGATAATGGGAAATAAGGTGAGATAATGGGAGATAAGGAGAAATAATGGGACATAAGGAGAAATAATGGGAGATGAGCAGAGATAAGCCTAAATAATGGAAATTATGTTGAGATAATGGGAGATAACGAGAAATATTGAAATATTGGGAGATAAGGGGAAATAATGGGAGATATATTATTACGTTGGGTAACATAAGGAATAAGCAGTGACGATAGTAGTAAATCACGGCCACGCGAGCGGAGCCGCGGGCCCGGCTAGTTTGAAATATAACAAAAAACTGGTTATTTAAAGCCATAATATGAGTTTCCATCAAGTAAAAGCCACAACTGTTCAAAGTTTATCATTTGAAAGTCCGTTCTATTCTCTTTCTAATGATACCAAATTCCACAGAATACCTCATGCTTTTTACTGATTAAAATGATTGAAAGAGGAAACAAGGATTGAAAATAGTGGTAAGAGAAAGAAAAAATTAAACAAATTTTAAGTTTAACAATTAAATTTATTGTTAAAAACTAAAATCAATATTCCGTATCACCCCTCCCAGCCCTTATTATTGCTTCCAGCCGATTTGTCATGGAGCGGGTGCGCTTTTTCTCCACTATCTGTGGGGTTCTTTCCCACTCTTCCACGATCGCAACCTTTAAGTCCTTCAATGATGCAAAGACTGGATTTCTAGCTCGAACCCTTCTTTTGAGCTCATCTCACATATGCTCGATTGGATTGAGGTCAGGACTCCGCGCAGGCCAGTCTAATGTGGATATTCTCACTTCCGCCAGGTACTGACATGCAGCAGCATATGGCCTCGCATTGTCATGCATTAGTATGAAGCTATCGGCAACAAACCCAGCGTAAGGAACTACATATTCCTGCGGGATCTCCTCGATGTACCGGTGAGCAGTTAATGCACCGCTACGAGTCTCATCAATCACGAAAACCAAATCGGTTTTCGCATCCAGTGAGATGCCTCTCCACACCATGTTTTTTTTTACACACATGCTGTAGGGAAGCCCCTAAAGCGCCCCAGGAGTGGCATGTATGCGGAAAAAGCGATTCACGTTGTTCTTGAATCGCTGTAAATTGTACTCGGTAGGAAACACGGCCCTGGGCAAATTATTCCAAATAAAAGACTGCTTGGAAAGCGTTGTACGCGGAGTAACAAGCTGAACCTCATACGGATGTGAAGTATTAGCGCGACGTGTATTTCGAACATGCATCGCTCTAACCATGACAGAACCTCCTCCGTAGGCGACTGTTTCAGTAATGCAGCACTGCGCATAGCACTCCCTAGGCCTCCTATTGACTCGTCTTCTTCCATCATTGCCATGTAGGCACATTCGGGACTCGTCTAACGGAGCGCAATTGCTCTAAGGTCCATTTGACATGTTACCTAGCAAATTTGAGTAGTGCTTGTCGATGGGCTCCTGTCAATTTGGGTCCGTTAGCAGGTCTCTTCGGAGTTAAGTTAGCTTCTTTAAGACTTCTTCTGACCGTCAAATGATTGACAGCCAGACCACGAACTTGTCGGAGCTCCTGCTGGACCTCAACGCCGGTCAAGTGACGACTTCTTAGAGTTTTGTTGACGATGAAGCAATCGTCTCGCTCCGAGGTATACCTTCTTCTTCCTGATCTCGATCTCCGTGTAAAGGCGCCAGTCTCTTAATAACGTCTGTAGGCTCTAGAAACAGCTGACTGGCTCAGGTGCAGTTGCGCAGCGACTACACGTTGGCCATGCCCTTCTTGCAATAGAGCAATGATTTGTGTCGTTTCTTCCATTTCCATTGGATTTTCCGGTGACGTAATTAGTGAGCAGGTATAGCAGAGATGTTTACAGTTCAAGTTCCGATAAAGGAATGATAGGCAAATGTAGTTGCATGTGTTTTTATAGGGATGAATAGCGCTCAAAGAGTACGTTGCTAAGCGAGCAGAAAAGGTTCTATTGAGTAAAACCGTTTTAATCAGTAAAACTTTTTGGAAATCCAAATGTTTTTAGTATTATTGGAAAGAGTAGAAAATCAGCATTTTAATGATACCAAAAATAATACCACTGTTTGAAAATTAAATTCAAGGATCGGTGTTAAATGAAGCAAAATCATTTAAGTCGATTTTTTCAGTCACCATATATATATATATATATATATATATATATATATATATATATATATATATATATATATATATATATATACCATATATGTTTATCACCAAGAATATTTAATAAAAGTGTAATGATAGATGCATGTTTCTGATATCCATTCATTACGACAAAAATGTAAAATCAAGGCCAACAATGATGATAGGACAAGTCGCAGAGAATAAAGATCAATTCATAGAATTTTAATAACATTTACAACTTAATGATATGTTAATGATTGTTCAATAAATAATGATAATGATTGTTTAGAAGTTATTGGCGATTATTTTCTTAATAGTTAAACATGATGTAAGATAACGTACTGGTCACACGGCTTAATAGGATTCTTTATTATTTATTTATTCATCGTGTTAAGCAATACTAAAACCCTTAAATAAAATAATCCAAGACCATTGTGACTATACAGTCCCTGGCCAAATTATTAGACGCACTGTATTTTTTTTAGTAATTTTATGTTTCTTAAGAGTTTTTATGCAATAATGGTATATTTAAACTACAATATTATTGATTTTTATTTAAAAGAATTGTTGTAGACTACATATTTGTATTTATTTTTAACATATGGCAACACTGTGTTGACAAAGTGATACATGAACGTAAACAAGTACAAACCTGTATCAGTCGCGATCGGAATCGAGTCAGGTACGGACGTGTTTCTGTGACTTTATGGACTGTGATTGTTTGTTTAACAGTTTTATACTACTCAGTTATTAGTTTATTTTGTATGCAGTGTTTTAAAAAAGTAATTGGACTATTTTCATTATGGGTAGAAAAGGCGATCTTTCACCACGTAAAAAAGCTGAAGTGAAGGCCCTTGTGATTGCGAAAACATTTACAAACCGAGAAATATCACGAAGATTGAAGGTTTCTGAAGCTAGTGTACGACGCATAAAAAAGAAAATTGAGTCAGGGAAGGAATTAATCCCGAAAAGAAAGAAAAGATGCGGTAGAAAACCAATTTTCACTCCACGGTCAGAGAGATGTTTGAAGAAAATTTGTGTAGAAAACAGATTTGCTACCACAAAGGTAATAAAATCACAACTCCAGGATGCTAGCGTAAATGCTTCTGAGCGCACTGTTTGAAGAAAATTGAAATTAGATTTTAAGGCCTGTCGCCCCGCCAGGAAGCCCAAGTTAACAGCTGCAATGAAAGCAAAGCGCCTGAAGTGGGCCAAACAATGGCAAGACAAAGATGTGGACTTCTGGAGATCGGTAAGATACAGCAATTTAATCAATAATTGATACATTATTATCATTTTCAGTTAAATAAAGCAAATAAACATGGAAGTTTATATATTTTTTCCTATTTTTGACAGGTCTGCTTCAGTGACGAAAGCACATTCGAAATTTTGCAGAATAAAGCTCAGTATGTGCGTCGTCGTCATGGAGAAAAGTTTCATCCTGATTGTGTCGTCCCGACGGTTAAACATCCCACCAAAGTGATGATTTGGTCAGTCATCAGCGGCAAGGGCATCGGTTGATTCCGCAGCTCAGAGAATGGTTTCCAAATGGGGAACCATTCACTTTCATGCAAGATGGAGCTCCCTGCCACACTGCTCGGTCTGTTAAAGCTTTTTTGGCAGAAAAAATATCCCTCTGTTGGATTGGCCGGGTAATGGCCCTGATATGAAAATGTATGGGAGCTGATGAAAAGAGAAGTGGCTAAAGATGTGATTACCAACAAAACCCAGCTCCTAGAAAAGATTATTCATGTGTGGAATCATCATCCTCAAATGCAGGAGACAGTACAATCTTGCATTGATAGCATGCCGCGCAGAATTAAAGCTTTGATAGCGGCTAAAGGTGGCTCAGCTAAATATTGACTTTTACTAACATTAATTTCACTTTTCTTTAAAACTTAATAAACTTATGCTTTTCTAAATTGCTGTTTTATTTATGTCAAATAAATAGGTAATTGATTGGATAATATAAAAATAAAAAACAAATCAATTTAAAATAATAAAACGGTACAATATCACTCGGTAATTAATATTTTACATGAAATCTTGCAATGCGTCTAATAATTTGGCCAGGGACTGTATATATATATATATATATATATATATATATATATATATATATATATATATATATATATATATGTATATACGAGGCTGGTTTGAAAAGTCCGTGCAAAGTCCGAGAGATGGCACCACCGGCGCGTATCGAGGTCATGTTTAGTTAGTACCATCTCTTGAATGAACGCACACCAAGTTTCAGCCATATTGGTCTATTTCTTTGTGTTTGGCATTCGTGTGAATCAAGGAAGTCGAGTGATTTTCAAGAAATGGACGAAAAAGAATTTCGTGTGGTGATTAAACATTACTTTATGAAAGGAAAAACGCCTCAGGAGACTAAAGAGAATCTTGATAAACACTATGGTGACTCTGCACCTTCGATTAGAACAGTTTATAAGTGGTTTCAAAATTTTCGGACTGGCCATATGGGCACAAGTGACGCTGAACGTTCTGGACGGCCTGTGGAGGTTACGACTCCAGAAATCATTGATCAAATCCATGGTATGGTGATGGATGACAGAAGAGTTAAGGTACGTGAGATTGCTAGTACTGTGGGCATCTCGACTGAACGGGTACATAATATTTTGCATAAACATTTGGATATGAGAAAGTTATTCGCAAGATGGGTGCCGCGATTGCTCACGCTTGACCAAAAACGGAATCGTGTGAAGTGTTGCAAGGATGGTTTGCAGCTGTTTCAGAAGAATCCGGAGGACTTTAAGCGTCGTTTTGTCACTGTGGATGAAACATGGATACATTACTATACTCCTGAGACCAAACAACAATCTAAACAATGGGTTACCAAGGGGGAATCTGCACCAAAAAAGGCGAAGACCGTTCCTTCGGCCGGAAAGGTTATGGCGACTATCTTTTGGGATTCGCAAGGGATAATCCTCATCGACTATCTGGAAAAGGGTAAAACTATTACAGGTGAATATTATTCATCGTTATTGGACCGTTTGAAAACCGAGCTGCAAGAAAAACGCCCGCGATTGGCCCACACGAAAGTCCTTTTCCATCACGACAACGCACCAGCACACACCTCAGCAGTTGTGGTCGCAAAATTAATGGAAATAGGATTCCAACTCGTTTCACATCCCCCCTATTCCTATTCCTATCCAGACTTGGCTCCCTCGGACTACTATTTGTTCCCCAGTTTGAAGAAATGGCTGGCGGGACAAAGATTTTATTCAAACGAGGAGGTGATTGCAGACACTAATGGATATTTTGCAGATTTGGACAAATCCTATTATTCGGAAGGGATCAGCAAACTAGAACATCGTTGGACGAAGTGTATAAGCCTAAAATGAGACTATTTCGAAAAATAAAAAAGGTTTACCCCAAACACATAAGTAGTTTTTTATTTTTGCACGGACTTTTCAAACCAGCCTCGTATATGTATATATATGTATATATATATATATATATATATATATATATATATATATATATATATATATATATATATGTATATATGTATATATATGTATATATGTATATATATATATATATATATATATATATATATATATATATATATATATATATATATGTATATATATGTATATATATATATATATATATATATATATATATATATATATATATATATATATATATATATATATATATATATATATATATATATATATATATATATATATATATGTATATATATATATATATATATATAAATAATGTATCATCATCCGTTTTATAGCGTTCTTCGCCTTCAGGTTGCCAGTTTCCATCCTCTTCGATCCTCCCAATTTCCGGGTCTCAGATTTCTCTCTGACATTGTCCTCTGAACACCTTCAAACCGGGTCGTTCTTGGTCTGCCTCTTCTCTTTTCGCTTTGTACCATTCCATTCTTTCCACGTGTCTATACCATATAAGTTACCATACCATACCAGCTAAACCAGTCACAGTAATATTAAAAAATAATTCCGTTACATTTTTGACTGATAATACACTTTTTATCAAAAGATATTCTATCGCCAAAAAAGGAGTCAAGTTAATAGAAGTATCAGGATAGATATACTTATGTAGATCTGAGCAAAAATAGTTTTAAGCATATCTCAATTTTTTTTCAGATTTAATCATTTATAGTGTCTTTTTGTTCCTATTATTATTATTTAATTACTGTATGTTATTTTCTTTTTAATATTTATCAAATAGTATTTATAAATGATTCTATGTTAATTTTAATCAAAAGATATTATTAAACATAGTGCCGATTAAATTACATTTGTCGATAAATTCATTTCAAATAAAAAATTTTATAAAAATTATCGGACGATAGATTCATTTATAAACGTGTTATATTTTAAGTTTACAATATTTTTATAAAATCTCCTGTAATGTTTTCAAATATCTGGGTCATGGAATACACTGCTTTCGAAAAAAAAACGAAAAAAATGCACTCAGGATTTTAAATTTAATTTTATAATCCAGGTTCATAGAACAAGAAAGTTTTGTTTTGCAATGAAGAGTACGTATGATTTTTTTAGCTTTTTTCAAGCGATTTTTCGAATTTTGAATTTTTGCACCAACGAAACCTGTTGTAACTAGCGATTTGGACTTCCAAAAAAATCCACGAGGGGTCTTTTTTTTTTTTTTCGAAAACAAATATAATGAGGTTACAAAAAAAGCCATTCTACCTGTTTTTTTTTTGCTTTTAATGATTTTTTTTGGCAATATTTTATTTTTAAAATAACCCAACGGCTTTCAAAACTAGACTCCTTAAGCTTTAATTTGAGCCCACGCAAGCCGCTCTACGTGGCTCCAAATTTTGGCTTGCTAGGGGGTCCGGTTTAAAAAGAATTTTACCCATATATATATATATATATATATATATATATATATATATATATATATATATATATATATATATATATATATACCCTACCGTCAGAAAGTATTTGCCCACCTAGAAATTTCAATGTAACTGCCAAAAGTTAATACCTAATTAAACCCTTTTATTATATAGGTAAATTTAATTGTTCTTAACAAGTGTCCATCATAAAATTGTTTAGATAAGCCTTTTTGGTAAAATCACAAATTAAAAACCAATTAGAACAAATTTCCAAGTTTTGCATGATAATCGTTTTGAGGCGATTTCTGAGAATTCCAGTCGACGTAAGAACTCATTTCAAGTTTCTAGGGATTATGGAAATTCCTAGTGACATTTTATGATAAAAACTATGCTATAAATACCATTGCCCTTTTGGAAATTAACCATTCGCAAACAGTACTTTGTCATTAATACAGGCTCAATTGTTTTGTGAGAATGCCAAAAACGAAAGAAGTTTCGGTTGAAAATCGGGCTCTGATATTTGCAAGACATCAAAATGGTCACTCGAGTCGACAAATCGCGAGTGATATGCTGATGCCAAGGAGAACGGTGGACTACATTGTAAAAAAAATTTCTGCGAGACATGGAATTCTAACCAAAAACGTTGAGGAAGGCCTCGAAAAACGACTCCCGCTGAAGACAGAGCTATAACAATGCTCAACAGACGTAATCGCTACCTAACCGCACCAGAAATCACGGCTGCATCTCCGTCAGCGTGACAACCGTGAAGAACAGGTTAACAGAAGGTGGACTACACGAGAGAGTTGCAGTGAGGAAATCACTTCTTAGGCAAGTGAATAAACGTAAAGATTAAAATGGGCCCGAGAACATGAAAATTGGACATCAGAACAATGGAATTCCGTTCTTTCGAGCGACGAATCTAAATTAGAAATTTTCGGTTCAAATCGACGTGCGGTCAGCTGGAGAGAGGATGTTGGAAGCCTGTCAGTTGCCTACAGTAAAACATGGTGGAGGTTCAGTAATAGTTTGGGGTTGTTTTGGCAACGGTAAAGTTGGAAAAATCTTTAGGATAAAAGGAATCATGCGAAAAGAACAATATCAAGAAATTTTGCTAACTCAAATGCTTGCTTCTGGAAGAGATATTTTTCAGGGATAATTTATTTTTCAGCATGACAACGACCATAAACAATCTGCTAAACAAATTAGAGAACTTTTGGACCAATGGAAATCCGATGACGTCCTGGAAGTGATGACTTGGCCTCCACAATCACCCGACTTGAACCCCATCGAATTGCTGTGGGACCATTTGGACAAGTGTGTTCGAAAACTCAATCCATCATCAGAAAACCACCTGTGGGAACTTTTACAAGCAGAATGGGTTAAAATAACCTAAGAAACTCTGAAGAAACTACTGGAGAGAATGCCGAAACTCTATAAAGCGGTAATTAAAAACGAAAAAAGGCCACATAGATGAGAAAAATCCTGGAAAATCATGAATGATTTTCTAGACTGTAAATAATGTGAAAATATATAATAATTCCTTAAAATTAAATAAATATATATAATATATATATATATATATATATATATATATATATATATATATATATATATATATATATATATATGTTATATTTATAAAATAATATAATATTATATTAAAATTTTAGTATTGTGACATAGATCCTTGACACTACGGTGCTCCCAGGTAGATTTTTAAGTGTCTCAGTGATTTCTCGTACCATTTAAGAACCTACTTTCGTTTATCTTGCGCCATAAAACACATAAAAAACCCCGTATAAATCACTTGTCGCTTAAACACTTGCTTTTAAACTGTCTATGTACGATCAACATCAGTGAAAGGAGCAATAATGTTCGCTATTAAAACAATGTAATTCGCATAATATTAACTATTGCAAAACTTTAATATTTAGAAATGATATACAGTTATGTGAGTCGCACCTATCTCATATTTATCTATGATTTACGTTGCGTTGTCTTTATATTAATTTATACTCTTTTTTGTTATTTTATTTTGAAGCCTTGAAAATAATTCTTTAGATTTTTTTTAAGACTCCTTTTCTAGATGTTTAACACTTTTCTTGTACTCAAACTCCAATGCATTATTTTCATCATCCGCTCACATTTTTTAAATAACAATCCTTCATGACATACTAGTCCTCGGCCTTACAAAGTCTTTACACCAATTACAACCTAAACTTCTAGCTAGAAGCCTTTAAAAACTAAAATTCATCATTAATTCGAAGTACACATTTTCTGCAAATAAAAATTTAAGAATTTGTCAGAAATCTGTCTCAAAGAAGAACGTAATAAAATATAGTATTACTGGTACCCACAGCCTTGGCCAAAAGTATTAGGCACCCTCCAATTTACTTCATTTCTTGTGTTTCAGGGTAAAAAATTAAATTCGTATGTTTTGTAAAATTTGTGGTAAAATTATGAAATAAATAAATTAATATTTTGGTGTGTCCGCCCTTAGCTTTAATTACAGCAGGAATTCTCTGGGGCATGCTGTGTACAAGCCTAGTACATTCAGTTGTACTTATGGCATCCCACTAATCCATCAAAGCGCTTTTTAGCGTTGTTTTTAATGTTATGCTATGCTCCCGTATCTTCGCTTCAGAATACCCCAAAGATGCTCGATAGGGTTTAGGTCGGGAGAGTGCGCCGGCCAATCCAACAAGACAGTGTTATTGTCTCTAAACCAGCACATCGTACTCACTGATTTATGACAAGGTGCATTATCTTGCTGGAATTTGATGTCGTCTAAAACTAGTGTCGCCAAAAATGCGCGTTAGCGAAGGCATCAGTACAGTTTCTAGTACATTTATATACTTTTGGCTGGTTCGTGTGGCCTTCACAAACGAACATTTCGCCAACACCTTTAGCAGCCACGCAGCCCCAGATGATAATGCTGCCTCCTCCGTGTTTTACAGTAGGTACCACGCAATCTGGATGGTATTCCTCGCCAATACGCCGCCTCACGAATGTCACAGCTGACGTTCCGAATAGCTTTAAGAATAAAAAAAATTAGTTATTATTTTGCCTAAAACGGATTAAGTCAAAAGTAATTGTATGTAGTTATTTGTTAAAATAAATTATATAAAAACTTACCTCAAAGTTGGATTCGTCGGACCATACAACATTACACCAATCCTCTTCGCTAAAATGTTGGTGCTTCAGAACCCACTCTAAGCGTTTCTTCCTATTGGTCTCTGAAAGCCAAGGCTTCTTTCTAGCTCTGCACCTTCTTAATCCAGCTTCTTTCAGTCTTCTTCTTGCCGTTCGAGAACTAATCGGCATCCCAATCTCTTCCGACAGAGCTGCGAGCTCAGATGATGTTTTTTTTTTTTTTTTCGATTTTTAATAGACTCGCGGATGAGTTTTCTGTCCTGTCGCTCATTAATCTTACGTTTTCTGCCCGTTCTCATTTTGTTGGCATGGGAGCCAGTCTCCACAAAACTTTTAATAGCACGTTGCACTGGACACAGAGAACATTTCACTAACTTGGCTATTTCTACTTGGGACTTGCCTTATTCATGTAGGGTTTGAATTTTAATTCGTTTTTCTATACCAAGCTCACTTTTCTTAGGCATTTCTTAAATATAAGAATGTCCAGTTCACAAATAAAACACGCACGGAAGCTTCTTGACACTACAAGTAGTAAAAGAAGACTGATAAAACATTAAAAATATTTTTCAAAAAACCACATTATCGCAATTTTGTGGGCCATATGTTTTATGGAACTGTAAAAGAGATTGTCTATTGTTTAAGTTAGCTTTTGACAGCGCCGCCTACAGTTTTGTTAAAACAATTAGTCTTTTTTTTAATATATTATGAGTTTCACGTGTTTATTAGGGGTGCCTAATACTTTTGGCCAAGGCTGTACTTATGGATCATTCCTAAGTTTTGTTCCTATTTTTTCCATTTTTGTCTGACAGAATTTTTTAGTTAATAACTTCTAAATTGAACTAAGATTTTTACCAATATTAAAAATAAAAACGTCATAACAATGTCACTAGTACTAGCAGAATTTGACAAAGAATATAAAAAAAAACCTATATGCGTGAGATATTTTTTGTGATATAATATTCAATTATCTTGTTTATAGTCGAGTGTAATAACTTTTCCTTGCTACCGGCTGATAATATTACTAAAGGGCCATGCTTTGGAAAAACAAAGCAAAAAAGTGTATTAATCGACATGGCAATTTCAAATTAATCAAACAGAGGCAGAAATAGATTTAAGTGTAAAATATTACACTCAAAATAAAGTATATACTTTACATTACTAAATTCTTACCAGATTTTTACACTTTGTCAACCATTATCTGCTCGACTGACATTCTAGAGTAAAAAAATTCCTAGACCTTCATAACCTTAATATCCTATCATTTGATCACCTCCTATTTCCTACTTGCTCTCCTTGGGCATCTTCATCTTTTAATATCGATCACTGCCACATTCCATAAGTTAATAAAAGACAAACTATCACTATTACTTACAAGTTTATACATATTACTATTATTCGGAAAACAAAGTTAGTTCAGCAGTGATCATGACAACTCCATCTAATGTTAGAAATTAAATCCACTCTCTTTTATTCTCTTTTCAGAATTACTGACAATCAGAGAATCCCTAAGGATACTATTGAAATCTATGAAATCTTGAAACCTGTAGCCTTCCTACCCAATTCAGATTCTTGACTTATTATATAATAGTTCAGGTTAGAATTTCAAATATGCCACGCAAAAAAATGGTACTAATAATTAGCTACGTTCCCCCCGTGCCTTCAAAACAACCTTAATCAAATATTTGACAAATTATTTCAGCTCTACCGGGATCTTCCGGTGCATTCAAATAAACCATGGGAAACCAAACCGTTGGTGTTTCCACCTTTGCATCTTCCCCAACTCTAGGGAAGACTTTCCTTCGGAGATTCACTTAACTCACTCTTACCTGCTAAAGGAAAAGCCTCCTCTTCCTTTCTCCTACCTGTCAATCTCCTTTAAACATAAAAGAACGAACCAGAATAAGAACGTGATCGCTCTTATTCTTGAAAAAATGTGTTTCGAGAACATTTTTCGCCATCACTGTATTCTCTGGTGTGTTAACAACGGCGCAATTACTTTAGTAAGTTGTCCAATCGCCTCCTGTATCAATAATCGCCTGGCATCTTCGGGGCATGCTGTCGGCGAGGTTTTCTGCACACTGCAAATTTTTCGATCTCGTGAGACAACTGAATCAAAGCCCTCAGACTTTCCTCTGAGCATTCTCTTTACAAGGGACCAAATGTTTTCAATAGGGTTGGTGTCCGGCGATTATGAGCGCCACTCTAGTGACGTGATTTTCGCCCAGTAAAGATTTCTTCAACGTGCTTCGGAATTTGACATCATGAGCGTGAAGATGTGGTCGAGTGGTCTCATGGGACACATTCAAACCCGATTTTCTTAATTTTGCCGCTCCTTGACGCAGCGTCAATTTCGGGTCCCGTGAAAACAACGACACGATTTACTTTTCGATTTTCAGAGTGACTTTGCCTACCGAGGTAAGTCGTCGACATTAAAATGATTTACTCACTTTCTTCACAAACGGTACCGACTTCTTAATACATTTAGCGGCCGCGGAATGTGTCATGTGCCGCTTTGGTTGAAAACAAAGAAAGTCTGCCTCGAACCGAGGCGCAAACATTTGACTCATTTTGGATTTCACGTGATTTCGGCGAAAATTCGAAATCGACTGATACTTTTACTAAAATGGGTCGTAGACAAAGGTTGCCTCTAACGATTTTTTGTTGAATCGCTAGAATCGCATCCACCAAAAATAAATTATCGCAGACACGTTTTTACTTGACAGACTGTAATTTACCAACTAATTCAAATATTAAAACTAAACTGTAATTCTCAAGAAAGCTTTTTATAGCATTACAAGATCTCTGCTATCGCTACGCATTTCCTAACATCCTCCTCCCCTTCTAGATGTTGAATTGCTCTTCCGATTTCCTAATTGTTTTTTTTCAGCAGTTAGTTTGAAATTGACAAAAACTTTCTGTTAGTCAATAAGGCAGATACTTGTAAATACATCTTGCCTTTGATTGTAACATTTTTGTACCAATAATACTATCTTCTCTAATTCTAAGTCGTTTATTGAACACCAAACACTGTATTTTTGCACCGGACGCGTGTTCCGCTAATCATGTTACCATTATCGGCTACTCAGACGAATATCCGCAGGCAGTGGCAGCGGGAAGTCGTTCAACTTAACAAAGACCTGGAAGAAATTCTATCTTGGAGTGACAGTTAACCAAGTGGAACTTAACGCTACAAAAATCCTGGCGGCAGTTTTTTCTAAAAAAAAGTTAAAGTTGCTGAACCCGATATAGTTATGCGGGGCACTCCATTCCTCTAACATCGTCACTCAATTTGTTGGGCGTTAATTTGGGAGCAAATATGTCCTGGCATGATCATGTCGCAGGGATAGCAAGGAGAGCTTCTCAAAAGTTGGGGAATATTATCTCGAACCAGAAAGCTTTACGCTCCACAACAACTGTTAATTCTTTACAAAGTTCAAATTCGACCAACTATGGAATACTGCTCCCATGTTTGGGGCTCCGCTCCCAAACATACGTTGAATTTGTTGAGTTGTACGTCTGATTGGACACCCGGAACTGACCTGGACCGGCGGCCTCGATTCGCTGAAACATCGAAGAACGGTTGGCGACTTGAGCCAATTCTACAAGTATTTTCCTCCCAGAGCTGTGCATGTTAGAAATACACGTCGCGCTAATACTTCAAATCCGTATGAGGTTCAGCTTGTTACTCCTCGTACAACGCTTTTCAAGCTGTCTTTTATATGGAGAACATCATCCCTTTGGAATAATTTGCCCAGGACTATTTTCCACCGAGTACAATTTTATAGCGCTTCAAGAACAATGTGAATCGGTTCTTCCGCACACGTGTCGCTCCTATAGAGCTTTAGGGACTTCCCTGAAGTACGTGTGCTAGATCCATAAAAAAAAAAATATCCGGAACCTTGCCGAGGGCAAAATAAAGTGTTTGGTGTAGTGTTTATAACTGTTGTTCGTTATATTTATCTTAACACATAGGCTGAAAACTTTTTGGTCTAGCGACTTAAAACATTTTTTTTTTTTACAAAATTAGATTTTATTCACCAACATAGTTTCCTTCAATACCGATACAATCAGTCCAACGCTTTTCTAACATTTCTATACCTTTCTTATAGAAGGATTTGTCTTTGCCTTCAAAATAGGCCTCAGTTTCGGCGATAACTTCTTCATTTGAGCCAAATCTCTTTCCCACGAGCATTTTTTTGAGGTCTGCGAATAGATAATAGTCACTGGGGATCAAATCTGGAGAATACGGTGAATGAAGAAGCAATTCGAATTTCAATTCACGCAATTTTGCCATCGTAACCATTGACTTGTGACACGGTGCATTGTCTTGATGAAAGAGCGTTTTTTTCTTGTTGATTTGGGGCCGTTTCTTTGCGATTTCTGCCTTCCAACGCGCCAATAACTTTATCTAGTATTCGCTATTGATGATTTTTCCCTTCTCAACATAGTTGATGAAAATTATTCCATACGCATCCCAAACTACAGAGGCCAAAACCTTCTCAGCCGACTGTTGTGTCTCTTTGGTCGCTTTCGGCGTCTTTCACCGGCTGCCGTCCACTCAGCTGACTGCCGATTTGATTCTGGTGTGTAGTGGTGTATCCATGCTTTATTAATTTTTACATATCGCATGAAAAAATCCTTTTTATAACAGGTCCGAACAGCGCTCAGAATCATCAACACGTTGTTGTTTTTGGTCCACTGTGGGCAAATGCGGTACCCATTTGGAATAGAGAGCTTTCTTATGCCCAAATGTTCATGAAAAATTTAACCAACAGGTTCTTTTGATATCTTTAGGGTGGCAGCTATTTCACGCAATTTCACTTTACGGTCATCCAAAACAATTTTCTGGATTTTTTTATGTTTTCCTGTGTAACCACCTCATTTGGGCGTTCAGAGCGTTCAGCATCATTTGTATCTGTACGACCGCGTTTAAAGTCAGCATACCAATAAATGATGAATGATTTTCCAGGGGCTGAGTCCCTGTAACACTTATCAAGCTATTGCTTTGCTTGAACGGTATTTGTCCCATCAAAAAACAGTGTTTAATCAACACACGAAATTCGATTTTTTCCATTGTTTTGAAAATATCAAAAGTAGCGTCACTAAAACCATTACAACTTGTAAACTAATCTTCGAAATGTCATGAAATTTTAACACGTATCGTTTCAAGGTTGGTACTTCCTAAAAATCAGATGGATCTTTTGAAAAGGGCGACATCTATGTGTCAGTCCAAAAACTTTTCAGCCTACGTGTTATTTCTACGTGACTGAATGTTAGCAGAGGATTATTAGTCAAGATTGGCTGCCTGAGGGAGCCTTAAGGATCACAATTATTATGTTATGACATTACTTTATTCTAAATGCCATTATTACCTATCATTTACGTGTTAGTTACAAAACGATTGCTTTAAGCTCATATTTATGTCGCAATAGTTCGTGACAAAATGTCATTGTAATATCTTGCAATTTTTGCGTAAAAAATGCTTGTGATCGAGGATAAATGAAGAGTATAAGGCATAAAATGACGGCCATTTTAAATAGCTTTTGTAGTAATTATGTTTATGTAAGTTTTATGTAATGTTGAGAATATAGAAGACATTAAAAATACTGAACGAAAGTAATTTAAAAAAAAGGTACGGTAAACGTGTTGCCGATGCCGGAGTGTGTATTAAGTAGTAGTTGACTTGTCTTCAATCGTTGCACCGAGGTTATCCTCGGTGTCAGACACAATTTTGGGTAGTCGATATTAAAATGATATGGTTCTCTACATAAAGGAGTTCTTCTTTAACTGTGTTATTGAAAGAACTATAGGGTAACGGTCATTTTTCAAGAGCCGAATTTTTTAAAATTCGACTTTTAGAAGGGCCCTGTTTGTGAGTCTTCACGCATGTAACAATCTTCTGGCTATGCGACTATCCAAAGCCGTATCCCAAGGTCCTAGTGAGGTGACCAAGAATTGCGGACTTTTGGTATAAAAAATACATATTTAGGGTAAATCATTGCGTGGTTACTAACGTGACGGAATGATTCTGACTGGGTGCTCCCTCCCCTGCCCTCCACCCGAGGTGGTCTGAGCAAAGGGAAAGGTACAGCTGTACAGATGAAATTTGAAGGAACATGATTGAGGTAAATAATGAAGACAAAAGATACTTTATCAATATCTATTCAGACTTACTTTCTTAACATCAATCAAAATGTAAAGTTGAAAAATTTCACTTATTTGGGTAATTGCAAAAGTTCGTGCCCGTTTAGAAACTCAATTAAACACATTTTGTCTATATTAATAAGCATCTTTTAAAATGTCTGGAAGGAATTAATACTAATGTGGCTATCGTAAGCACAAATCAACAAGAGATCTCCTGACATATGTCACGCTATTTCGTGAATATCCGTACATGTGACAGTGTCCTGGTTGCACGACTACCCATAGTCGTACCTCAAGGGCCTAAGTGTAGTTGATTAAGGGTTGTGAAATTTTGGTACAAGGGGTCCTCGGTGATTGTACGATCATTTAAAGGGCGAAAGTGTCATCTGTTTGGACAACCTCGACGCTCTTATGCTCACATGAAGCGTAGCCTCAGCTCACGGAGACTGGCGTGACGCAATATTACTGCCTGGGCGCTACCTCCTCTCATGGCGGTGCGCGCCTCGAAGGACGATGTAATTGTATGGATAAAGTTCCAATAAAAATGTTTGAGATAAATAATGAAGACCACAGGCATCATATTAACATTTATTCAGTCTAACTACCTAGTAATCAAAATGAATAAAAAATGTTTTGAAACATATATTTAACTAAAGAGTTCATTGATTGGTCCTTTACTTTGTGATCAGTACAGGGTGAGTCAAACGACACAGGAAAGTTCATTATCTCATTTGTTTCGGGGGAATGACTAAAAAATGTTAAATACAATAGTTTTAGGGAATGAACAGTTTAAAAATTATTTTTTGAGTATACAGGGTACTTCTTTTTTTTTTTTTTTTTTTTTTTTTATGGGTCTAGCACACGTGCTACAGGGAAGTCCCTAAAGCGCGCTACAGGAGCGACACGTGTGCGGAGAAAGCGATTCACGTTGTTCTTGAATCGCTGTAGATTGTACTCGATGGGAAACACAGTCCTGCGGGGGTAAAACCATTCCAAAGGTATGATGTTCTCCATATAAAAGACTGCTTGAAAAGCGTTGTACGAGGAGTAACAAGCTGAACCTCATACGGATGTGAAGCATTAGCGCGACGTGTACTTCTAATATGCACCGCTCTGGGAGGAATTAAACGGGCCACATCTTTCGAACACTTTCCCATGAAAGTACTTGTAGAATAGGCTCAAGTCGCCAACCGTTCTTCGATGTTCCAGCGAATCAAGGCCGTCGGTCAGTTCCGGGTGTCCAATCAGACGAACAGCTCTTCTCTGGATAGAATCCAACAAATGCAGTGTATGTTTGGGAGCGGAGCTCCAACATGGGAGCAGTATTCCATAGTTGGTCGAATTTGAGCTTTGTAAAGAATTAACAGTTGTTGTGGAGTGTAAAGCTTTCTGGTTCGAAACAATATTCCCAACTTTTGAGAAGCTCTTCTTGCTATGCCTGCAACATGTTCATGCCAGGTCATATTTGCTCCCAAATTAACGCCTAACAGATTGAGTGACGATGTTAGAGGGATGGAGTGCCCCGACATAACTATGTCGGGTTCTGCAACGTTAACTTTTTTAGAAAAAAACTCCCGCCTGGGTTTTTGTAGCGTTAAATTCCACTTGGTTACTGTCACCCCAAGATTAGAATTTCTTCCAGGTCTTTGTTAAGTTGAATGACTTCCTGCTGTCTGCGGATATTCGTCTGAGTAGTCGATGTCCGAGCGTTCAAAAAAATGTGGCCGATATAACATATGTTTTTTTAAATGGAATATCCTATTTCCTAATTTATTTTTAAAAAATTTTATAACTTTTTTATTAATAATGTTATGTACCTAAACCTAGTAGTTTTCTAATATTTCAATTTTTTTAAAAAATACTAGTTTTCAGTTTTGTAAAAATTGCCAGTAGCGCCATTGTTTCTGAAGATGGAATACTCATAATTAGTACGAACGTTCTATAAAAATAAAAAAAGATATATGTAAAGAAATTTGAGTTAGATGCTACAGGGTGATCAAAAATAAATTTATACATTTCGACTATTTTAAATTCAAAAATCTCAAATTTTTTAAATGGCACACTTGATATATTATTATTTTTTTTCTGATAGATTTTACAAAACTCTCCAACTTTTATTAGTATGGCATATACCTATTTCTAATAGTTTTCAATTTATTTTGAATTTTTCAATTTTTACCCTTGTTTTTAATACACTTACACTATTGTGAAAACATAAACAAATAGTTAATAATAATTTTTAATATAGTTTAACTTATCTAGTGATTTAATTATTATGACGTACTAAATGTTCAAAAATATGCCCGTCTACTTGAATACACATGTTTAGTCATTTTATTATATTTTCCTTCACTTTCCTTAGCATAAAGGGCGTTATTGTCCTGTACGCATCCCGTATCCTATTTGCCATATCTGCTGATGTTGTAGGGGGATTCATATAATATGATCGTTAATGTAGCCCCACAAAAAGAAGTCTAAAGGTGTTAAGTCACATGATCGAGGGAACCATTAAATGAATCCATCCCTACCGATCTATTTTTGTGGGTAACGATCGTTTAAAAAATTCCCGAACTTCCCGGTGGTAATGAGCAGGAGCTCCATCTTGTTGAATCCACATTTGTTCCCTTTCGAAGTTATCAACTTCTTCAAGAAGCTAGGATAATTCGTTTTGCAAAAAATTCAGATATCTAGGCCCGAAAAGTAACTTCATCAGAAAACATTATTTTAGATAAAAAATTTAGATCGACCTCTATCGTTCCATTCATGGTGGTGCAAAAGTTTACTCGTCGTTCAAAATCACGGTCTTGAAATTCCTGGTGTAGTTCCATATGAAAGGGATGGTACTTGTATTTTCTTGTGGTGCGATTAGCCGTAGGTTGGGATGTGTCAGATAAGTCAGCTAGTTGACGGCTGCTGACCTGGAGATTATCTTCAACATGAAGTACAATCTCCATTTCTTTTTCCTCATTGGTAGCATTCTGCTTTACTACTTTCCGTTTCATATACTCAACGCTACCACTACCACTAAACCGTTCCATTAAGCACTGAAAAGATTTTCTAGATGTATACGTCTATTGGGGTACTTCGCTCCGTAAAGTCTTACTGCCAAAAGACAATTTTTTCCCGCCCTCGCCCATTATACGAGGCTGGTTTGAAAAGTCCGTGCAAAAATAAAAACTACTTATGTGTTTGGGGTAAACCTTTTTTATTTTTCGACATAGTCTCCTTTTAGGCTTATACACTTCGTCCAACAATGTTCTAGTTTGTTGATCCCTTCCGAATAATAGGATTTGTCCAAGTCTGCAAAATATCCATTAGTGTCTGCAATCACCTCCTCGTTTGAATAAAATCTTTGTCCCGCCAGCCATTTCTTCAAATTGGGGAACAAATAGTAGTCCGAGGGAGCCAAGTCTGGAGAATAGGGGGGATGTGAAACGAGTTGGAATCCTATTTCCATTAATTTTTGCGACCACAACTGCTGAGGTGTGTGCTGGTGCGTTGTCGTGATGGAAAAAGGACTTTCTTGTGGGCCAATCGCGGGCGTTTTTCTTGCAGCTCGGTTTTCAAACGGTCCAATAACGATGAATAATATTCACCTGTAATAGTTTTACCCTTTTCCAGATAGTCGATGAGGATTATCCCTTGCGAATCCCAAAAGACAGTCGCCATAACCTTTCCCGCCGAAGGAACGGTCTTCGCCTTTTTTGGTGCAGATTCCCCCTTGGTAACCCATTGTTTAGATTGTTGTTTGGTCTCAGGAGTATAGTAATGTATCCACGTTTCATCCACAGTGACGAAACGACGCTTAAAGTCCTCCGGATTCTTCTGGAACAGCTGCAAACCGTCCTTGCAACACTTCACAGGATTCCGTTTTTGGTCAAGCGTAAGCAATCGCGGCACCCATCTTGCGGATAGCTTTCTCATGTCCAAATGTTTATGCAAAATATTATGTACCCGTTCAGTCGAGATGCCCACAGCACTAGCAATCTCACGCACCTTAACTCTTCTGTCATCCATCACCATATCATGGATTTGATCAATGATTTCAGGCCATCCAGAACGTTCAGAGTCACTTGTGCCCATATGGCCAGTCCGAAAATTTTGAAACCACTTATAAACTGTTCTAATCGAAGGTGCAGAGTCGCCATAATGTTTATCAAGCTTCTCTTTAGTCTCCTGAGGCGTTTTGCCTTTCATAAAATAATGTTAAATCACCACACGAAATTCTTTTTCGTCCATTTCTTGAAAATCACTCGACTTTCTTGATTCACACGAATGCCAAACACAAAGAAATAGACCAATATGGCTGAAACTTGGTGTGCGTTCATTCAAGAGATGCTACTAACTAAACATGACCTCGATACGCGCCGGTGGTGCCATCTCTCGGACTTTGCACGGACTTTTCAAACCAGCCTCGTATAAACCGTATCAATTAATTCATTTTTAGGGAAATCCATAACTATTACCTATACACTTACTACAACATTTTTACTTGCTTAATAGACCTGTCAAAATTTGACAATGCCTACATTTTTGTTGTGTCTTGGCAACTATGATGTTATAGCGTAAGTGTATTAAAAACAAGGGCAAAAATTGAAAAATTCAAAATAAATCGAAAACTATTAGAAATAGTTATATGACAGACTTAATAAATGTTGGAGGGTTTTGTAATTCTATTAGAAAAAATAGTAATATACAGGGTGTGCCATTTAAAAAAATTTGAGATTTTTCAATTTAAAATAGTTGAAATACATAAATTTATTTTGAACACCCTGTAGCATCTAACTGAAATTTCTTTACATACATCTTTTTTTATCATCTCTATAGAACGCACGTACCAATTATGAGTATTCCACCTACAGAAACAATGGCGCTACTGGCAATTTTTTACAAAACTGAAAACTAGTATTTTTTTTAAAAAAAAATCGAAATATTAGAAAAACTACTAGGTTTAGGTATATAACATTATTAATAAAATGTTATAAAATTTTACGCAGAATTTAAAAATAAATTAGAAAATAGGATGTTCAATTTAAAAAAAACATATTATAGCAGCCACACTTTTTTGAAATACCTTGTATACTCGAAAATAATTTTAAACTGTGTACCTTAACATTCCCTAAAACTATTTTATTTAACATTTTTTCGTCATTCTCGAAACAAATGAGATAATGAACTTTACTCTATTGTTGACTCACCCTGTACATTATTGATTAATAAATACTATTTTTCATGAAAATTTTGATTACTATGTAGTTAGATTGAATAAATGTTAATACGGTGCCTGTGGTCTTCATTATTTACCTCAAACATTCTTATTGGAACTTTAAGCATACAGTTATACCGTGCTTCGACGCCCGCACCGCCATGAGAGAAGGTAGCGCCCAGGCAGTAATATTGCGTGTGAGCATAAGCGCGTCGAAGGTTGTCCAAACAGACGATATTTTCGCCCTTTAAACGATCGTACAATCACCGAGGTCCCCTTGTACCAAAATTTCACAACCCTTGGTCAACTACACTTAGGCCCTTGGGGTACGACTTTGGGTAGTCGTGCAACCAGGACACTGTCACATGCACGAATATTCACGATCACGATAGCCACATTAGTATTAATTCCTTCCAGACATTTTAAAGGATGCTTATTAATATAGACAAAATCTAATATTATTAAAAATCTATGTAACATTCATTTTTTCCTAGATTTTAAGACCATGTAATGTTACTGATTTTTCACTTTAAATTGTACTTCTTTTCATTTTTGTATCGAGCGGTATATTAATCAGAAATTCCAAGCCGTTCGGTATATTAGTGTGCTGTGCGGTTTGCGACCGAATCTCTCGATACGCCGGGATTGGTCAAATATTTGTATCCGCAGTTTTGGTTCCGGCGTAGCCATATTACCGAGAGAGTGCCCACGGTTTATTTAAGAGTCCGGTGGACAGGAAGAGAGGCTGATTTCCACCGAGCCGCCAAGTAGGTTATTTCGACCGAGCTGCCAAGTAGGCTAATTTCCATCGAGCCGCAGCCAGGCTTACTTCGACCGAGCCGCAGTAGAGGCTCATAGCAACAATTATGAGAGCTAAGTAAAGCACGAGTTTTTTTTTTTAACGTAAAGCCGTAGTGGGCTCTAAGTGATTCCTACAAAGTGTAAAATCGGTTTTGTGTTCCATCGAAGGCCTAGAAGCCCAAATAAAAACCGTAAGTTACCAGAACATTCATCAATAGACCTATTCCCGAAGTAAGTGTCTTAATAGCAATTTGAACTGACAAAAGGTGAAGTGAAAATCACGATTCTTCGCTTTCGGGGGGGGTAGTCAGGTTTTAGAATTTAAATGTCTGATTTAGGGACTCTAATAATAATAACTACCTGTTAGGCTAGAATTTTCTGTAATCCTTAAAACCGCAGAGGTTAGAACTTTTATTTTAAAATCACGAATAAATTTTCTTTTTGTGGATTAAAGCTAGTGTCTCACTGAATACCTATTTTTCTTTTCAGGATAAGAAAAGTTGTACTAGAAAATTCTTTTTAGTAATAACAGTAAAACCCTTCAGTATTTTTTCATTTTTTTAACTGAAGTTAGGTCCTTTCTATTTTAAAATGAATGGTGCCCAAAATTTGTACGACTAAAAATAGAAAATAATTCCAAAAAGACGTAAAACAATTATCTCTTACCCATATTTCTCTACCAAGGAAAACTGAGCTAGTGTTTTGTTTAATTTCTTTAGTTCTTTTAAAAATCATTATTCACTCAATTCATTCTCAGAAATTAAAAAGAGGTTGCAAGAAAATTGTGCCCAAGCGTGGGAAAAACAATTTTCACAGGGTACAAAATGACGCCGCAAAAAGCGACCAATTAATATACACGGTACAAAATAACGCCACAAAAAGCGGGCAAGTTAACACATTACAAAGTAGCGCTGTCAACGCGGGGCTTTTTGGAATTTTATTTTTTAAAGGGTTCAGTGTACTAGCTTTCGAACAAAGTAAAAGCTCTAACTTTTCAGATATTTTTATTTCATAAAGTTTATTAAACGAAACTACACTATAGCAATAAGACAAAAGCAGGAAATTTGTAGAATTATTTATTTCAATTTATCTGATGGTGGCATAGATATTTGAATTTTGTTAATTGACTCTAAGATAAGTGATTCCTACTTTTTTCTTAAAAGCTAGCTTTATAGTTCAGATTGGCGGATGGCTGGTCTACTTTAATTTGTGCAGTGTTAGATTTATTTTGCGGTTAACCGAAGAAAAAACTGTACTTTTTTTCTCACCGATGTTTTGCATGAATATTAAAAATACTTTGCTGATACGAAACGGTATTTATAGATTTTTTGTTGAAAATTCTTAACATATTTGGTAAAAGAATTTTAATAGAAGGCAATACTTAGAAATTTTTTTTGAAATTGTCGAAGATTTTTTAAATGTTTGGTAAAGAAGTTTACATATTTTAGTTGCCTTTACATGATTTTATTTTGACTATTCGGAGCACAGGAGAAATATTTTTACGACTTTTTAAACAATTCTTTTAAATTTTATAATCTAAATACATTTATCATGGAAGCCTTCAATTTTAAAGTCAATCACCTACTGGAATATGAATTAGACTATGAACTGAAAATCCGTCGTATTTTCTCAGAACGTCCGGTCGAGGATAAAAGAAAGATTCTAACGAGGATCTTAAGTAAAGAAATATTCCAATAGATCAGATTGGACTAAATAGTTACAAAAAGTTTCTGATTTTTTTAGTCTAATAAAAATTCTCCTTCTCAAGTTAAAACTCCTGCTTCTCCAAATGGTCACATGTCTCCTTTATTCGTGCATAAATATTTAGATAATAGACCGCATATCAAGATAGATCTATTAGGTGCCCATTTCTCGGCTTTATTTGACTCTGGTGCAAATGCCTCCGTTGTAGGTCAGAATGGTATTGAAATTTTAAGTCGTTTAAGTATAAAAATATGCCATGTCAAAAATAGAAGTGTTACCACTGCAGATGGCAGCCGTCTAAAAGTTTTAGGTACGGTTGAGTTGCCGCTAGTCTGCAATGGTCATTGTTTAGTAATCTCTGCTCTAGTAGTACCTTCTCTATCACATACTTTGGTTTTAGGATGTGATTTTGCACAAAAATTCGGAATTTTTGTAAATTTTAAAGATAATTCGTGGTATCCACAGTCCCTAGAAGTCAATTCCCATACAAGTTTTAAAGATTGTTATTCAGAAAGTTCTTTAGAAAGCCTTTTTCTCGCGTCTATGTACCCTAGATGATCTCTCGCGGACGGAACGCTTAAACGCAGAAAACGTAATAAGCTCTTTCAAAGAAATAAGTAGTAAAGATAGGTTAGGCCGAACGAATAAAATCACCATGTCTATAGATACGGCTGATGCCAGTCCTGTAAAGACAAGGCCCTTCGCCATGTCTCCGTATATGTCAAAAGTATTAAATAAAGAGTTAGACGAAATGTTGAAACTCGGAGTGATTGAAGAATCAAACAGTCCCTGGTGTTCTCCAATCTTATTGGTGAAAAAGGCCGATGGACAGTATCGTCTATGCTTTGACGGAAGAAAGCTCAACGAGGTCAGCAAATTTGATAACTATCCATTACCGAACATCGATAGAATTTTGACATCACTCAGGAATGCTAAGTATGTATCCTCGATAGATCTTAGAAAGGCATACTGGCAAATTCCTTTGGACAAATCCTCTAAGGAAAAGACCGCTTTTGCAGTAGTAGGCCGAGGTCTATTTCAGTTCGTCACTATGCCGTTTGGTCTAAAGAACGCTGCTCAAACTCAGCAACGTTTAGTGGACGCTATATTTGGTCCGAAATATGAGCCACATATTTTTACCTATCTCGATGATATTTTAGTAACATCGGAAGACTTCGAATCGCATATATGCTTACTTAAAGAAGTAAAAAAATAAATTGAAAGAGGCCGGACTGACGATAAATTTGAGCAAAAAATGTGATTTTTTCAAAACTTCTCTAAAGTTTTTAGGCTATATTGTAGGCTCAAATTCCTTGCGTACCGATCCGGATAAAGTAGCAAGCATGGTTAATTATGCGAGACCTACCAATACTACGGAAGTTAAGCGCTTCGTAGGAATGTGTTCATGGTACAGACGTTTTATCGAGAATTTTTCTACCCTGTTGTCGCCTATTAATGATCTTTTGAAAGGACGAAAAAAAGGACAATCGATAGATTGGACAAAGGCAGCCGAAGAATCTTTTATAAAGATTAAAGAGCTATTGGTTTCAGCTCCCATTTTATCCCAACCAGATTTTTCCCAACAGTTTTATATTTCTAGTGATGCTTCTAATACCGGTTTAGGGGGCGTCCTAACACAGAAAATCAACGGTGAGGAAAGAGTGATAGCGTATGCCAGTAGAACTTTATCAAAAGCTGAACGTAACTATTCGGTTGTTGAAAAAGAATGTTTAGCAGTACTCTTTAACATCGAAAAGTTTCGACCTTACATAGAAGGTGTTCCTTTCACGGTCATAACAGATCATTATAGTTTATTGTGGCTTAATTCTATTAAAAACCCTAGTGGCAAACTAGCGCGTTGGGCGATTAGGCTGAGACAACATACATTTAATTTAATTCATAGAAAAGGAGTCCACAATGTTATTCCTGACGCTTTGTCAAGAATCCCAGATCATACAGTGGACGAAAACAGTCTTAATGCAGAGAGTGGCGTGAGAATTGATACAGTTGATATAGATCGCATTGATCCATGGTACGACAATTTACGGCAGCAAATCAAAGAATTTCCTGAAAATTTTCCGCAGTGGAAAGTGGAAAATGATTTCGTGTACAAGTTTATCCCAAACCAGTTGCCTTTAAAAGTTAATGTACCTGAGTGGAAAATACTAGTTCCTAAACCACAGAGAGAGGAAATTATAGACATGTGTCACACTCCTCCTACTTCTGGTCATTTTGGTTTTTATAAAACTCTTTACAGGGTTCAGGAACAGTATTATTGGCCAAAAATGCGTTTTGATATCTTAAAGTTTGTGAGGACTTGTGAAGTATGTGGAGCGCAGAAATCTCCAAATACACTACCTATGGGACTGATGGGAAAAGAGAAAACGGTCAATTACCCTTTCCAAGTCATAGCAGCTGATCTAGTAGGCCCATTCCCACGTTCAAAAAGGGGAAATAAATGGCTTCTCGTGGTTTCTTGCTGGTTTACAAAGTATACCATGCTATTTCCTTTGAAAAGCTCTAAAGCTGGATATATAGAGAGAATTTTGGAAAATGATGTCTTTCTAATCCACGGTGTTCCGTCGCTCTTAATATGCGATAACGGTACTCAGTTTACCTCTAAGAGTTTTAAGAGCTTAAGTGAAACTTATGGTTTTAACATCCGTTTTAATCCTGTGTACTCTCCACAATGTAATTTTGTTGAACGTAATAACCGAACAGTCGGGACCGCTTTAAGAAGTTACGTTGATTCACATGACACTTGGGATGGCAATATTTCCAAAATTCAACAAGCAATAAATACCGCAAGACACGAAGTAACAGGGTTCACACCGTCTTTCTTAGTTTACGGCAGACATATACCTCTATCTGGATCGTATTATTAAAAATTTAGATTTGGATGTCAATGTTGACAGCGAAATAATCCCGGGTAACAGGGGTGCGTACGCCGAAAATTTGGGGTTTAAAAGATATTTTCACCGACGTGCGTAGTAGGATACATAAGGCTTATGAACGGAACAGTAAGTCTTACAACCTTAGAAAAAGGGATTTTGCCTTTAATATAGGTGATCACGTTTGGCGAAAAAATAAAATTCTTTCCAGTGCAGCAGATAAATTCACATCTAAGTTGGTACCTAAGTATGTGCATTGCGTGATAAGAGAAAAGATTTCAGACTTAGTTTATGGTTTAGTTAATTTAAATGGGACTAAAATAGGACGATGGCATATTAAAGACTTAAAACCATTCAAAGGACCTAACCCTAATGAAAGTTTGTCAGAAGAAGAATAATTTATATTTACATTATCTTAATTGCTTTACTTTATTTTTTGATGTTGCTCTGTAGAGGTGACGACCTCGTTTTTTTGACTGTTATAAAAGTTAAGCAGAGTATAGCTTACTTTTATTGTTTAATGCTAAGGTTTTGGGTATTGGCCATATCCCAAACTTAGGTTGATTGTGGTTGATGTTTAGCATCGACTCAGCTGTTGCGAGCTTGCGTAGGAGTCATACTCTGGATATTTCATAAGACTGGTATGTCGGTGGTCGCGGGATTTGATTTGCTTATGACCCCAAATAATATCCAGTTCTTGACACTTGGAAGCGAAATTTTGATTAGAGGCAATGCAAGGTGATCTTGAGTTAGGACAAGCGCAAGATGTAGCTCGTGTGGTATAATGTTGAGTAAAATTTTTATGAGCAATTTCAAAGTTTGTTACCCGAGTGGGTGTATTTCTATTACCTTAGTGGTATATGTTGGGTGCAATTAAGAGTAAATTGATTTTGGTTTATCCAGTAAGTTTAAGACTTGGATTAATTTGATTGAGATCTTCTTCTGAATTGACAAACTGAGGGTATACTTTTTTTCTTTTCAGGGCCGTTTAAACGTTACCTTTGAGTCACAAACTTTTTAAAATTTTTTTTGCATGGACTCATAGGCGTATGTTGAGTTTTTTCGGTATACTATCAGATTGATAGGAAATTGAAGTCCTGCAGGAGAACTAAAGGCTGATCATTTACAGGAGATGAGAGCAGAGTAAGACAGTCGATTCACAAAGAAATGATCAAAATCTGATACCGAGATGAGAACCTTGTTAAGAGAGGCTAAGCGCAGTGAAGGAAGATTCCTAACCGAATTTTTAGATTTCCAAGAGGTAATCTAGAAGTTTGGGCTGACACAGAAAACGGTTATGCCTGATACCTGTAGCAGTTTCTTCTAGAGGCTATTGTCCAGGAAGACGATTAACACCATGATCGAATATTTTAGCTGTCAACGATGTTTTCTTCTTGTTTCTGATTAAGCTGGAAAAGCTCTTGTCGTCTTCAAAAGTTTTGTTGAATTGCCACCGAAAAATTGAGAAATTTTTGCTTCATGTAGCTTTTTAAGCTCATTTTCGTTTTTTGGAAATTTCCGTTAGAAGCTTGGTTAAGTTAACCTTGTAAACCTTTAGGTTGTATCCCATGAGTTATTCGTCTTTACAGGCTGTGATGCACCGGGTGCTAACAGATGCCGTTACGACGTTTGGCAGGGAGTTAGTCTTCCTGAGGAACAGACTGATTGGAAGGGTAGTCTATGGGGGGGCGCACGTTTGACCTTTGGGACCTTTAGAGGTTTTGTTACCCAATGGCTATTTCTATTTGAGCCAAAGGAGAGCCTAGCTACTGTAGTCGACCTCAGCTCCAATTAGCCTATTAGTGGTGACAGGCTGTTGGCAGTAGTGTGTTTCGGAACACCCTATTGATTAATTTTTTTGACTTATGGTGGTGTGGTAGACACCGTTTTAGTTTAGTGGATGCTATAATCTACTCCCTTTTGTTGGTGGACACCAGGGTCACCATTTCCGTATTTTATTGTCTCCACCTTTCAGTATATCGTGGTGAGGTGTTTGTCTCCTGTTATGTGGGATGGATTAAATTCTTTTCGTTGTTGTTCTAGGGCGAGACCAGTACACGAGGGTTCTTCATGCAACTTGGAGAAGCGCAATGCTGGTTAAATTTTATATCTCTGTGTAGCCACCCTGAAGAATGACGGAGGGCGTTTTTTTCTGGCTCATGTTTCTAGGCAGATTTGTCACTTTGGTGCGATGTGCCGAAAATTTGGTTAGCTTTTGCTAAGAGCTTTCACCAAGCTCAGTATGGAGTTATCATAACCAAGAGTTTGGGATTTGAACTCCTGTATATATTTCTGTATATATTTCTGTATATATTTCGGTGTATGTTGGTTGCCTGAGGGCATGTGCTCAAAATGCGTGATTTTGAGTCGTTTTGCTTATGGACTCCTATATATAGGATTATGACTTTAGGGAGGTCCTATTTCGAGACTTGCTGTCTCATACAGTATATATTTTTTTTTTTGGCCTTGTGCTAAATGGTCTGACAAGACTTTTTCCTTTTAGTGTTAGTATTTGCACTAGAATCATTTATTTTTTGGTTTTCTTTATTTAAGAATTTTTATAAATTTCTTTTGCTGAAATAGAAAATTTTCAGACAATCCTTAAAATATTTTAAGGGGGGTGTTCATACTTTGTTTCAGTTCATTTTTTTTGATTTAGACAAGAGTCTAGACAAAGTTATATTTTTTTTTTTGTTTTGGTAACAATAACAGAGCTGATTCTTTTATATAAGAAGACCGCGACTGTTACTTTGAACAGGTATTTCTTATGTTCATGCAAGGATTTTTATTTACTTTTTGATGTACTTAACCTTAGTGCTTAATTAAGTTAAGTCTAGTTATAAGATTCTTGTGTACTTGCAAAGATTTTCATTTGGTTTTCATTGTACTTAATATTAGTGCTTAATTAAATTAAGTCTAGTAGTAAGGTCCGAAGTTTGTAATTTTGTTTTATGTTCTGACCTTAGTAGTAAGTGATAGTGTACCACTTTGTACCTTTTCATAAGTAGCCTTAGTTTAATAGACTAGTGTAGTCTATTTCTTTTTGGAAGGGGGTAAATGTAACATTCATTTTTTCCTAGATTTTAAGACCATGTAATGTTACTGATTTTTCACTTTAAATTGTACTTCTTTTCATTTTTGTATCGAGCGGTATATTAATCAGAAATTCCAAGCCGTTCGGTATATTAGTGTGCTGTGCGGGTTTGCGACCGAATCTCTCGATACGCCGGGATTGGTCAAATATTTGTATCCGCAGTTTTGGTTCCGGCGTAGCCATATTACCGAGAGAGTGCCCACGGTTTATTTAAGAGTCCGGTGGACAGGAAGAGAGGCTGATTTCCACCGAGCCGCCAAGTAGGTTATTTCGACCGAGCTGCCAAGTAGGCTAATTTCCATCGAGCCGCAGCCAGGCTTACTTCGACCGAGCCGCAGTAGAGGCTCATAGCAACAATTATGAGAGCTAAGTAAAGCACGAGTTTTTTTTTTAACGTAAAGCCGTAGTGGGCTCTAAGTGATTCCTACAAAGTGTAAAATCGGTTTTGTGTTCCATCGAAGGCCTAGAAGCCCAAATAAAAACCGTAAGTTACCAGAACATTCATCAATAGACCTATTCCCGAAGTAAGTGTCTTAATAGCAATTTGAACTGACAAAAGGTGAAGTGAAAATCACGATTCTTCGCTTTCGGGGGTAGTCAGGTTTTAGAATTTAAATGTCTGATTTAGGGACTCTAATAATAATAACTACCTGTTAGGCTAGAATTTTTTGTAATCCTTAAAACCGCAGAGGTTAGAACTTTTATTTTAAAATCACGAATAAATTTTCTTTTTGTGGATTAAAGCTAGTGTCTCACTGAATACCTATTTTTCTTTTCAGGATAAGAAAAGTTGTACTAGAAATTCTTTTTAGTAATAACAGTAAAACCCTTCAGTATTTTTTTTCATTTTTTTAACTGAAGTTAGATCCTTTCTATTTTAAAATGAATGGTGCCCAAAAATTTGTACGACTGAAGCTTTTTTAAAAAAATAGAAAATAATTCCAAAAAGACGTAAAACAATTATCTCTTACCCATATTTCTCTACCAAGGAAAACTGAGCTAGTGTTTGTTTAATTTCTTTAGTTCTTTTAAAATCATTATTCACTCAATTCATTCTCAGAAATTAAAAAGAGGTTGCAAGAAAATTGTGCCCAAACGTGGGAAAAACAATTTTCACAGGGTACAAAATGACGCCGCAAAAAGCGACCAATTAATATACACGGTACAAAATAACGCCACAAAAAGCGGGCAAGTTAACACATTACAATCTACTGGAATCAATTAGTTTAAGTTAAAATTGGGTTGGAAAATTCCGAAAGCATAAAAATAACCCCAGGTGTAAGACAGGGATACATTCTCTCACCACCTTTGTTCAGTCTTTATTCTGATGCTGTTTGTAATGAGCCCATCTATAAATCCATTGAAGAAATAACAGTTAATGGAAGTACACTGAACAACATATGGTATGCTGATGATACTGCTCGATTAGCAAATAATATCAAAGATCTCTAGCAACTGATCAACTGAGTCGTAACAGCCAGCGAAACATTTGAATTAAGTATGAATATAAAAAAAACGAAATATAAACCAAACCAATAAAAAAGAAAAATCTACCACCAGAATCTCTCGAAATCAGGGGCAACACCGTTGAGCAGGTCTCCACATTTAAATATTTGGGAACCAATATAAATGACAAGTGGGACCCAAGAAAGGAAATATATTCCCGAATTAAATAGGCCGGAGAAACATAAGATTCTTGTTCAATCTTTGCCTGTTTAATAGCACGATACCAGATAAGTGGCATAATTCTGTCGTCATACTACTTCACAAAAAGGGAGATGCAGCGGAACTAGAAAACTACCGGCCCATAAGCCTTCTGAGCTATCTCTACAAACTGTTCACTAGGATAATAACAACAAGACTTCAAAATAAGTCGGACTTCTACCAACCAAGGGCGCAGGCTAGCTTCCGGGCCCGATTCGGAACCAATGACCATTTACAAAGTATTAAGACATTAGTTGAGAAAAGCATTGAATATAACAGACCACTTGCCTTGGCCTTTATCGATTTCCATAAGGCTTTTGATGGAGTCGAGCTGGACTCGTTAGAAGAGTGCCGCGTTGACTATCGTTATACAAAGTTATTTACAACATCTACAAAAATGCCTGTATGACGGTGAAACTCCACGAAAACATCAAATCCATAGGCGACACGATGTTACCTAAACTATTCACCGCAGTTTTGGAACACGCTTTCAAGAAACTCAACTGGGAAGGAAAAGGTCTTAACATACGTGGGCAAAGTCTGACAAATCTGCGTTTTGCAGATGATATAGTCCTGATATCTGACAATCTTGGAGAGCTTGCAGTAATGCTTCAAGAACTTCTAGAAGTAGGTGCAGACGTGGGGTTGGAAATGAATGCTTCTAAAACAAAATATATGACGAACTTGGTCCCAAGCGAACAGATTAATGTCGGCAATAAAGAGGTAGAACTAGTGGACAAATATACCTATCTTGGTCATGAGATTTGCATCACAAGGGACAACCAAAGCTGCGAATTGAAGAGAAGAATAACGCTTGCATGGGCAGCCTATGGAATACTTAAAGATGTCTTTAGGAGTGATCTTCCTATCTCCCTAAAAATTAGGGTCTTTGATCAGTGTGTGCTTTCAGTGATGACTTATGGGGTGGAAACTGTAACCTTAACTATCGCAACCGCTAAAAGGTTTAGAATAACACAGCGCAAGATGGAAAGATCAATGATTGGAGTGTCACTGCGGGATTTTATTAGCAACGAAGTTATCCGTCAAAGAACCGGCGTTACTGATGTAATTGCATACATACATCGCGAAACTTAAATGGAACTGGGCGGTACATAGAGCCCAAATGTCGGATGGGAGATGGACTAAGAGACTGCTTGAGTGGAGATCTAGGAGCGACAGGCGTAGTAGGGGTAGACCTCCCACACGCTGGACTAACGATATTAAGAGAGTGTGTGGTAACTGTATGCGGAGAGCCCAGGAGAGGAGAGAGTGGACTGGGTTGGGGGAGGCCTATGTTCAGCAATGGACGCAAAGGGCTGATTAATGATTATGAGTAATATACATGAATATGAATAAAATTTTTCCATCGCACAAGTCTCAATCTCGAACTCCGAATGAGAATGGTGAGAGCATATGTATTTTCCGTGCTATTGTATGGATGTAAGTGCTGGAACCTTGACCCTGGCTCAGAGAAAGGACTGGAATCTTTTGAAATACACATTTATAGACGCCTTTTGCGCATCTCTTGGGTACAGAAAATAAAAACACAGAAGTACTGGAAAGAATGAACAAAAAGAAGGAATTACTAAGAACCATAAAAATAAGAAAAACTCAATACTTTAGACATATAATAAGGGGCGCAAAGTACAAATTGCTGCGTCTAATTATTGAAGGCAAAATAAAGGGCAAACGATCGATCAGAAGACGACAGAATTGCTTTGCTGAAGGACTTAGGAAGGTGGTTTGGATGTGCTTCGAGTGATATTTTTCGAGAAGAAGCAGTTTCTAAAGTTTGTTTAGCTATATGGATCGCTAACCTTCGTGAAGAGACTGCTCGTAAGAAAATTAATAACCCCCGAAAATTAATAACCCCCGACATCTAGATATGGAACCCTTAGAATGCCAAGTCCAACTTGAACTTAACCTGTTTAATTCACACCATTTCAAGATCCCATCTTGATCTTTTACAAAGCGACGTCACTGACGCATATTAAACGCATTTCGTTTATTACGTTCAGAATTACAATCCATCTCTTCGAGCTAATAAGAATTTTACGCTCGATAACTCGAAATAAACCATGGGGGAATTCTTCGTATCATTTTATTATTAAATTATCTAAATCATTTTTAGTGATGGTTTTTATTGGGAGTCAGTGACCCTAGACGTGAACTAGGGTGAGCCGGTGTAAATCTAAAAGCTAAAATAACAAGTACCCAATAAAATGGCTTAATTTTAAAATATTGATAGTAAGAAAACCTTTTCTCTACAATTTGTAAAAATATGACAATGTGTGCGCATTAATGTTAGTGTGCAAAGTGACACTTTTTTCATTGGCATTATTTTTTGAACATTACCATGATACTACGCCCGAAATAATTTGCACTCTAAAGCTAAAATTATTTAGCAGCTATTACCAAAATTAATGAGATCTACAGATATAAATTACAGTCGGTCAAGTAAGACCATGTCCCGTATTATTTATTAAAAAATTATTTAGAAGTTTTTACATCATCATTCGACAGTAAAGGAAAGGCTAAGTTCTTGGGAGCGTTTGTGGATGCTCAGCTTTCTTTTAGGGATCATATAGACCATGTATGTTCAAACTTAAATTCAGCGTACTTTGCAGTTTTGAGTTTAAAAAGTACCCTTAATTGTGAGGGACTCTTGGCTGCGTATTATGCTTCGGCTTTCAGCCATCTGTGTGACAATGTTGGGTCCTGGTGTCTTGCTGGTGAAAAATGTAAGCGTGGTTTTGTAAACCTGAAGAAACTAATTCGTCTAATTTTTAACCTTGACTGTCGTGAAAGTTGTAGTGTGTAATAAATAACCTAATCCTAACCTTTCCATGTCTGTACATATCGCACTGTTTAACTTTTATAAACAAAAGTAGACACTTTTTTGAGGTGCTGGGATCTACAAATAGGTATAACACAAGGGGTAACAGTTTTACTGGTTATACCCAGTCACAAATCAACTTTCTTTGAAAACTCTCCCCGCTACAGTTGCATCAGTACATCAGCACAGGGAATTGACTGCAAGCCATGCGTGACACGAGATTTGTTTCTGGGGTCAAGTCTGTTTTATTCCTGCCTTTTACTCAGTAAGTGATTATTAAAAGAGTTGATGGTGGAAAGGTGGTCTTCCTGGTTGTGAAATTTTTATTTACATATCTAATTATTGTTTTTGTTTTTAAATTGGTATTTATCAAGCCTGGAACACTTGCACTAGTCTAGTTGAATTACTTACGTGTGTTTGTTTAATTTAAGTTTGACTTTTGTATATTACTTTGTAAGTATTTATATATGTATTTCTCTACACGTATACACTGTACGGTTGTTAATTTTTACTTTGTTTTCACCTTATTTTATTTAATTTATCCGACAAGACGAACCAATGGATACTCTGTTGAATTTTGACGGTAATATATGTATTATTAATATTATTGCCATTAAAATGCTGATGATTCAGTAGTTCGTCCAGTCTCCATCAGCGCCAATGATCACCTGGCATCTTCGGGGCATACTTTCGACGAGATTTTCCGCGTATTCTTGGGGCAAAGATTGCTCGAATTTGCTGTAACAGCTGCTTCTATGTAAACACTTTTTACTACGAAGCTTCTGCTTGATCTGTGACCACACGATTGGGTTTTCATCGTTCGAACAGGATGGCCAATCTAGTGTGACAATACCGGAGTCCCCTTTCCGTTTTGTACACGTTTTACTCCAATGTTTGGCATCGGTATTCTCTTGAAGAAACCATTCCTCATTTTTATCGACAAACCACCGTTGGGAGTCGATACTAATGCCTCCTTGTAAATCTGGAACATTTTTTCAGCGTTCAAATTGTAGGTAGAGATGAAGAATGTCCCATTTTTCGAAAGGCATCCCCAAACATGGACCTTCACAGGTTGTTTCATGGTGGGTTGAACCATTTAGTTAGTGGAAATTGACCAGACTTCGTGGAGTGATAACATACAGCTTCGTCGGGAAAAATTGCATTGCTTCAGTCTCGATCTATGTTTTTCTCTACCCACGCGAGTCGTTTCTATCTGGTGCTGTTTCTTTAGCTTACCAATGGTTTCTTGATTGTACTCCGTCACTTCAAATCGTCAGCCCGGAGATGAGTGCAAATCGTTTCTTACCAAATCTTTCCGGTTTAGTTTTTGCATCCCTTGGCGCACAGTTAACTAAGAATTTTGGGAAAAGATGTTAATCATTTTTCGTCCTGGTCCAACCACATTCTGGTACATCATCAACATATTTTAACTGAGAGTACCACCTTACCCACTTGCTAATGAACGCTATCATTGTCCATATACTTAGTAGTAGCTGTAGGCGTCATTTTCGGACCTTTTGTCCGTTCCATAAGAACACAGTCTCGACGTGCGAAGCGTATGCGGCACTCGTGTTCGATAATGTAGTGTTTTAACCCTAAATAAAGTTAAAAATGAATCTCTTTACACAAAGCATTGGTTGCACGGGTGCCAAAAATAACCTCAAAAAAAGGAATTTCTTTTGCCGACTACAGGTTATAGGCTACACGTTCTTACTTGACAGACTATACTGTTTTTTTCCCCACTTTTAAACTTATAAAAATTGAACAATCAACCAACAAATGTGTAGAAAATAATAGTGATTATTATTTACAAAACTTACATTAATTGTAGAACTGCCACATAAATTAATATTTTATTCCTGATCTCGTTAACGCAGCTTGAGTGTAGAAGTCCTTTATTTTTGAAGTACTATAGATGGAACAACGTCTGAAGTTGAAACTTAAATTTTAACTAAAATTTTAATTTTATTGATTGAATCTTCCACAAACCCTTTAGCCACAATCCTATCCATCCATTGGTGTTTCAAATCAAATATATCACTCCCTTCATTATTAAGAAGTGTGGGTGACGTATTCCGAAAGAAAATGACCAGTATACGAGTTAGATTTGATAACCTCTGACACTTTGCCAGCTTAGGTGTTTCTCTAGTTAAATTAATTCCAACAACTCAATGTACTCATTTTTGTTTTGATATTTGAAAGACAAACGTCAGCTAGTCATATGGCTTGGTCGACCAACCGCATATTTTCTATGAAGCTTGATTTATTTTGAAAACTATAAAATTACTTCGTACGCCTAAAATACCTAAAATTAAAACAATCTGAAACATCGAAAGACTATGACAATAAGCATTAAATAAAACAATAATTAAAAATTTTGTTGTTGTGTTATAAATTATTAATTTGCTCTCTTGTTAAAATTTTAGACTTCTTAACACGGTATCTAACTGGCTTTTTAGTGTTCCGTACGGAACACTTATAAGAATCACTTCGGTGTCTGTCTGTCTGTCTGTCTGTCACACCCGATTTTCTCCGAAACTATTTGTCATAGAAACTTGAAATTTGGTAATAATATAGGAATTGATGGCCTCATCAGAGCCATGTAGTTTTGAAAGTTCAATTTTGACTTAAGGGGTGAGTTTTCGGGGGTGAAATCGGAAGTGAAAAAAACATTTTTTTACTAGGTCATCGAGTGTGGTGTCAAATGAAAGGTTGTGAAAACACGAGTAAAAAATATATATATAATGTAATACTTGCGCGCACTTTTCTTTGTATTATTTTCAAAAAATCGCGAAAAAATCGCTGTCCCGCGCCTTATCTCGAAAAATACTTATCAAAAAATTTTGAAAAAATCCTAGAATATTCTCCACGGGGGGTAGATTGAACGAAAATTATCACGAGTGCATTACCTTTAATAATTTATCTGGTATTTAAAAAAAAAAAAAAAAAAAAATTTCAAGGTCATCAGATTTCAGTAAAAATTGAAAACAAACTTTGTTGAAAACTCATTTTGGGGTGTTGTTTTGTGAAGTCACTGATCATTTTATACCCACCGTAACATAAATTTTGACTAGGGGTTCGTTCTGAGGGGTGAAATCGGAAGTGAAAAAAACATTTTTTTTCTTGGTTTGGTGGTGGTGGTGTCAAATGAAAGCTTGTGAAAACACGAGTAAAAAATTATATATAATGTAATACTTGCGCACACTTTTCTTCGTATTACTTTTAAAAAATCGGAAAAATTCGTGGTCCCTATCTTATCTCGAAAAGTACTCGAAAAGTACTGATCAAAAAATTTTGAAAAAATTCTGGAATATTCTCCACGGGGTATAGATTGAACGAAAATTATCACGAGTGCATTACCTTTAATAATTTATTTGGTATATAAAAAAAAAAAAAATTCAAGGTCACCAGTTTTCAGTAAAGATTGGAAACAAACTTTGTTGAAAACTCATTTGGGGTGTGTTTTGTGAAGTCACTGATCATTTTATATCACCCTAACAAAAATTTTTTTATTTTAAAAACAATCAACGTACGGAACACCGGTCAAGTTCAACTTGCACTTGACCGGTTTTTTTCTATTATTCACTTCTTCTTTCTATAAGATAAAAACTTGGTTCGTCTGTTTTTAAGCCTCTTGTGACTTAGATGTCCAGCTTTCGTGCCATCTTTTTGGTGGTCGACCAGGAGGCCTTCTTGTTTCTGGTTTGCCCATCTTCGCCAGCCATCAGCTGACATCCTTCTTACGTGATCTCTCCAATATCGACGTCTTGATCTGGCGAAACGGTCGATGTCTTAAATCTTGAGTACTTCTCGTACTTCGTCGTATCTGGCATCTCAGAGTTATTGCTGTGATAGTTCGCAGTGTTTTCATTTCTGTAGCTCTCATGGGGCTTTTTGTTTTAGATGTTTCTGCGGCATACGTTTACAACCGGTCTCACCAAGGTTGTATATATATATATATATATATATATATATATATATATATATATATAAATATATATATATATATATATATATATATATGCGCTTATTTTCTGTAGACATGTAGGCATTTTTCCATATTAAATCCCTCAAAAACACCAGATATTCTGTTTGCGGTATTAGTACATCTTGATACAGATTTTTTGAGCTCGATAGCTGTACTCCCAGGTACATGCTACTGTTTCGTTGTAGACAGCTAGTCTTTAGTTATAACCATTGATTTTGTTTTTTCCACTGATATTTTCATGTTGTAAGTTTCTGCTGTGGTTTGGAAACGATGTATTAGTCGCTGTAAGCTATCTTTATTTTCTGCTATTAATATTGCATCATCAGCAAAGCACAATATTTTTAGAGTTTTTCGTCCCATTTTCTATCCGCTATTCACCTCATTGACACTATTTATTATTTGGCCCATTATTAAATTAAAACGTGTTGGACTCATGCTATCGCCATGCGTTTTTCTTAACATCAGGTGTTGATTTTAACTTGGAATATACGAAGGTTTAATTTTCTTGGACTCTTCCGCAAAATATGCCACTGCAACATTCTCAGCCACTTTCTTTGCTTTATTTTAAAATATTTAAAAAGACCGAATTTACTGTATCTGCTATTTTGAATGATGTACTAATAAGCTCCTCGTCACTCTCAATAATTGTCATTATTGTACAATATCTGGCAGTAGATTAACTGAACTGTGTCGTTAAACTATGTAATCAACCTTTATTGTTTCCATAGCTACGATAAATTTCTTCTTTATTTTTAAATAAAAATTCAGCTCTGCTTTGCAATTAAGTAACATTTGTTTCTCATAATAGTTATATTAAAATAAACCTGAAGGGGTAGCGAGGGAGGCTAACGATTGACATTTAGATGACATTTTGTAAGGGTTTTTTTTCCATTAACAATGTGTTTTTTACTATAAATATTTTAACATTAAATCTTTTTATGGGACACTTTCAATTATAAAAATAAGTTTTATTGGCCCTTCTGACAACTTACAAAAATGCAGTTGTAATATTTTTCGATGGTGGATTTTATTGTGGAAATTCTAAATTCGTGTCCAATTACTAACAGTCTACAATTATTCACATTACTCCTACTGACTGACCATTACACCGGACATAACAACGAAGAAGTGCTGCAATTTAACGCTTCCGTGAACATGGCGAATCGCCTGTTCTTCTTTTTATTATTCTTCGTTTTTTTTTTTTCAAACAGACCTATTATAACTTACTAAGTGGTTTGCCGTTCGTATGTTCGTTGTAAATCATGACAAGACTTTTGTTTCTCCATCACTTATCTGTTTTCTTCTTTTAAAAAAATCTCTTTTTAATCTCATCTCAGAAATTCCCCAACTACTTACTATCTATTTGGAATCTATGAATTGCCTGGCATAGTAATTTATTAGCACTAACATTTCTTCATTTCAAGATCTAGTTAATTAAAATATATATCATTTCATTTCAGTGTAATTAATTAAAACCTCGTTTCCTGTTTCAGATACTCGCAATCGAATTACAGTTACCTAATCCTTAACAAGAGATGAATTATCAGAATTTTATCGTTATCGAAAGTATCTACAGGGTGATCATTTTTAGACGCCCGGCTTCGATTTATGGAAAATTGTTGGATATTTATATATTTTTTAAATGTATAATAGTATATTGCATATCAAGGAGTATACTAACGTATTTGACATTTGGTAGTGAAAACGACGCTGGGCGCCGCTCCGCCAAACAACTTTTTTTTCCATTAACATACCTTTTGTAACACAATTTGATTCGGTATGACAGCCGCCTACTAGAAAAATTTGTTTGAAAACCGCCAAACGTGGCATACGATCCATGGCAACCGCGATGACCAAAAAATAATATTTTAGAGGGTTTTTTTTGCAAAACAAATGAGAAAAAAACAGTTTAAGGAAAAAATTTAGAAAAAAATGAGAGCTTTCCAATGCGGTTTTATGAAAGGTGTTCGATGAAAAAAAAATCGTTTGGCGTTGCGGCGCCCAGCTTCATTTTCACTACTAAATATCAAATATGTCAGTATACTCCTTGACATGCACTATTCAATTCTGCATTTAAAAAAAAAATAAATATCTAACAATTTTCCATAAATCGGGGCCGGGCATCTAAAAATGATCACCCTGTGCAGTGACAGGCAGAGAGTGTGCGACTGGGACGGGATTTTTCTTTATTAATAAATTCAGAAACAAAAAGTGAATTTAAAAGTGGATTTTGCATCACTTGAAATCCAAAAAAAAATGATTTTGCAGTGCCGATTGTCATTTGTCGTTGGGCTGTAAATTAGAATTTTCTGAAATATAAAGTTCAAAAAATCACCCTGTTAAAATATTGAAAATATGTATTGAGAAAAAAATGTTTAGAATAACATTTTATGGTAGTATGCAAAATTTTAGATCGATTGCATAAAAATCGTATTTTTCTGAAAGATTTCTGAACGTAAACCTTGTTTTTGAGGTAGCTCTATAAAAGAATGTCAAGCGGTGTTAAGTCTGGAGATTTCGGTAGCTAAAGATTAGCAGAATAACGTCCAGTCCATTGGTCTTTAAATCGTTAAATGTGAATGGATGCACCATCTTATTGAAGACATAGTTGCTGAAGTGGAAGTTCATGTAAAAAACTAAATATTTCTGTGTTTAAAAATTGCTGGTAGCGTTCCGAAGTTCAACTTTGTCGGAGAAAGAAAGAACCAAGAATTTGGGTGTTCCAATTCATACACCACACGTTCATTTTAAAGTAATACTGGTTTTTGGTTCGTAATACAAAATTTTGGTTTTCGTCTGCCACCATCCAAAGTTCTGTGAGCTAACCACTCCGTTAGAAGAAAATGTAGCCTCGTCAGTAAAAAGGCGTTTCTTTAAGTATGTATGTCTTGGTTTTTCTTTCATTGTATTCCTTGTAGCCAAGAATAAAAATCTAGTCGAGTATCATAATCCCTTTCTTTTAAAACTCAATTAAATTTTGGTTTGTAAGCATGATCGGCCGATGTAACATGTTTACGTCAGATAGCGCCTTTTGAGGATTTTCGATAGTAGATAACTTTACATTAAAATTTGCTTCTTTGTTAGCAACAGGCCTGTGATGACGGACTTTATATCGACTATCTACAGAACTATATTCTTTAAACATATTTAAGAGCCTTGTTACCAACGAGGGAATAATATTTTACCTTGCCTCCTCTTCCTTCCTCGTGAATTAGAAACTGTATCACTGCATTATTAATTTCACTCACTTCTCTGATAAAAAAATCGTAAAAACTGAAAAATGCAACGAACTCCTGACAGTTCTGAGAACGGGGAGAGTAGTTTAACAACCAAGTAGTTTTTTGTATCGTGTAATTTTCATGGCTACGTCGATGAAACACGCTCGTAGCAACAATAATTAAGAATAATTAATTCAATAATTTTTTGTTTCCTTTTTTATTAAGATCACGAATTTAATTGATTAGACACGAGCGTCTATATGTCATTTTTAATTTAAAACAGGGCCGTTACAACACCCAGCAGCTAGTTCCGTATTCCAACCAGCGATCTTCCGGTGAGGTGAAATCGGAAGGTCACTGAGTGGGGTGTCAAATGAAAGCTTGTGAAAACACGAGTTCAAAACTATATATGATGTAATACTATTCTGTATTTTTATTTTTAAAAAATTGCCAAAAATCGCTGTCCCCCACCTTACCTTTGAGAGTACTAATCAAAAAATTTTGACAAATTCTGGAATATTCTCAATAAGGTGTAGATCGATAATTTATCCGGTATAAAATATATATATATATATATATATATATATATATATATATATATATATGTTATATATATATATATATATATATATATATATATATATATATATATATATATATATATATATTCAATACATTACTGCTTTAAGCATTCGGCTAATGACAGATGAAATTTATTTCCATAATGACTGGTAACCAACGGATAGGTACTGAGACAAAATAATTTTATTATTTGTCTTAAACTTTTACTATGAAAATGTCTCGCTTTTTATATATTCTTTGTAATTCTTGTATTGACGATCAATGTATGACTGAATTTCATAGAATACTTCAACAATCACGGTGCGCAACACTAACTGCGCAAGTCCGACTCGCACATGGCCGGTTTTTTATTTCTTTTATAGACATGTAGATACTAGCTTTTTAAGATTGTTAGATCTTGTTGTGTACTCTTCATCCATTTTTTTCAAGTCGGTACATATATTTTTTTAATTTTATATTGGTAGATGAGGTACTTACGTATACTTTATTTTTATTAAGTATAAGGATAATGAGTTTACTGAAAATGAGTACATGTAGGTCTATGACAAGGAATACTGCAGAAAAACAACAGACTTGAAATGCAGAGTAAATATTTCGTACTTATTATCACTTTTTTTGAGTGATTTGTTTTTTTTAACTTTGCATTCATTTTAGCATGCTTTGCGAGATACAATGATAAAAAAATAATAATATTTTAGTGAAAATATCCGCATCAGCAGGAGATATTTGAAGTTCTTACATTTTCAATTCTTTCACTTTCCCCTATCTTCTTTTCAATACTGCTAGTCCATGCACAATCTTACATATAATTGATTACGTAGAATTCATTTGCCAGCTGGTTAAAATCTCTACCACTTACCGGATTTTTAAGCATGACTCACGTCATGTGTAATTGTGTTACGTCACTGGCAATTGCTGTACCAACCTGCTCCGTAAGATGTTACGCCGAGCATTCTTGTTCTTTTATCGATTTTTACAGTCTGTCAAGTAAGAACGTGACCACTCGTATTCTTGAAAAAAAGGTGTTTCGAGAATATTTTTTGCCATCCATCGATTTTAGAATCTTGAAAACAGTGAAATCTTAGATATTTTAAGTAATTTGGTAATTTTGTTTATTGTTGTTTATTATTATTATTATCTTGTCTGAAAGTTGGGTTTTCAAAATGGCAATATGTAATTACTTAATAAAGTCGAATATTGACAGTTATAGTACAACACCACTGCTTGCTTCTCTTCGTGAACTTTAATTTTGAATGGGATAAAAGCAAAAAGAAGAACACAAAAGTCACGACAGTTAGCTTAGCCACCATTAAATCACGATACAGACTTCCATTGTTTACAGATAAAAAAATGCCAAATCATCTGCCCAGTTTGAAAATAATTAGTGTAACAATCGATGGGAGTGAACAACTCACAAAAGATCAAGATTCAAAAGTAACTTCTTCGTGAAGAAAATTTTGCTTTTTTTCAGGATTATTGTTTGTTCCTCGAATTCGTAGCATTGTGTGCCTGCAAAAACCGTAATTTCATTTACGAAACTACTCTCTATGAAAACACTGAAGAAGTTGAAAAATTATTTAAATTTGCAAATAAAATAATAATTATCATCTTAAGTTAATTCACCTTCACTTTGTCGGTCTTTCTAATTCTTCTCCTTCACCAGGTACCTGGATCCTGGGTATTGTAAATGTCTATTACCCATTTTATTGTAATTTTATTTGTGGAATTATTTTACAATAGCGTGCTCAATAGAGAATAAACTTAGTTGTTGTTTGTACCCTCTTAACTACCTGAGTAATTTAATATCTCTTGGTTAATAATAATTATGAATATTTAATTTATGTCCTTCCGTTTGTATTACTATAATTATTAATAAAAACTATTTTAAGCCTTAGAATGTTATCAATAAAATTTAAAACTACTACAGTTGCTACTTCTAGTATTGCTATGGCACCTAATACGTCATGTGTTTTTAGTGTCATACATGTTCACCTCTCATTCTTCCCCTTCTTAAGGACGTTCCTAAGGAGCAGTCGTGCTCAACTTACAAAAAGAGCTCTCCTATGTAAACTACCATGCGTATGATAAAATATAGTTGAGGCGTAGTGCGCTCTTTCGCCTCCGTCGGATATGCGCAGAAATATAAAAATAATCCCATCGCGTCATTTTTCGAATCTGGCAATATTACATTCTTACTCTGATCCAGACACGAGTTGTTTATGTTAGGTTTTAATGTTTTGGAATATTTTTCGAGGTTACATTTATACTAGAGATGTTTAATAATGCATAAATAATGACTTCGCGATTAAAGAATGGTAGATTTGTTAAAAGCAAAACTGCTGAAGAAATAAATATAGCATTGTTGAAAGAGCGAACTTATTGGATGAACTCTGCTTCACATTCTACGGTCGATTTCTAGGGAAAAACACCACCTACTATTCCCATAGTGCAGTCAAGGATGCCCGATATTGTCTTCAGACAGCGTACCATAAAACGTATTTTAAAGAAGCTAGACACCAGAAAAGCTTCTGGCGCTGACGAAATACCTGCCATAGTTCTCAAAAACTGTGCGGGGAACTGACACCAGATTTCTGTAGACTTTTCAAACTTTCCTACAGAAAGGGAATATTTCCTTCCTGCTGGAAGTGTGCCATAGTTCAGCCGATACCTAAAAAAGGCAAGAAGACCTTGCCAAATAACTACTGACCAGTGGCACTGTTTTCAATAATATCGAAAGTCATGGACAAAATCAACATCTTCTAAAATATCTTGAAGAATTCAACATTATTAGCGATCACCAATATGGCTTTCGTAAACATAGATCAACAGGAGATCTTCTGACTTATGTAACACATGTTTGGAACAACGCAATTGAACGCTCGAGCGGTTGCTCTTGACATATCCAAGGCATTCGACCGTGATTGGCACGATGGACTGTTGGCTAAGCTACGCTCTTATGGTATGTCTGAAAAGTTCTGTTTGTGGCTCTCATGTTTCCTCAGTGAGCGTTCTTTACGAGTGGCGGTCGACGGATTTCTTTCTAACACCTTCACTATCAACGCCGGTGTGCTCCAAGGCCTTATACTATCTCCTACTCTCTTTCTCATTTACATTAACGTTCTGCTGGAAAAGACCGGAAATCCAATCTACAGCTTTGCAGATGACAGTACGCTTATCTCTTCATTCACTTTGAACCCTCGGACATCGGCTGCTCAGGCGAGTGTCCGTAGACAGCGGGAAGTTGTTCAACTTAACAAAGACCTGGAAGAAATTCTATCTTGGGGTGACAGTAACCAAGTGAAATTTAACGCTACAAAAACCCAGGCGGCATTTTTTTCTAAAAAAGTTAACGTTGCTGAACCCGACATAGTTATAGCGGGGCACTCCATTCTTCTAACATCGTCACTCAATTTGTTGGGCGTTAATTTGGGGGCAAATATGTTCTGGCATGAGCATGTTGCAGGCATAGCAAGGAGAGTTTCTCAAAAGTTGGGAATATTATTTCGAACCAGAAAGCTTTACATTCCACAACAACTGTTAATTCTTTACAAAGCTCAAATTCGACCAACTATGGAATACTGCTCCCATGTTTGGGGCTCCGCTCCCAAACATACACTACATTTGTTGGATTCTATTTAGAGAAGAGCTATTCGTCTGATTGGAGACCCGGAACTGACCGGCGGCCTTGATTCACTGGAACAACGAAGAACGGTTGGCGACTTGAGCCTATTCTACAAGTATTTCCATGGAAAGTGCTCGGAGGATGTGGCTCGTTTATTTCCCTCCAGAGCGGTGTATGTTAGAAAGACACGTCGCGCCGATACTTCACACCCGTATGAGGTTCAGCTTGTTACTCCTCGTACCACGCTTTTTAAGCAGTCTTTTCTATGGAGAACATCATCCCTTTGGGATAATTTGCCCAGAACTGTGTTTCCCACCGAGTACAATTTACAGCGATTCAAGAGCGTGAATCGCTTTCTCCGCACACGTGCCGCTCCTGTAGCGCTTTAGGGACGTCCCTGCAGTACGTGTGCTAGACCCATAAAAAAAAAAATTAGCAAGTATGTCTGATACAAAAAACAGGAAATTCAAACAACAATCAATAAAATAGTTCAATCTAAAATTCCTGATGTTTTAGTCCAAGTTTTAGTGGGAGAGCACCGGCTGCAGAAGTCTTTTAGATATGGAAAAATGAATGATTTCAAAAGGGAAGGGCTTCATTCAAAGTTCAAAATAAAATATGACAACTGTACTAAATGTAATTCAATAAATACTTGAGTGATAAGAAACTGATATTAATTAATATGCTACTTATTTATGTTGAATCCTAGTAAATATTTGATTTGTTATAAATATTGACTTTTTATTTACGATGATCCATATTTTTTCTATATCTGTGAGCTACACGCATTTATTAAAATCAGCTTTGCCTTGACGGTATTTCAAACTTCCCGCGCAGTGCGACGTTGCCAAGTCACGAACTTTTATTTATCAAGTTATAAAAGGAAAACTCAGAACGATCAAAAGTAGCACTTTTAGCATTTTTTATAAAAAAAAAAACGAATACCGCTTGCTATAATTTTCCTTACAGAAAAATATTTCTTATATTTTTAATTAATGATTCTAAGTTTTCAAAACAATCGTAAGGAAGTTACCATTGTTATATAATAAAACATCTCTTTCAGCATAGGCCATATAGCCAATATTTACAAACTTAGTGCCCTAAGGAGTATTGAAATTTTTTCTACGTATAAAGGACACTAATAAATATGTATATTCAAATTTTCTAGATAATCGTAAGAAAATTTATTTTCTTGGGAACGTCATTAAAATGCTGTACATCATTTTTCTGCTTAGGTTTGAATTTCCATTTTTTATGTTTATAATTGTCATGTTCCATATTTTCTTTCTACTCTTTTCTGTAATAGTCGTTCTTTGCTTCTTTTGTTTCGAATGTAGTAACAAAATTTTCTTTATTACCTGCTGTTTTTTTCCAATTTCCTACATTTTCTTCTTCCATTCAGCTCCATCTTCAAATATTGCAACCCATTCTCATCTGCCGAAGCTTGAATTTCCTCTTTACTTTCCTTGCTAAAGAAAAGTATTGTATTCGTGAAAAATCATAAACCTTCACATTACCTAATGAGGGGATGAAGCCTATAAATTTTTGAGCGGTATCGCTTAATCCGAAGGGGGAGAAAGGGGTGGAGCTCGATAAATTTTGTATGGTTTAGTATGGTTAGTAATATGGTAATTTTTATTACTTTGTCGCATAAATATTTATAATCAATAAAAGGGGTAGGGGAGGAGATTAGAGTGATGTTTTTGGGCATATAGCGTTATATGTCGATTTGAAGGTTTTCGAAGCGAAGAAATCAAAAATTAGTTTATTTTTTTATTATTTTTAATTTTAATCCAAGAAGGAAGTGAAAGGGTGGGGGTTGTTATATATGGTATAGTTTCAATAGTGTTTTGAGATTTTTTGCAGGTTTTTTGAATGATGTAATTTACAAATGTTAAGCATATTATTTAGTAGAAACTTCTATAGTTTCAATAAAGCTATGAGAATATTTCCAGGTTTATTGGATGGGAGAATGAGCATATTTTAACATAATTTTTAAATATTAAAAAAGGACAAAACTTGATTTTACCGCCAAACCAATCGGCACGTGAAAGATCACCACTGTACGAACTAGTTCAGGCACACTGTTGCTGTTCATAAAATGCGCCTGCGCCGAGTTACCTCTCATCTTTAAATGTCATGTTCTTGTTAACAATCGGCTATATTGTTTAGTTGTTGTGTTTATCAGTAGCGAGCGAAAACAATAACTTCAGTTTATCATTTCTTTAGGGTCGATTTTATACTTTATTATTGAGATTCTATATTTAAGGTGAATTTTCGTATATTGATGGTTTTTCCCTTCGCAGCGTAGTCGATGAAAATTATTCCATGCGCACCTCAAAATATAGAGGCCAAAACCTTCTCAACCGACTGTTGTGTCTTTGGTCGCTTCGGGCGGCTTTCACCGGCTGCTGTCGACTCAACTGACTGCCGATTTGATTCCGATGTGTAGTGGTGGATCCATGTTTCATCCATTGTCACATATCACATGAAAAGATTCTTTTTATTGCGCTTAAACAGGTCCAAACAGCACTCAAAATCATCAACCTGTTGTTGTTTTTGGTCCACTGTGAGAAAACGCGGTACCCATTTCGAACAGAGCTTTCTCATGCCCAAATGTTCATGCAAAATATGACCAACACCTTCTTTTGATATCTTTAGGGTGTCAGTTATCTCAAGCAATTTCACTTTACGGTCATCCAAAACAATTTCGTGAAACTAATCGTTGAACTATCATGAAATTTTGACACTTATGGTTTGAAGGTTGTAACTTCCTAAAAATCATATGAATTTTTTGAAAAGGGCGACATCTATGTGACAGACCAAAAACTTTTCAGGCTACGTATTATATATATTCCATAACACCCTGTATATCTTGTTATATATCTTTTCCGTGGTTCTTCGAGCCGCGGAAGCTGAAAAGCTTCTAATTTTTTTCGTTTTTTTTTATTTTAAGAAATCGTATTTAGAAGAAAATGGCAAGTTGCAATTTCTTCTTCATATATTCTATAAAGTACTCAGGGTTTGAAATATCAACTTGGATTAGATTCTTAATCTGAGAAAGTCAAATTCAGGACTTACTTTAGAACAACGTGTATACTGTAGATGGTTCACATTTAAAGTTTTGATACTTGTATATTTTACAAAGAAGCACCTGATAATAAACAAATGTATAATGGTCAATTTTGTACGTTGTAATTTGACAGTGAACCGACAAAGTAATAAATCCCTTTTTCTTGCTTCAATATCGTAACACTAACCTGAACTAACTCCGTAATATATCATATGTCAACTTTTTAAACTATTTTCAACTTTCCTTTCGATACCCTAACTTATATTTCCTAAACAATCATAAGCATTATCAGATATCCGTCTTGGTATTTGTACTCGACTTCATCGCCGAAAGCCATCATACCCTCTCAAATAGATTATCAAGATACTGCACGTTTTTAATTAACCTTACACTGTTTGTATTTACGTTATCACTGTGACACTTCCTGTCCCAAAACAAATGCGCTTTCAGTGCCTTGCACAGATAACGTTTCGACTTTCATCCCATAACGTCCTAGTCGGACCTAACCATCCTTTTTCGACAATTTACATCGGCCAACTTCTGCAAGACCGACGGCACAATCGTAGTAGGCGGGTCTTTTCTGTTTCGTCTTCATTTGTTTTGCACCATGACGTATAGCCTCATCAGTCCGCGTTAGTCTATCGGCAAACGAGGTAGGCTGGTGACTGCGTGCTCGCGTAACGTCAGTTCGCGTTTGTTTTTGTTAGTTTCGCGCGAATTTTCAAAAACAGTTTTGTTTATTTGGATAATTAATTTTTTTTTGGTATGTTACAGAAATAAGTTAATAATGAAATGCATGTAGAAAATATTTTATGATAGTTTTAAATTATTCATCAAAGATGCATGTAGATTAGATGCGATATTTTTTAATTTGTTAAGGTTAATAGAGGTGACACTTAATTATTTGTAAAAACGTATTAAATGAAGCCTAAAAAGTTATAATTGAGCAAAATTATAGTCATATATGGTGAAATAATTGTGCTAAATTTTTATGAATCACGCTATTTATTACCTTATAAGACTATCTTAAAAAATATCGAACCAGGTAGTTTAAAATATTTTAAGACTGTGTCAAGGGCAATTTGAAGAAAAGTAATCTCATATTGTTTAAAAAGTTTGACGTATATAAATATAAGTTATAGTATTCAATATTGAAAAGTCAAGGACTCTTTTAAATTGTTTTTTTTATTAAGGTAATTTTAGGTTGTACTACCATAGGGTGTTTCATGGGTGTTCCTTTCTATGGGTGTGAGTGTTATTCCAAAAAAATACAGGCCAAGTGCAAATCGGACTTGCCCAATTAGTCTTCCGTAGTGTTGCTTTTAAAATGAAATAAAATCTTTACCTAAGCTAAATTAATTAGGTCCCTGACATGTATATATCTTAAAATCCAATACAGTAGAACCCCGGTTATCCGAGGTAACGTGGGGGGGGGGCACCCTCCTTGGATAACTGAAAACTCGGATAATCCGGATTTGTTTTTTATTCATTCAAAAAATAAACACCAATACTTTAAACCGATGTATTAACGTTTTTAACATATAAATGGGTACATACATTATAAAACAGTGAAATAGGTATCTATGCGCTTCTGTTTCATATTGCATCTTCTTTTTCTCGCTACAATGTTTCTCCATCTATTAAGAAGAAGCAAATCCGCTGGGGTTGCCTCTGGTTGTTGTTCGATATACCTCAAAGCTTTTTCCAAAGAAGCAAAACCTTCTTGATGAGAGATCTTAGTGGGAGACTGTTCATCCACCGCCGCTTCGTCATCGTCATCGTCATCTGATTTTTCGGTTTCCTGAAAGGCATTCGTTATTTCTTCAATACTCGTTTCTTCTTCTAAATCATCTGCTGTAATCCATTCAACAACATCTTCTCTTGTCACATTTTCGCAACCTTTTAATTTTTGCATTAATTCAAATAAACTTTTTTTCTTTTTCTTCTATCTCGCTGTCAAAATTTGAACAGGACATTTCTCCATGGCTTCTCAATTTCAAAGCTAATCCATTTAATGGAGTATCATCTTCACTGTCATTATAGTCCTCAAAATCAATAACTTTTGACCAAGATTTTTGAATAGTGGTAGTACGCACAGAATCCCAAGCTTGACTTACCCAGTAAATAACATTTTTCAGTGTAACCTTTCTCATCCCATTAATAATATACTCCTTCTCTGTGTATTCTAACAGATGTTCAAGATATAGACGCCTATATATTTTTTTAATGTTTTCGAGGATGCCTTGATCCATTGGTTGCATTATGCTGGTTACATTTGGAGGAAAAAATTTTAGAACAATTTCGCCCACATGAAGTCCTTCTCCAGTTGTAAATTTGATCACATGTGTATCCACAATGCACAATCTTCGATTTGCTTTTTAAAGTTCTGCTTAAACTTCTCAATTGATGACACATCAGCAGAAAATTTTTCACCACATACAGTCAGTTGTACACCGTACCGTTTTTTCCAGCGGTCAAGCCATCCAGAACTGGCGGTAAACTGATCTATCTCTGGGAATTGCCTACTAATCATTATTGCTTTCTGTCTGGCAGAGGCACACCCTTTGATCTCTGTTGGTTAAACAACATGATTAAAGCTTCGTTAAGCTTTTCATAGTCGCCGGTTTTCATTGATTTTCTTCCTGAGAACGATGAGGCTTGACATATACAGCACTCTTCTATTTTAGTGCGGTTTCTATTCAAATCTCCAACTGTTACCTCACCTACTCCATTATCTCGTGCAACAACTTTAATTGTCTCTCCTGCTTCAATTCTTCTGATGGCTTTTAATTTTTTCTTCAATAGGAACGACGATTCTTTTACGCTTGTTTTGCTCCATTATAATACGACAAACGAAAATTCAAGCAAAGCAGTTCGTATTAATTAATTACACTTAACTACCAGAACACCAACCAATTAAATTATGTGAGTATACTCGTACTTCTTCGTAGTAAACGCTATAACGTACTGCATTCACGCAAATTTATATGCCAAAAGAGTCCAAAAACATAAATAGGGGAACCCCTCACAAGGGCCAGGGGGATTCCCCGAGGGCCCCGACGATTTTAAATGGAAATATGTACATACATATTTTAGAAGCTCGGTTCATACGCAGCATAGACGCGCGTACCTCGGATAATCAGGTTCTTAGATTGACTCGGTTAATCCGGAGCTCGGATAATCGCGACTCGGTAAATCGGGGTTCTACTGTATATACTTTTACGTTTTTTCTTCACCAATAATGTATAATAATTATAGCATCTTAGCTACTTAATAACCAATAAAATAAATATTTACTACCTAAATATTTGTTTAATTATAGAAAAATAAAATAAAATTATTTTCTCTCGGTACCTATCCATTGGCTACCAGGGGTGTGTACTGAAAAGTATATTAAAAAATCCTCCACCAAGGCACATAGGTTTTTACATACCATGTAAATATGGTATATAAAGATAAATTATTTAACGGAATGCACTCGTCTAATGAAAACTATTCCAGAATTTTTTCAAAATTTTTCGAGATATGGTGGAGGACAGCGATTTGTGTCCATTTTTCAGAAGTAATGCAAAGAAAAGTGTGTATAAGTATTACATCATATATATTTATATGTCAATAAATTTCAACTTTATATGTCAAATAGTTTCGGAGAAAAGCGGATGTGACCGACAGACAGATCGATACTGAAGTGTGTTTCGATATTTTGTAATAGGGATAGCATGTTGACTATCAGTAATATAATACAATAATAATAATAATGTTCGTTAGCGGATGTTGTGTCAGTTTATTTGTTTATTATTATTGCTAAAATTTACTGTCACTATACTCGATCAATAATAGATAGGAAGAGTTATGTAATTTTTAAAAGCTAAATTCTTTATTATTTTTTTATTGAAATAATGCGCCAAACGTTCACATATGATACATATACATATGATTACCAAAGCAACTAAGCACGGACTTACGTCTTAAATAACTCATCACCCACCCACAGATTTTTATCGCTCTATAAATAACGAAGCCAAGATGTAGGAAAGCAAGAAAAGACAAAATTCAAAAAGAATGATCATCCATGGAACTGGGTAATTCGGGAATCTAGATTCATACGTAAGAGGAAGCTGGCAATTTATCAAATCATTAAGACAGAAAATATAAACTAAATAAATATAAGCCCAATATTACGCTCAACAACTTTCTAAAAACATGGCCCAATACATGCCTCCATCTCTTACTACCTATCAAATTCATGATCGGCTAGCAGAATTGACAGCAAAGATGGTTTGGAAGGCAGTCATATCAATGAAGAACAAAAATGCTGTTCGACCGGAAGATAGTCCCGCCGAACTACTAAAGAATGGTACTGCAAAACTACTAGAAATGTTGACCGATCTATTCTAGCGATATGATCCTAGAGAATCAATATCACAAATTTGGAAAAAAGTCTTGATAATGCCCATACATAAAAAAAACGGCCAAGTGCAAGTTGAACCTGCGCAATTAGTATTCCGTACGTTGATTGCTTCTAAAATAAAAATTTTTGTTACGGAGGTATACAGTGACTTCACAAAACACACCCCAAATGACTTGTCAACAAAGTTTGTTTCCGATCTTTGCTGAAAACTGATGACTTTGAAATTTTTTTTTTTTTTTTTAAACACCAGATAAATTATGAAAGGTGATGTACTCGTGATAATTTTCGTTCAATCTACACTCCGTGAAGAATATTCTAGAATTTTTTAAAATTTTTTGGATCAGTAGTTTTCAAAATAGAGGGGGGGGGCAGCGATTTTTCGCGATTTTTTCAAAATAATACAAAGAAAAGTGTGCGCATGTAAAACATTATATATATTTTTGAACTCGTGTTTTTACAAGCTTTCATTTCACACCCCACTCGATGACCTAGTAAAATTATTTTTTTTCACTTCCGATTTCACCCCTTAAGTCAAAATTTAACTTTCAAAACTACACGGCTCTGATGAGACCATCAATTTCTACATTAGTACCAAATTTCAACTTTCTACGTCAAATAGTTTCGGAGAAAATCGGGTATGACAGACACCGAAGTGATCTTGTAAGTGTTCCGTATGGAACATTAAAAAGGAAACAAATCTGAATGTCGAGACTACACATACATATATATATATATATATATATATATATATATATATATATATATATATATATATATATATATATATATATATATAGGTAAGTAGTACCTAAAACAGAATTTATGTGAAGATCCTCAGGATTATCATTGAAAATAAGTATGCCCTCATGAGATTGAGCAACAGTAAGGCTTATATATTCGGGCAGTTCAACTGAACGAGAAAGAAACCAGCAGCAAACAGAAGTTCACTTATTATTTATAGATCTAACAAAAGTTTACGATACAGCTGCAATTAAAAAACTCTCGCAAAAATGAAACAACTGTAAGGATCTAGAATTATGAGTATATGTAGAAAAACTAAATACTCGTATATGTGTATAGGAAGAGAATCGGAAAGCCTTACTTTGAATGAAGGTCAAGTGATTGAAGCCTATATTGAATACATTTATATGGGAACAAGATTAGATAGAGGTGGCAGAACCGGAAAATAAATGGAAGATAAAATAAACAAAGGAAAAGCTGTCAGATAACACCTCAGTTCTGTTCTCAGGTCAAAGAATTCATCAATTGAAAAGAAGCATCGTACTCTACGGTTGCGCAGCTGGGCAACTAACCAAGAGCCTATAACAGAAATGGACTACTGGCGGAGATTAGTTGGAATATCGTGACTGGAAAATATTCAATCATCGCTCCTGATGAAGCTAACAAGGTTAGCGGAACGTGCGTCAAGCGTGTTAGTATAAACAAATAAATAATATGCAATATAAACGCAATCCTAGATTGCAAAATTAGAAATATGTACATATGATTAGAAAGTAGTAAAAAAACTGTAAAGAATGAACGAAATGGATAAATGAACGACGAAAGAAAGAAAAAGACATAAGGATAGATTAAATAACATGTTAAGGCCAATGGCACGCACTAGATTGTACCTGATCAATTCAAACAGAGTTTTTTGGAATAATTTTTCTCTGCAAGAACAAAGTTAACTATGAACAAATAAAAAACTAAATCAACAAAATATCTTCAAATTAAAAACGAACTTTGTTCCATCATTAAAAACATATTTAGAGATGATGCTTGTAAAACTACAAACAGTACAACGAATTACCACAGGATAGCCATCGGCCAGCCGCAAGGCTTCTTTCTATACAGATGAATGTGTCTTTAGACATATTGTATCCGTATGACTTGAAAAAAACTGTAACTCATTGTACATTGTAATGATGTTGCAATAATAAAGAGATTTTTGACTTTGGGTGTAGCGTGGCATTACCCAGAATGTTCATGTTCCGAAAAATCAAAGTTATCGCTTCAAAGTCGCACGTTTCGTATGTCATAGCACTTTCTAAACTTGAACAAATTATTTGGGCATCGTCAGACGTATTTTTGTTGCATTTGAAATGAAGTGCCTCAAAAGGTACTTGTGGAACGGCGTCGCTTTCGAGAGTATATTTTCAGATTATATGAATAGTAACATCGCACGAAGTAGTGTTTTTGCTTCTTTAGGATAGATGTCTCAACAAAGTGTCGGGAAATAGCTTTAGTTTGAAATTGCAGAAATTCGTACATCTTATAATAAGTAAGTTAAGAAATCTAACCGTGATAACTCGAAACATACTGTATAAAGCAAGTAATCTCAATTATAATAGAATCTTAAAGCAGTATAATGAAATATAGATTACCATTATGATGTATTGTTTCATTAAAATAATGACTAGCCATCGTGTATTGAAAACATAATACAAATTCATCGTGGTCACGAAAATCAAATAATCTGATGTTATTAAATCAGGTCAATAGTCAGCTGGAAAATATTAGATTGTGTATTAAGTCAGGTCAATCACTATACTCTTCTATAGAAAATACTTGTTATTAAAAAAATATTTTAGTTTTAGTCACAATTTCGGTATACCAAATTCATTTACACATAATCGGGTCTTCAGTGATAGATTTCTGTGAAGGAGTACAATATATAACCCGTTGTCATTTTTTTAATTGATACATTAGTTTCATTGTCTGAATGTTACGACATGGTGAAATCAGTGCGCGAAAGAAAATTTTTGTTAAGTTTAAAAAGGTAATTGGAAAGTAATAATTGTCCTAAGGAATGCACAAAACAATATTTTTACTTGGCCTATATTATTAGATTTTAGAATAAGTGGTGTCATTAATTTTTTGTACGTTTTTATTGTCAAATATTGTTACAGAGTCTGTGGGTGTATTAAATGCGAATTCAAATTCTCTAATATTGACTTTTTCAGTGAAAAATTGGATTTCGTACAGGGTGAGTCAACGATAGAGTAAAGTTCATTATCTCATTTGTTTCGGGAATGACGAAAAAAATATTAAATACAATAGTTTTAGGGAATGTTAAGGTGCACAGTTTAAAATTATTTTTGAGTATACAGGGTACTTCAAAAAAGTGTGGCCGATATAACATGTTTTTTTTTTAAATGAAACATTCTATTTTCTAATTTATTTTTAAATTTTGCGTATAATTTTATAACTTTTTTAATAATAATGTTATATACCTAAACTTAGTAGTTTTTCTAATATTTCAATTTTTTTTTTTAAAAATACTAATTTTCAGTTTGGTAAAAAATTGCCAGTAGCGCCATTATTTCTGAAGGTGGAATACTCATAATTGGTACGAGAGTCTCGGCCACACTTTTTTCAAGTACCCTGTATACTCAAAAATAATTTTAAACTGTGCACCTTAATATTCCCTAAAATTATTGTATTTAACATTTTTTCGTGATTCCCGAAACAAATGAGATAATGAACTTTACTCTATCGTTGACTCACCCTGTACTACCATTACAATCTCTGTTATTACATGTATTGATATAATATGTTAATATTATAGTATTATCCTGAGTAATGGGTGGGGGTAGGGGTATCATATGATTGAATCTGAGGGTGGTGAATGTCTTTGTATAGCTTTTTTGGGGTCGTCTTTCTTGTGTGTCTTACTGACAAATTGGGTTACTTTGAATATAGCCTACAGACAATTCTGTTGATTCTTGACTCTGAATTCGTTTAGGGTTTCCTTGTTTAGGTGACGAGATACTTGGTTGTCCCTAATAAACCAAATCGCAGCTACGCGGTGGCCATGGCACGTCACCAAAATATCTGATCACATGACTGCCGAACTGACGCATGCCACACCATGACTGGTGTGGCATGTTGCGCTATCTTGCTGGAAGTTCTTCCAACTCCAAATCGTCCAGTTGCGGCCACAAGAAATCAGTTATCATATCTCTGTAACGCACTTTATTCACTGAAACGTTGTTGCCAGTTTCATCGTCAAAGAAGAAAGGCCACCAGACAGTTACTTTTTGAGGATACATTGACATTTCTACAACTACGTGTGGATTTTCAGCACCAAATTATACAATTTTTCTTGTTTACTGTCGGTCAAGTAAGAACATATTCCCTATAACTTGTAGTCCTTAAAAGATTTTTTTTTGTTTGAGGTTATTGTTGGCACCCCTGCAAAAAATGTTTTGTGGAAAGAGATTCATTTCTGACCTGAGTACTGCATACGCTTCGCGCTGGGAGGCTATATTCCTATGTAATCATCCAAGAGGTCTAGAAATGACACTTATAGCGGCGGTCAAGAGCATTGTCAGTTACAAAATGTTGATGATCTAATGATCTACCAGAACGTGGTTCGAAAGGGAAAGTGTCGGGACAGGGACAAAAACTAAAGCAGAAAGGTTTGGATATGTTGTATGAAACGATTCGTGCCCTTCTCCGGGCAAACAATTTGAAATGGCGGAGTACAATCAAGAAACTAGCGCCAAGCGAAAAACACAGAGAAACGACTCGCGTAGGTATAATTTTTTCCGATGAAGCTTTATTTTAAGGTTTCATCATCACCCCCACGAGCCTGGTCAATTTCTACTAACCGATGGGTTCAGCGCACCGTAAAATATCCTGTGAAGATTCTTGTTTAGGGATGTCTTTCGGGGTTTTGGAAGACTTTTCATCTTTACTTACAATTTAAATACTGAAAAATGCTCCAGATTTACAAGAACGCATTAATACCAACTGCCAAACGACGGTTTGTTGATAAAAATGAGGAGAGAATTCTTCAAAAAGATAATGACCATAAACGTCGGAGTAATACGTGTAGTGTAGCAAGTGGAAAGGGAAATCCGGTATCGCCACACTAGATTGGCAATCCTAGTCGCCTGATGCAAGCCCAATCGAGAACGTGTGATCATGCTTCATAGTAAAAAGGTGTATACAGTGAAGCAGCTGTCACGGCAAATTCGGTCAATTTGGAAATCTTTGCCCCAAGAATACGTGGAAAATCTCCTTGAAAGTGCCAGGGGATTATCTACGCTGATGCAGACTGGACGAATTACTGAATCGGTAATATTTATGTATGTCAATATTTTTGGAGCGATCGTGTTGACAATGTTGAAATAACATATAGTTCAAAAAGGAACTAATAGATGACCCACCCTAATTATATATATATATATATATATATATATATATATATATATATATATATATATATATATATATATATATAATCGGGTCTAGGAAAAAAGTTCGTGGCGTTTTTTTAGTAAAATTCAATTTGTTTTCTTATAGTGTGACAATGAATTTATTTAAACCAAACATGCTCCATTATTATCGACAATATTTCGCCATTTTTCGGGTAGAGCCGTGATGCCATCGGTGAAGAACTTCCGTGGTTTCTGGTTGAAAAATTGAATCAAGTGGTTTTCACAGGCTTCTTTTGAAAGCAGCTTAATTCCATTAAGAGACTTCTGCAGAGATCGAAACAAGTGATAGTCAGAAGGTGCTATGTCTGGACTATACGGTGGATGCATCAGAACTTCTCAACCAAGCTCACGCAGTTTTTGACGGGTCATCAAAAAAGTGTATGGTCGGGCATTGTCATGATGAAAGACAACACCTTTCCTATTAATCAATTCGGGCCGTTTTCTTTCAATTGCCTGGCGTAATCTCTCTAGTTGTCCACAGTCGAGTTGAGAATCAATCGTCTGACCAACTAGAAGTAGCTCATGGTGGACGATTCCCTTCCAGTCCCACCACACACACAGCATCACGTTTTTAGGCGTCAATCCTGGCTTCCCCAACGCGAAGTCGGCTCACCATCCCTTGTCCACGATCTTTTATGCTTCCGATTGTCGTAAGTGATCCATTTTTCATCACCGGTTATCACACGTTTTAAAAATGGCTCGATTTCATTGCGTTTCAGCAGCGCATCGCAGATGTTAATTCAACTCATGAGGAACCCATACACCGAGCTTCTTTTTGTAGCCAGCTTTATGTAAATGGTTCAACACCATTTTGTGGTCAATGCCTAGTTCCATACCAATATCGACTCTGCTGATATGCTTATCTTGCTAGACTTTTTCAAGAATTTCATCAGCTTTTTCAGTGATTGGACGACCAGAGCGTGACTTATCTTTCACTTCAAAATAACCAGAACGAAAGCGAGCGAACCATTTCCGCGCAGCAGATTTTGATAAAATACCTTCGCCATACACCTCACAAATTTTTTCACAAGCCTGCGCAGCGTTCTTCCCTTTGTCGTAATAATATTGCAAAATATAGCGCAATTTTTCATTACTTTTCTGAATTTTCAAACGTAAAACTACTTTCCAACCACTGCATCAATTCTGATTCAAACTAACGCTCGAAGTGTCACCTTTCCAACGAACGTTTAGTGGTGTCGCTGCGATCTGTGTTTCTTGAGTTATTTGTAATTGACGCCATCTATCGGGAAAAACGCCACGAACTTTTTCCCAGACTATATATATATATATATATATATATATATATATATATATATATATATATATATATATATATACATATACATATATTTATATATATTTATATATATATATATATATATATATATATATATATATATAAAATTTTAGGCTGACAAAATAAATGATGTGTCATAATACCACTGAAACTATACAAGATCTCTTTTACACCCTTATCCTATTAAAATTGATAGTAATTAAAAACATAACTTAATTTTCATAATCCTACAATTCATGGCCCTGAAAACGGCATACAGCACGTTATATATATATATATATATATATATATATATATATATATATATATATATATATATATATATATATATATATATATACCGCATGCCAATGACAAGAACTACGCATCATAAGGAATCTCTACTGGGAACAAATAATCAATGTCAGAGTCAAAGGGGAAATATCAGAAATCCAACGTGATGTACGTCAAGGATGTATCTTGTCACCACTCTCATCTAATATATACGCAGAAGAAATATTTAGCATAGCGCTCCACGATATCTCAGCAGGAATAAACATTAATGGAAGAAGAATTAACATTAGATTCGCTGATGACACTATAATATTCGCAGACAATTCACAGGTCCTACAAATGCTGATGAATGGGCTAACACATGTTAGTCGAGAAGGCGGAATAGTTAAAAAATACAAAGAAGACTAAACACATGATCATAAGCAAAAACTCTGCATTACAAATACAACTCTATATTAATAATTAAAAGATTGATAGAGTCAGTACATTGTGCTACTTTGGTACCACAGTAAATAAAGAATGGGACCACCCACTGGAGATTCGATGCAGAATAGAAAAAGCGAGAGCAGCCTATATGAAAATGGCCAAAGTCATGATCTCAGTTTAAAAATCAAAATAAGACTTCTCAAATGCAACGTCTTTCCGGTGCTTTTGAATAGGGCGGAGTCTTGGACTGTAACTACGGCAAAGGGTTGGAAACATTCGAGATGTGGCTTTACAGGCGCATGCTTAAAATATCTGGGTCAGAGCACACTGCCAACAAGAGAGTGCTAGAACTCTTGAACAAAGTTCTGAACATTGTTAATACAATTAAAGAAGAAAGCTCGAATATCTGGGCCACATTCCAACTGATACTGCAGGGCAAGGTGGACGGAAGAAGACGACCAGGCAGGAGACGTGTTTCTTGGCTGAAAAACCTGCGAACATTGGTCTCAACAACAACGGGATTATTCCGGGCAGCTGTAAACAAAGTCCTAATAGCCCGGATGATCGCCAATATCCGATAACGGGTCGGCACAATAAGAATAAAATATCCTTCTAATCCCCACTCTACCCCATTAACCCCTTATATATTTTACTATAACTAATATTATATTTATATTATAATTACACCAACCAAAATAGCTGAAAAAATTCTATAATAATATTAATACTATTAAAACTATATAATTTTTGAGGCTCCCCCTTTTGGGATTAAAATTTCAAGAAATTAAAAAAATAAGCTCTTTTTGAATCCCTCCACTCCAAATACTTTGGAAAGGACATATAACAATATATACTATGTATTCGACACAGTCCCTCCAATCTTCTCTTCTACCGCTTTCATGTTTTACTATTTTTTTATTGTCTCCCTCCCCGCCTGAGTAAGGATTTTACCCGTTTTCATATCCTGAGGATGCCGACGGGGATGTCGTAATATTATGTTATAACTATAAATATTTGCCTAAAATATTTCGTTATTGTTTATTGGGTATTGGTAAAGTTTATGCATGTTAATCATTGTAATAATTTGTATACATTTTCATGTTTCCATAGAAACTGTTGCCAACTGAAGAGATGCATATTTATATATGTATATGTCATGGACAAATATTTATCAAGAAGTTTGTCGAATTAAATAATGAAGTTATTTACGCAAGTAACATTATCAAAAGTAAGCAAAAAATGAGAAATTAATTTATAAGAATGGTTTATTTGTATTTCTTCGTTTATCTCATGTTTGGTTTTGGTTTATCTCCTGCGATTAATTTTATTTATTTATTTCTCCTTAATTGACTATGAATAGTTTTAATGTTAAACAAAAATAATGCTCCATAATATGTTGAAAGAATTATTAACGGTTATTTAGGTTTATTTAGCTAGTTTAAAGGTGAAAGCGTAACCATAAACAAATACATAAATTGCGACATGCAGTCGCCCATAACTGGATGTTATTGTGCGTTCTTGAATCGCAAAAACTTCGCGTCATTTTTTAAGTTTTAAACCGGTTAAAAATAATAAAGCTTAATACACACGCACAAATTCACAGCTCTGCATAATATTGTAATTATCATATTATTACCAGACCTATCTGTAAAGTAAAGTTATTGATTCGCTAAATTAATGCACATTAATCTGATTTCGAGTGATCTTTATCAACAATGCTAGGTTACTATTGTCATGGACCAAACATATTGTCATTATTTGCATTCCTAATGGCCAATCGCCTTAGTTGGGCGCCATACTATCTTCCACCCTCGTTCGTCATATTAACGATCTGCAAGAAACGATCACAGCCGCGCCCCCAAGTATACTCAGCATTTGTTAAACTCTATCCAGAATTGTACTATTCGCCTAAATGGATACCTGAAACTTACCAGAAACCTCGATCATGTTCGGAACATCAAAGGGTAATTGAGACTTGACTCTAGTCTGTAAATACTTTCATGGAAAGTGTTCGGTGCCTTCTTGTTGCTCTCCGTCCTTTTCGAAAGAACTACTCAAGACGATGAAAGGCCTGCAAGGATTCAAGACCGCTAGGAATCGCTATTTCCGCACGCGCACATATAAAAATAATATACTCAAATTTGTTTTATGTGTCAGCTGTTACTATTCACGTTCGATTATTTAATCCCAATGAATGTTCTACGAGAAATCACGTGATATAAAAAACAGTTAACAGTCACGTAACAGCGCGGCAATAATGAATCGTACGCCTTTAACAGCTGATTGATATCAAGTGACAGTTGTCAGATTTAAAATCGAAGAAAACTCTCATATTATAAGCAATGGCGTAGCTAGATTCTCGGAGTGGGAGAGGTGAGCAGATGGATTTTTTAGGGAAAAAGGGAATCTTCTTTCTCTTCTTCTTTTAGCAACCTTTTGCCATCCACTCCTGGACATAGGTCTCCTCCTGTTTTTTCCACTCCGCTGTATCCTTGGCTATATGGTGCCAGTTCCTGCCGATCTGTTATTTCACGTCATCGATCCATCTTTTTGGTGGTCTTCCCGCACTTCTCCTGTGTCTTCTAGGTCTCCACTGTATTAAGTGTTTCGTCCACTTCTTATCCTCGCCTCCTGCCTAGCGACGTGTCCTACCCAAGTCCATTTTAGAGTTGCCACACTCTTTTTGACATCCGCGATCTTGGTTCGTAGACGTATTTCCTGGTTACGCAAGTGGTGTCTAAGCGTTACTCCCAGCATAATTCGTTCTATAGCTCTCTGGGTAGTTCGAAGTTTATTAACTGTTTTCACCGTTAATGTTGCGGTTTTTAATCCGTACGTCATCACCGGGAGAATGCACGTGTTAAAAACTTTGGTTTTCAGATTGATCGGGATATCAGGACTCTTTAAGACGTGACTCAGTTTTCTAGTGGCTGCCCATGTCATTCTAATTCTCCTACTCAATTCAACTTTTTGGTTCTGTTTATCAAGTTTTATTTCGTGACCTGGATAAACATATTCTTTTACTTTTTCTATTTTACTGCCTGCAACATAGCCTGGTGTTTCGTCTGGAGTCAGGATCTTAGTTTTTGTTAAATTCATAGTCAGCTCAACTTTTTCTGAAGCTGCCTTCAGATCTTGGACCATCTCCTGTAACTCTCTTAAATCGTTGCTGATCGTCATCGTCAGCAAAACGGAGGTGGATCAAGTATCTTTCATCAACATTTATTCCTCTCTCGTTCCAATCCAGTTATTTAAAGACGTCCTCCAAAGCCAGTGTAAAAAGTTTCGGCGAGATAGTATCGCTCTGTCTTATTCCAAGTTGTACAGCTATTTCACCGATTATTAGATCATCACTGATTTTAACTTGTAATGTAGCCTTTTCGTATATGTATTTAAGAAGGTCTCGATATCTTGAATCTATTCTAGTATTATTCGTAGCTCGAGATATGGCCCATAGCTCTACAGAATCGAAAGCTTTGTTGTAATCAATAAAAGCTAAGTGAACTGGGTCACTATAACTCATTTCATTTTTCGATTAGAATTTTGGTGAAAAAGGGAATAATGTCTTATAACTGGCGTTAAGAAAAGCCTCGTTTATAGACCTATATGGTGCTGGGCGCCTATGCCTGCTTTCGCCCTCTTTGGCTACGCTACTGAAGTCTTGAGGTTTTTATCTCGGCTAATACCTTAAATAATACATTCTGTTTTCGTTGTTAATAAGTATTAATAATAATTTTCTACCATTACGCATCTTAGGAGCTTCGCTTTACGAAAATCTTAAAAATTAATTTATTTGCTTGAAATTTTAACTCGAAACTTTCTACAAATTTCTTAAAAAACATACGGATTTACAAAAATTTAAAACTGGATGTATTTGCAGGAATATCATGGTTAAGCTTCAGCTTCCTATATTACAATCTTTCCCCCTTAAAGCCATAACACCGAATTCATTTGTACCTACGAGTAGGGATGTGCTGTTATCGAAATAACTGGTATCCTGGTTTTCATTTAGATCCTCTTACAATTAGTATTGTATTCGAATACGCTGCATGCTCTACTGTATTATACTACTAATATAGTACAATCCTTTTTTTTCAATACGAATGAATATTTACGTTACCAGAAACCATCTTTATTTATACAATAAAAACTGTACTGTATAATACCAGGTGTACAAGTATGAAATGCGGATTTTTTTTCTAAAAAAACATGTTAAATTCGGAAGAATGATAAAAAGTGCTTTATTCAAAGTATGCTCCATTGCTTGTTATACATTTTTCCCGCCTTTCGGGTATTTTGTGAATACCACGCCAGTAAAAATCTTCCCCTTTTGCTGCGCTGCTCAGCAAGTGCGTGACCCATCGATGCAAACAAGTGGTAATCGGAAGAAGCCAAGTCTGGTGAGTAAGCCGCATGGGGTAGAACTTCCCAGCTGAGTGCTTCCAACGTGTCGCGAGCTGGTTTTGCCGTATGTGATGGAGCATTGTCATGAAGAAAAATGACTTTGTATTGCCTCCTCCCTGGCCTTTTTTTAAGCAGCAAACGGTTCAAATCGGTCAATTGTTATTGGTAACGTTTACTATTAACCGTTTCCCCAGGTTTTAACAGCTCATAATAAACTACGCCCCTCTGGTCCCACCAAACACAGAGCATCGTCTTTCTGCCAAAGCGATTCGGTCTTGCGGTCGATGTGGATGGTGCGCCTGGGTCTACCCATGATTTTTTGCGCTTGGGATTCTCAAAATAAATCCACTTTTCATCCCCTGTAACTATACGATGCAAAAACGACTTCCTTTTGTACCGAGCGAGCAAAATGTCACACATGTTTTTGAGCTTTTCAATTTGCCTGTCGTTCAACTCATGTGGTACCCATCTACCGGTCTTCTGAATCTTTCCCATCTCTCGTAGTCGATTGGAAACAGCTTGTTGACTAACGCCCAATTGCTCGGCGAGTTGTTTTTGTGTTTGCGAATCATCTTCGTCCAACAATTCCACATCTTCGTATTTTTTTGGCGGTTTTCCACGTTCTTTGTCTGCAACATCGAAGTCACCACTTTTGGAATGCCGAAACCATCGTTCACAGGTATCTTGCGATGGAGCATGTTCACCATAAGCTTCTCGAAGTAATCCTTATGATTCAACGCCAGTTTTCTTCAAAAGAAAACACAAAATTAATGCTGTCCGCGAATGCTCTTTGTTCGGTATAAATTTCGACATATTGAACACAACAACACAACACTATGCACACACTTTTCCAATTTATCACTCGTGCGCGTCTGACACTTGTTGCACCATCTGTTGTCTGAAATCCGCATTTCATACTTGTACACCTGGTAATAGCACCACCTCCTTGCGGCGCGCGACTGTTTTGCATTATGTATTTGATTCGACTCACATGTATAGTTACTTCAACGTTCTCATTTACTTTGTCTGTTTTTTTTTCATTTTCTTTTGTCGTTGTCAATTTAAATAAAATGATGATGAATAAGATTTAAAAGTAGCTATTTGTGTTTGTGCATTTTTAATATCATCGTCATTAAGAAAAACCTATTAACAACGTTATGAACAATGCCGCCCGCCTGTATTTCATTTTGTCACTATGTGGCCCTTGCCTGCTAAAAGGTTGCCGACCGCTAAAATTTAGTATTGAAAAAAATCCTCATGCATATATCATTATTATACCTTAAGTTTCAATATAAGAATAATTAAAAATACCCACATTGTCTGTGTTATTTAAAAATTCAGTTTTAAAATATGAAAATTTGCCTGCTGCAATTTTACGTTCAAAGCAGTACGAAATAGTCAAAAAACGTCGAACATTTTTTTTAGTTACAGTTAAAAGTATACCTGATATTAGAAAATCATTAAAAACTTTAAAAAACTTTCTTTTTTTTTGTAATTTTGCTCTTAAAAAAGTGTTCATGATAAACTAATTTTTTACTTATTATTAATCATACAATTTAAAATAAAAAAAATATTTTAGGGTGGGAAATGACAGATAAAAGTTTAAGCTTTAAGTGTAAAGTATCTATATTTCATTTAAACATCCAGGTACCAAGAAAACAGTTACTGAAAACACAACAATTCTAAATTACTCGAAGAAATTAAATTAATTTAAAAAAAATTACGTACTCTCTGGCCATCATATTGGATCCGCTATTTTGAATTTTTTAAATCTGTCATCGGATTCTTAATAAGCACCCCCAGAAACCCCTTAAACCTATTTCAAAATATTTAACGGTATACATAAACGTTAATTCAATCATAAATGAGGTTGGAAAAATGATTCCCACTACAAGTGAAGGAGTTAAACGAGCCATTTTATTTTAAAGATTTTATTTAAAATTAGGCTAAAACTAAAAAAAATCTATACACTATTTTTTGTAAAATTTCCCGTTCTTTTTTAATTTTTAATTTCATTTTCGATTTTATAGGCTTAGCGTACACTTTAGAGCAGTAACGTATTCTGCGTCTAAAAAACTACCTGTATGCCAAAATGCAGCGTTTGTCAAAATTTGCCTCTAACGACTGGACTAACAATAAATTTTGTCTTTAAGACAGAATTTAATGAAGATTCTTTGCTAATAAAATTTATTCATTTTAAAAACCTCCAAAAAGAGATTTCTGCAAATTAAAAACACGCTTTAATAACCTAATAAAGCAAATATCACAAAAGTTTTTGTCAAATGTTAATAACAGTTCTACCAACTTAAAAAATAAATACTTTAACAGATGGTGAGCGCGCGTGTATTTAAAAAGAATTTTAGTAGAAACCTAAGGTAGGAGGGGGGTGGGGTGGAATATAAGGCTAAAAAATAACTTTTTATGGTTTCCCTGAAGAAAACCTTTGCTTCACTATAAGCTTAGAGTAAGAGTTGCAACGAATTTAAAGAGAAACCAAAGTGGCCACTAAACTGGCCACTTAAAAAGTTTCTAAATAACAGCTATTATAAAAAAAATCGAATGTGGAATTCCCACTTATGAACACGATTTCCCATTCCTACTTTACCGGGTGCTTTAACCCCCAAAAATGCGCAGGGATCGATAAATCCCTTTAAACGACCCAGACATTGTCTGCGAGTCTGTCGACAGTGGGGTAACAATGGGACTTAAAAAGAGGGAGTAAATGAGAAGCAAATATAAATGAAGTGTATGCTCTTGTGGTTTTGACAGGCATTAGCATAAGCTTCAGGATTTATACAATTCTGAATAATATTATATTTTTACAATTAGCCAAAAACCGTTAGTAGGACCTGTACTACGTTTCATACGAGGGTAGATTAAAAAGTCATGTAAAACACTTATGTTTGGAAAAACATAAATTTATTTCTCAACGTAAGCGCCATTGAGTTTATATATTTAGTTCAGCGAGTTTCTAATTTTTTTAACTCCTCAAACAAAATGTTTTAAACTGTCCATAATATTCGCCTACAGCATAGATAACTTCTTCATTCGACGAAAATGTCTTCCCGCAAGTCATATTTTCAGGTTAGGAAACAAAAAAAAGTCACTTGGGGCCATATCTGGGGAATAGGGTAGGTGGGTAACTATTTCGAATTCCAGCTCGTACCTTTACCATTGCAATGACCGATGTATGAGCAAGCGCGTTGTCCTGGTGAAGGAGCACTTTTTTGCGAGCTAATCTTGGTCGTTTCTGCTTCAACTTACCACGCGAACGGTCCAATAACGTTGTGTTATAAAAGCAGTCATTGTTTTATCCTTTTCCAAATAGTTCATCATGATGATACCCAGAAAACAGTTACCATCACTTTCCCTGTCGATAAAACCTCGAAACCATGAATTTTATCGGCCATTTCTTCAGGAGAAACCTCAATCGGGCGTCCTGAACATACAACATATGTAGTGTTCGTACGGCCATGTTTAAATTCATTTATCCAGTAATAAATCGTCTTGAGTGCTTGTGCAGAGTATCCATAAACTTCCTTCAGCTTAGTTTCTATCTGGGCCGCAGTCCACTTTTTTAAATAAAAATTCACTGCACGATACTCGGCTTTATCGTGTAACACCGATCACTTACGATAGCTCTTCTTCGGGTACCATGACCGTTCATCGATCGTTGGTTATCATGTTGGCTACCATATTGATAATCGTTTCATTTATAGCCACTCGGAAAAGTTAAATCGTAGACTTTCAGTACCACTGCCGCAAATTTTTCAAGCATGAGTTCTCCTTCTTCCTGGACCACGTCTCCCTGGGATCTTTCCCTTGTGGCCAAAATATTCTAATTTGTATCGCTTGATGGTCATGACCACCTCCAAGTCCTTGTCTATGCGAGTGAGAACGCTGTTCTTACTAATTCTGTCCATCCAATTTAGCAGTCGTCGATACACCCATATCTCAAATACCTCCAGATGTTTAAGCATTGCTTCAGTTAGCGTCCACGCTTCCAAAGATAGGTCGTGACTAGTTAAGATTTTTTTATTCTTTGTTAATGCGGCTCGGGCCTTCTCTATTTGAATTTTGACTTCCACAGTCGGGTCTCAATGATCATTGATATTGTTAGCGAGATACATCAATTTATCAACTCTCTCTATCTTTATGCCACTAACTGTAATACCATCATCTTCAGTATTAGATTTTTTACTAATAATAATAAATGTTATATTTCGTTTTATCTCGTTGAGCCTTAAACCAAACTGTGTACAAGTGTCAAGTTATTTTATCCATAAGTTTTTGTAGATAACGATTAGTGATAATTAATCATCGGCCTATCTGCTGTTATTTATGTGAACGCCATTGATGTTTGTTCTTTTAGTGATATCACCTCCGAATAGAGGTTGAACAACAAGGGTGATAGAATAAAACCCTGATGTACTCCCCGCTTAATTTTAATTTCATCTGATAGTTGATGCTTCAACCATACTTCAGCTGTATGTTGCCAGTACAAATTGTCGATGATACGAATGTCTTTCTCGGCCATACCGGTTGTCGTACGATAGCTGGCAACAAACAACTACGCGTTGCATCTGTTTGAAACTTTAAACACAACCGTTACAAGAATTACACTTACCAACAGTTATGCGGCTTAACAAAATTTCCAGCCATTTCATAGAAATTTACCACATTTATCAATCCATCTTTCCTTTTATGAATGGTGGATATACTTGTGTTATCGTACATTTTGCGGTTTCCGTTGGTTGTTCATATTATCAGTTCGATAATTTTCGGTTTTTAATTTCTTTTCGATCTGGCCTTGTGACGAAATGCCTTTCTTAGGAAAAACCGCACATTTATGAAATAATTCCCGCCGTATTATTATATTAAATTTTAATTTGATATGCACGATTTTGAGATTTTTATTAGATTTTATGAAGTGCAGTGCTTTTCGGAATAGATAAGTCAAGGCTACATAAAAAGACAGATTTTGGCGTTGCGTAACAGAATGACTTTAAGAGGTCACATACACCTGGACGCAGCAAACACTATATATATATTGAAAAAAAAATATTTTTAACGGTCTAAGTGTTATTAAGTGAATAATACAAAAGAATGGCTTATATATATTTACTTTGTACTGTACTTTAAATTATAAGAAATTTTTTTTTTTTAAATATGTTTTAAATGTTAACATTATTTTTTATCGGGTTAAAGAGACCACTGATGAAAACTATGGTGCCTCATTGTCTGCAAGATCTTCTTCTTCTTCTTAAAGTGGCTATTCGGTTCGTGTGTTGGCAATCATTCTGGCTATTATTACTTTATCCACTGCAGCTCTGAAAAGAGCTGCACTGGCTGCAGCTTGAGAACCAATTTAGTAGATTGTTTAGCCAGGAGATGCGTCTGCGTTCTGGTCCCCCTTTTCCAAATACCTTTCCTTGGAATATTTGCTGTAGTAATCCATATCTTAGGGAATTTCTCATTATGTGTCCTAATTACTTCAATTTTCCCATTTTAACAGTTTCTGTAATTTCCAGTCTCTTGTTCATGCGACGTAAGACATCCTCGTTGGTAATAGAGTCAGTATCAGAAATTTTCAAAATAACAGGATAACTTTAGAAAAAGTAATCCAATCTGCAAAAGTAAAAATTAATCTTGTAAAACAGGGCTGTCCACGCCGGAGACGTTTGCGGCCAATACAAATTACGAGATAGACTGGTGGGCATTGTTTTTTCATTAATTTCTCCTTTACAATTCTGTCAATATCAACTTCAATATTACTCGTTGCCAAATATATTGTGTGAACAAGGGACTTATCCCTTTGCGGGTCGTACAAATAGAGGTCACGGGCCGCATGCGGCCCACGTAGTTAAAAATTTTTGAAGGTTCTTTTTTCAAAAATAAAATATTTACAGTGAGTTATAATCGTCGGGCTGATTATAACGTTTTTAAAATTAAATTGCTATATTCTTGAATTTTCAAAATTTTGATATTCCGTGCTATATTTTCCATATTTATTTTGGCGAACAATAGACTTCGTGCGTCTTGCAATCTGATTCCGAATTGTTTAATTGATTCGTTTTTCTCGATTTTGAATGTTATATTATGTCGCACTAAGCAATCTATCGAACGTCTATCAGCGAATGTTTCGATTATTGCATTCTTGACTAGATCCCACGTATTGAGTTCTACTCGTGAAGCAATTAAATCAGCTGCTCTTCCCGTTAACTTAGATAAAATGGTGTCAAACAAGCACACATTTATAGGGGCATTTGGGTCTTCGCGATTTATATGATTCGTAAGGAAATTATCACACGCATTTATAAATCTGGTGATTAATTTTGTGTTCCCCTCAAACTGAGGGATGTTATCAGCTTGATATCTAATTAAATTGTAATTTGGATTTGCCATCTTTATTAAAATAGAGTTTTCAAAAAATTCACAAAAAGAATTCAAAAATATATATGTTAAATATATGAATGGATAAAATATGTAATATATGCACAATAACCTTAAATTATGCCTTAAAATTATGTTTCCTTAAAACTAAAATTTGCGCGAATCTTTTGAAATTCACTGCGTGAAATATTCAAAAATGTCTTGCTTTCAGTCTCAAAATTCTCCGTTCTTTCTGTTGAAATTTTCTTACTGGCGCGGCTCTTGAGCGATGCTTGTCCCGTTGAGCCGCGCCAATAAGAACTTTTGTTACCCTGATTAATGTCTCTTGAGCGATTTTGTCTCATAGAAACTAATCAATAGGAACTTTTTGTTCCTCTGGCCTGGAGGGCTGAAATCTGTCTAATTTTTGTTCCGTTCTTTTTCCGTGAATCGTTGAGACGAACCAGAGTTGTTTGCGCGATGCAACCGTTGAATCTGTCGAAAATTCGCACTGCGCGATTGACTCTGTCGAAAAATCCTTCCGCACTGCGCCAGTTATAATCGTCCCGACGATTATAACTGGTGTGTTAAACTTTGATGTGCAATTTTCGACCAAAAAATGTATGTTTAATTATTTATAAAAAATCGACATTTTGTAGAAAAAGTAATTATTAAGATTTAAAAAAAAGAGTTAACAAATATTAAAAATTGACCAAGTAATATTGCAGACAGTGCATTGAGACAGGTAGCGGTCCCAATCCGACGCCAGGTCACTTTTAATGCTATAACTTGGTAATGGAATGGAATTTTCTTAAAAAAAATTTTTGAACAATTCTTATAAGTATAGAGAATAAAAATCCGTAAAAAAAAATCGAGTTTTTGAAAATTCCAGGTGTATGTAACCCCTTAAAAATTTGCGCACTAATTAAAGTAATGTTTTCAATTGAGAAATCTAGGTGTACGATAATGCGCTAGCCCAGTTTTTTTCACGACTTTTTTTACGAACACAATACATGCACTGAAGTGAAATCTTTAATGGCTCTAGGCAGTACTAGGTAATTCATAACACGACGTATACAGTGACAGGCATAATGGTGCGACATGTAGGATTTTTCTTTTATTATTAAAGGACCCCGCACATTTTAACTGTAAATCCGGCTTCCGTTAAATTTGCTATATTTTTTTTATTTTGTAGTACTCACCAGACCGATCAAAAATCTCAACGGTCGCAACCTCCATATCCTTCACGATTTTGAGATATCTCCAATTTTTACCTCATATTTTTGATGAAGGTGCAGGTAGTGGCCAATAGTTAAGGGCACCATTATAAGTCGTTTTTGCCGCTTGCGATTTGTTTGAAACTATTAAATTCGAATAGATTATCGAATACTAACTACTGGGGCAATAGGTAACAACCGTCAAACTACTCTTCACCCTCATAGTGGTCATTATTAGGCGATGAAAAAGGGAAAAATCGGCTAATTACGATTTACTTGGACTCTGGCGAATTCGAGTTATTAAAAACGTCTATTAATCGAAGATAACATGGAACTCTAACTTTTGGCCCAATAGGAAAGAACCTCTAAATTACCCTCCACCCCCATTATTAGGGGATGAATAGGGGAAAAATAGATCGATCGATTTTTTAGACTTTGCTAAGTACGGCTCGCTAAAGACTTTTATTAATCGTAGGGAACATCAAACTCTTACCAATGGGTAACAATCCCCAAACTACTCTCCACTACTAGTGGTCATTAGGGGGTGAAAAGGAGAAAAATTGACTTATTATAGTTATAAGGGTAACTAGTGATAAACGATACAAGTTCCTTTTTGCACCTTTTCAACCCCTAAATATGACCATAGAGGGTGGAGGGTAGTTTGCCAATTGTTACACATTGGTTCAGAATTAAATATCCGATATTTATTTCACCTAAAAAAAAGTTTTTAGTACGTTATACTACGCAAAGTCCAAGTTTATCGAAATAAGCCGATTTTGCGCCTTTTCATCCCCTAATAATGGTCACTGGGGGTGGAAAGTAGTTAGGCGGTTTTTACTCATTGGCCCAATTGGTGTTCCCTACCATTACTAAAAGTTTTTAGCGAGCCGTACTAGGCAAAATCAGAGTAAATCGAAATAAGCCTATTTTCCCCTTTCATCCCCTAATAATGACCACTGGAGGGTAGTTTGACAGTTGTTGCCAATTGGCCCAGTAGTTAGTTTTCGATAACTATTCGAATTTAACGGTTTCAAACAAATTGCAAGGGGCAGAATTGACTTATAATGGTGCCTTTTACTTTTGGCCACTACCTGCACCTTCATCAAAAAATATGAGGTAAAAACTGGAGATATGAGAGAGATAACGAAGAAATTTGGAGCAACAAAAAAATCAAAAAAAAAATCAGCAACTCTAACGGAGGCCGGATTTACATTTAAAATACGCGGGGTCCTTTAGAAGAATATTGAATTAATAGGTGTACAAATATTTTGCATCACTTGAAACCCATTTGGCAAGACATATTAATTTTCAAAAGTTTAAAGTCCAAAAGTCTGTCTGTTAAAATATCGAAAATATTTATTAGGAAAAAGTATTTGGAATTTCATTTTATGGTAGTGTGCAAAATTTTATGTAGATTGAAGAAAAATCGTATTTCGTCAGTTTCTGATCAATAAAAATATGACCCCCAAGGAAATTTTTATTTTTTAAGTTTGAAATATATTTGTTAGATTGATATAAAAATGTAAGCATTTAGTTTTTGATTTTAAATTATGTTTTACTTGTTTTTACAATCAATATTAAAAAATTCTTATTTTCGTAAAACCGCAACTGTCGCATGGCCACTTATCGAATATTTTTACCCTATTATTTACAGTGTGAGGTTTTTGTTTTTTTAAAGAACACTCTAGAGTAATAATTTGTTGCCAAATATAAAGGGAAATAAATACATTAATATTTATTAACAAACGTTAAATTTGTTTCAATACTTTGAATGTTGTCGAGATTTGCGTTATAGTACAAATGTGTATTCACGTATATTGACATACAAAGTATACAATCAGCCAAAACATACAACCCATTTCACAATATTTAACTAAGTATTGTTCCCCAAAAATTTAAAATCTTTTTAAGTCTCGAAAACCAAAGAACTAAATGAACACGTGGACCTACATAATTATCGACACTTATTTGATACATAAATAACACATATAAAGAAACTAAATAATATATATCAGTTCAAATGGAATATGTCCATTATTGTACATACCCTATGGCTTAATACAATACCATCTTATATCACTTGTATCAATGAAAAATACTTTTGAAAAAAAAAATAATGGTTCATTATTGTGACATATGCTATACAAAAGTTAAATACATATAAACTATAATACCCAATACTGCCCTATTATATGTATCTTATAACTAATATTTTTTTGATGATGATAAACATTCTCAAATCGCACAGATAATGTTCCGTTATTATAATCTACCCTCTTTTGTGACTGATATGTTATTTTAATATTTTATTAATATATATCGCTCTCCTAAGTAAATGATTTCTGTTGGTAATAAAGGTTTTCTAAACTACTCATTAAAAATAACTATGTATTTTTATCTCATATCCTTCTGGCGTAGCCAAGGGATGGGAGGGCATGGAATATGGTAATACGCAATTAGCAATGGTTTCTTTTATTAGAGGTTCGTTTTTGTGAAAACCGTTCATAATCAGTGATAGGTTTTTAAAGTGGGTTTAAATTTTCCAGTTTCACTACAACTAGAGTTTTTATTACAAGCCTACCCCTCCCTCCCCATGTATGGAACCTTAAATTGTGTGTAGGTTTTTAGAGTTTTACTGCAGATAAGAGTCCCACCCGTCATCGATTTTTAGTTTACTTTCTTTAGTATTCCGTCCGGTACACTTATGGGATCACTTCGGTGTCCGTCTGTATGTCTCTCACACCCGACTTTCTCCGAAACTATTTGACATAGATAGTTGAAATTTGGCACAAATATAAGAATTGATGGCCTAACCAGAGCCGTATAGTGCTGAAAACACGAGTTCAAAAATATATATCATATAATACTCGCGCAAACTTTTCTTCGTATTATTTTTTATAAATGGCCGAAAATCGCTGACCCCACTCTCTATCTTGAAAAATACTGATCAAAAAATGTTTAAAAAATTATGGAATATTCTTTATAAAGTATAGATTGAGCGAAAATTATCACGAGAGCATTACGTTTGATAATTTTACTGGTATAAAAAAACCTCGTTTTACATTTTTGCTAATTAAAAATAAAGTTCTTGATAAAATCAAAATTCCTTCTTTCAAAGACAAGCAGTATGTATAGAGAACATATATACCAAATTTCATCAAAATCGGTTCTTGAGATATCTTGCACACCGCCAGCGGTTTTGAAGAAAAAGTAGTTTCGAGAAAAACCAAAAAAAAGTTTTAGGTTTAAAAAATGAGGTTAAAATACGTTAAAATTGAGTTAAGGTCGGCGAAGGCTGACCCGAGAGCAGCTGTTCGGTACCTGCTCCGAAACCTTTCCGCTACTTCTTAAACTGCTATAATTTCGTCAATTTTTAACCGATTCTTATGAAACTTACAGAAAATATTATTAAGATATCGTACTAAAAGAAAATGTAAAAATCAAAAATCGAATTTTTGGACTCGGATGACTAGGTACATCCCCCTAAATATTTTTAAAGACCATGGCTTTGTAAATAGCCGATACAAATTTCATCACAGGCCTATTGCTAACGAAGAAGCAAATTGTAATGTAATAATGGACTGTCAAGAATGCTCAAATGTCGCTGTCTGAAAGACGTGAACAAGTTGGAATGTCATAGCATTTTACACAAACATTGTTGTTAATTATACATAAAAATAAATCCAAATACTCCTTTTTGCATTTAAAAGACTGGATTTTACAGAATTTCAAATCGTAACTGGAAGAGAAAAGACCTCTATACCTATGTATGAAATAATTTATATATACAAATATTTATTAGTTACATCCAGGGTTAACAAGGAGCAAGTTCCAGTCATACTGCTCTTCACGTGTTCTTCGTAATATCTCCGGACTCCCTAACCAAAATTCACTTAAAATCGAACTGGTTTCGTCAAACCTCTGTATTCATTTTTAATCCGTACTCTTTCTAATTATTGCGTTCTCGCAAAATAGCAAACAAATTTGATCTTATTTTGGAGTCCTTAGTGTTCCGTATCAAAATTGAAAAACGGAACACTTATAGAATCACTTCGGTGTCTGTCTGTCTGTCACAGCCGATTTTCTCCGAAACTATTTGACATAGAAAGTAGAAATTTGTCACAAATATAGGAATTCATGGCCTAATCACATCCGTGTAGTTTTGTAAGTTAATTTTTTTACTTAGGAGAAGAAGAAATCGGAAGTAAAGGAAATTTTTTTTCCAGTATTACCGAGTGGGGTGTCAAACGAAAGCTTGTGAAAACACGAGTTCAAAAATATATATGATGTAATACTAACGCAAACTTTCTCTTATGTGATTTTAAAAAAATTTCCAAAAATCGTTGTCCTCACACCCTATCTCTAAGAGTACTAATCAAAAAATTTCCATAAAATTCTGGAATATTCTCCATAAGATCTAGATTCAATGAAAATTATCACGAGTCCTTTAATTTTGATACTTCATCTGGTATATAAAACTAAGATCGGAAACAAACTTTGATTTATGTTTCGTACTTGTATACAAGTCTCCATCCTGTTTTAAAAAAAATATTATTCGCTATATAGATAAAAGCATAAACACACATGCACAGCAAGGATCTCAGATAATTATTGTTTGAGATTTTAACATAAATTTTTTGAAATGTGGTAATTGTAGTCTATCCATCTATTTGAATGGCTTATTCAAAATAAAATATACTAGTTCTACGAAAGGCAAATTTTGACCAAAAGCTCTCATTTTAGCATACAGGTAGTTTTTTGAACGTAGAATACAACAAACTCGAAAATAACATGAAAAATTCGGTTTTTCGCAAATATCTCGAAAAATAAAAAAGATATCGAAAAACTGATAGTACAACATGAAAAAATGGGAAATTCTACAAAAAAATAGTATATAGATTATTTTTTTAATTTTACCCTAATTTTAAAAAAAAATATTTGAGAAGATTTGAAAAATTAAAAATGGCGGATCCAATATGGCGAAGTATGTAATTCATTTAATTTTCTAATTTTCTTTTTAAAAGTTCTACTAAGAGGTGTTTTTGGGGTGCTGATTAAGAATCTGAGGACAGATTCAAAATAAGTGATCGAAAAAAAAATATTTTTTTTACATAAAAAATGAATATAATTCATAATAATTGTATACATACAATACAGTAAAATAAATACTAGATTACAAAAAATGTATAACAGAAATATTTACCAAATAATAAACATTATTTTTAGGTCACTTTCTTCTTCTTCAATTTGTTCATAATTTTCATCATCACTATCTTCTTGTAATAATGGAAGGATAGGTAAATTTGTGTAACCTTCTAAAGAAAAGCAGAAGCATAGCAGTCCTGCTTTTTTGCAGCTGAAATTTTTTTCACGACCTTTCTTACAATTGCAAAACATTGCTAATAGGGATGCAGGGGCGACATTTTCGTCATTTTTACAGGTGTTAATATTTTGAGTTGGTGTCCTCCATTTTCTAGCCCTAATTGTTTGGCAAGAGTTGATTAAACAACCATTGTTATACTTGCAAATATAGTATATTAACTACGTGAGCGTCGCACAAATGACAGAAAACAGATCGCGCGTTTCTTCTCAAATCACCTTTAATAAAATTCCTTCAAGTAATTTAGAATTGTTTTGTTTCTAATGACAGTTTTCTTTGTACCTGGAGGTTTAAATAATATATAAATACTTTATACTGAAAGCTTACACTTTTATCTTTCATTTCCCACCTTTAAATATATTTGTTTTTATTTTAATTTTAAGTTATATGATTAATAATAAGCAAAAAAATACGTTTATCCTGAACACTTTGTTAAGAGCAAAACTACAAATTTTTTTTTAAGTTTTTAATGGTTTTCTAATATCAGGTATATTAACTGTAACTAAATAAAAATTGTCCGACTTTTTTTGACCATTTCGTACTGCTTTGAGCGTAAAATTGCCGACGGCGCACTATTAGCAGGCAAATTTTCATATTTTAAAACTCAGTTTTTTTAAATAACAGAGACAATGTGGATATTTTGAATTACTCTTATATTGAAACTTAAGATATAATAATGATATATGCACAAAGATTTTTTTTCAATACTATATTTTATTAAATATTTATAATTTACTGTACGCCCGTTGAAATTATGCAAACAAAAATTTCGTTTTAAGTTTCACAAATTATAAAGCAACAAAAATAAAAACTATTAGTATCATCGAACAGCTGAAAGTCTCCTCTTCAAAAAGCTATCTTTTAATTATTTTTTTTACACTTTGAAAACAAGTAATATCGATTTAACCTTCGAGCGGTGCGCGTAGACTTTTAAATTAGCCTGTTTGGCGCGCTACTTTGAATCACCTATCCGAATTTTTAATAAATTCTCAGGCTAATAAAAAAATCTGGAAAAAAAAGAAATTTACAAAAAAGTAGTACTATTTTTGTAAAATTTACCGCTCTTTCGTGTGGTGCTATTACCTTTTCGATATCTTTTTTATTTTTGAGATATTACCGAAAAACCGAATTTTTTATTTTATTTTGGATCAGGAACCATGATTGACTCAAGTCATCAAGTTTCATTAGGAGCGATGAGTCAATCATCGCCCTGATGAAGCTAACATGGTTAGCTAAACGTGAGTCGAATGCAAAAGTAAAGTGTTTGGTGTAATGTCATTGCGCCAAAGATTCCACATTCCCAAGATAATAGAAGTTCACGTTGTAGAAAGTTTTTTTTAGCTATTCCAAGCAAGTTTGTGCCCGAATCCTAGATATTGATTTTTGAAAACTCATTTTGGGGTGTGTTTTGGGAAGTTAATAATCATTTAATACCTCCCTTACAAAAATTTTTATTTTAAAATCAATCACGCTACGGCACACTAATACGGAACTGCGACATGCACTTGGCTATTTTCTTTATGTATGATTAGATTAAATTGTCTATAAAACAAAATCATCGTAATTGATTACAAGACCGCATTATGTGTCAAAATGTTTCATTGTTTTGTTTTCTTATGAGTTAATGACAGAGATTAATTATGTGTTATCGAGTCATATAAACAATTTATGATATCAAAAAAATTAATGATTCCAGTAGATATTTGTGTTTACTTCCAATAAAGATAAATCTTAAAACAGCGTTATTTCTAAGCCATTTATCTTAAATGGCTTAATTAATTAAAGAATTGACATCGAACCATTGAACTGTTTATGATGCCTTTATATCTTAGTGTATATACTTAGACCAAATCATTTTTGATAATATTTACATTCTCTTTAAAATTATTACACGTAATGTTTTTATTATATTGATATAATTAAAATAAATTTTTATGTACATGAACCGATCGCTGACGTAACTGACACCATATAGCCTTGCCATTAAAAACAAAGGAACATCCTTGTCACTCATCAACTGGTGACGTCACGACAAGGCACAGCTCACTCGACTTAAGTGTTATTTTACGGAAGTTGCTTTCCCAAAATAGCTTTTTCCCGTTCGTTTTTCTATTGTTAGTTTATATACTTTTCGTCGTTGTTTGAAATGGATGTCTGACATTTGACACGCCCTGGTTATGATGGGACGGGTTGTCTTTCGTGTTTTCGGAGTTATTTTTAAAAGGCGCCTAGAGTTTTCATTGGGTTAAGAGCACGAAACGATCGATTAAACTTTATAGGTTAAGAGAACGAGTTAATCGCAAAATTAGCTCTTATTGAACATTAAAAAAAGCTCTGAAGGAACAACTTATAGAATAGAATGCATCCTAACTAACTCTACACATCGGTATATAAGGTATTATCTACTTCGTTTAATATCCTTAAGGAATCTACGTAATAGACAGGAAAAATAGGCTCTTTTTAGGTTTTTTTTACACTCTACTATACAAGCAATAAAAAAATCTGTTTTGAGGTTTTAATATATGCATATTAAAATGTACAAATTAATTTTTTATTTTATGGTATTGGACAAACTGGCGGCACGCTAACACGCATAACAGAGGAATCTGTTTTTGGAGGTGTTCCGCGCCCGGCAGTAGAATAATTTTAATTCCTCATCTAATGCAAACAAACAATTTTTTTATTATTATTTACATTAGTTTTGCTAGAGAAGTACACACGATTATTGAAAAGTATGAATTTTTCAATAAAATTGTGGAAGTTTGAAAAAAAAATCATTTTTGTCCTAAAAATTGGCCTTTATTTATTTATAAAAAAAGTAATTTATTAATCCTAATAATCGTGTGTACTTCCCTAGAGAATCTTATTAAAAAGCTATAGTTAAAAGCTCAAGTTAATCAGCTGTAAATTGTTGGAGTTATGCTGCTGGCCGATTTAAAAAATGTAGTTTCGGGAAAAACACGTGTAAAATTTCAAAATGTTTTCTCTATAAAATTTTAGAAATTTTGGAATGCCAATTTTTTTACCTTTATGATGCCAGATATATTTAATTTAAGAAAGTGTTAGTCGTTAGTGATAGATTAAATGTACCGACTAAGCCAAATCACTCCCACAGGTTGCGTGTAAAGTAAACGCCTCTTCATGCACTACGACTTCTTTCAGAAATTAAGTACTAGAAGCTAAAAAAAAATAATTTCAATCTAAAATAAGGCTATGATATGTTTTTAGAACTATAATACCTCATTTAAGCGAAAAAAAAAGTCGATTTTTTCAAAAATTGCAGGTAGATAAAACTCCTTAAACCAATAAACCCTTATATATATATATATATATATATATATATATATATATATATATATATATATATATATATATATATATATATACAGTCGAACCTCTTTACTTGTGTTCCCTGCACATTTTCTATTATTTACAATGTACCAGGTGTATAAGTATGAAATGCGGATTTCAGACAACAGATGGTGCACCAATGCAGTTTGTGCTATAAAGATTTGACACTGCGCCATTGATAAATTGGAAAAGTGTGTGCATAGTGTTGTGTTCTTGTGTTCAATATATTGAAATTTATACCGAACAAAGAGCATTCGCGGACAGCATTAATTTTTTGTTTTCATTTGAAGAAAACTGCTGTTGAATCATACCGATTACTTCGAGAAGCTTATGGTGAACATGCTCCATCGCAAGATACGTGTGAACGATGGTTTCAGCGTTTCAAAAGTGGTGTCTTCGATGTTGCAGACAAGGAACTTGAAAAACCGCCAAAAAAATACGAAGATGTGGAATTGCAAGCATTGTTGGACGAAGATGATTCGCAAACACAAGAACAACTCGCCGAGCAATTGGGCGTTAGTCAACAAGCTGTTTTCAATCGGCTACGAGAGATGGGAAAGATTCAGAAGCCGGTAGATGGGTACCATATGAATTGAACGACAGGCAAATGGAAAAGCGCAAAAATACGTGTGACATTTTGCTCGCTCGGTACAAAAGGAAGTCGTTTTTGCATTGTATAGTTACAGGGATGAAAAGTGGATTTATTTTCAGAATCCCAAGACCGAATCGCTTTGGCAGAAAGACGATGCTCTGTGTTTGGTGGGACCAGAGGGGCGTGGTCTATTATAAGCTGTTAAAACCTGGGGAAACGGTTAATACTAAACGTTACCAACAACAATTGACCAATTTGAACCGTTCGCTGCTTGAAAAAAAGCCCGAATAGCGAAAGAGGCAACACAAAGTCATTTTTCTTCATCACAATGCTCCATCACATACGGCAAAAACCAGTTCGCGACACGTTGGAAGCACTCAGCTGGGAAGTTCTACCCCATGCGGCTTACTCACCAGACTTGGCTCCTTCCGATTATCACTTGTTTGCATCGATGGGTCACGCACTTGCTGAGCAGCGCTTTGGTTCGTACGAAGATGTGAAAAAATGGCTCGATGAATGGTTCGCAGCAAAAGGGGAAAATTTTTACTGGCATGGTATTCACAAATTGCCCGAAAGATGGGAAAATGTATAACAAGCGATGGAGCATACTTTGAATAAAACACTCTTTTATAATTCTTCCGAATTTAACATGTTTTTTTTAGAAAAAAAATCCGCATTTCATACTTGTACACCTGGTATTTTGACCTCTCTAACTCGAAAATAACTATAATTCGAAATCAATAAACACGCTCCAGTAACACCTCAGTCTATAATTCGAATTATTAGGCATAAAATAAACTTTTTACACGCGGTCTTCAAGATTCGTGGAGTTGAGTTACACTGTCGTTTACCCTCTGCGTGATTTTTGGGGAAACTCCCGAAACACGGCGTGATCTATTGATTTCTATTGTAAATAATCAATTTAATTTAGATTGGTATAGTGTAGTGTAGGTAAAATGTCGCTGTCGTGGAAACTTATGAGTTTGACGTTCAAAAAAAAAAAAATAATAATATTTTAAAAAAAGTGAGAAGTTGAATTAAAAAAAAAAACGACAATTGCTGAAAAATATGAAATGCTGCAAAGTACTTTGTCAACCATTAATAAGAAGGTGATGGCTTACGTTGTCTCAGGCTTTTTGGTGTCTATAAAGCATACGGACCCATCTTATTTTTGGTCTAAATATTTCTGTATCAACATCTGCATGTAGTAGAGGGCTTCTTATTTACCCAAACCATTTTTAGACCCAGGCTGCGTTTGGTCATCTTTGATACATCCTTTTATGACTTATAGAAAAGTTATCTTCAATTTGTCTTGTGAAGGCGGTTGCTCCAAAGATTACTAAAATAAATAAAAACGCATTAAAATCATATCTCTTTTTCTTATGCAAATTAAGTAGACTTTATACGACCTAATTAAGAAAACTCTTCTACTTATTGTAGTTTTAAAATCTGTGACTTCTAAATTTATTTAAATAAATTTGTTTAAAACTGCTTAGTATTCGTCTATCGTTTTTAATGTTTCACTTGGCGCGACAGCCTGAATTTATTTATTGAACGGCAATTACTAAACTAAATTACAAAATTATTTAAATTCGTTTCGAGAAATTAATCAGTTGATCTACTTACGAAAATCTGGTCTAGTTTTTATTATTTGCGGAAGAAAAGTTTACACTGCAGCAGATATAAAAGGTCTCATTAAAAAACTTCCATTTTAAAGTATTTATAGTAAAATAATCTGGTCAAGTGCAAGTTGGACTTGCGCAATTAGTGTTCCGTACCGCGATTACTTTTGAAATAAAATAAAATCCATGCCTAGGCTAAGTTAATTAGGGCCCTGACACCTTAAGATCCAATATGTATTTTCACGTTTTTTCTTAGTCAGTAATATATTAGAGTTATAACATCTTAGCTATCTAATGGACGATAAATCAATCTAGTTATATATTTTTGAACTAATGCTTTCATTTGGCACTCCCACTCGATGACTTTAGAAGAAAAAAAAAATCCCCCTCCCTCTAAAAGCTAACCCTTAAGTCAAAATTTTAATTTCAAACCTACATGGCTCTGATTGGGCCATCAGTTCCTATATTTGTGTCAAATTTCACCTTTCTATGTCAAATAGTTTCGTAGAAAATCAAGTGGGACAGACATTTAAGTGATCCCATAATGGGATAAGGAAAGCTTATTTTAAAAGGGGAAAAAAAATAAACATTGTTTAAGCATTAATGTCAACGTGCGAGGTGTCACTTTTGTCATTGACAATTTTTCCTTGACGTTACCATGTGGGCTCTATTATATTTTGCACTTGTTAACACAGTATACAACTTGCATTTTTTTTTTAAATATCGGAATAATTTGGTAGACTTTTTAATAACGACGTTGTCTTCAACATCAAATATCCACTTTTGCACGGAATGTACTGATCGTAATCAGATGGTTTAACTTTATTGAGCTTTTCCGCAGAATATGCCTACAAAACAGCCTCGAACACTTTCCTTGCTTTAATTATATCACGCCAATCTTTGAATGGCTGATATATATTTTCATATTGACACTTGGATTTGTCCACTATTAATTTTAAAATATCCGAATTTGCGCTAAAGTCATCGGCACTCTCAACAACAAAAAATATCTAGCACTAGAACGAAACGAATTATTTTTCTCCGGCTTCAAATTTTCGCTTATTTTCGTATGCTTATGTATTATATTTTGTGGCTTATTTGTTAATTACACATTTTTAACTGTCTTGTTTTTTAAATTTTAGTTTTATTTATTTCTCCTTAGTTAAGAGTGGTAAATGTAGGGTATATTTTATTGTCAAGTCAAAGAGCAAGAAGTAAAGAAGTAAATAGGTAAGCCTTTAATAAGAAGTGCCTCCACAAAAGAAAAAAAGTGCACAAAGGAAAAGAGACTTGATAACAAAGCCTACGTATTTATTTGCATCACCTACCTACCTGCGTATCCGCCTACCTACCTGTGGTAAGCAGGTACGTAAGTATGCAGGCTTACCTACCTATCCGCTATTTATTTGACTTTGTCTTTGTTAGGTTTGAAGCACCATTTTTTAATGTTCCGTACTGAACACTTATAAGATCACTTCTGTGTCTGCCTGTCCGTCTGTCTGTCCGTCTGTCACACCCGATTTTCTCCGAAACTATTTGACGTAGAAAGTTGAAATTTGGTACTAATATAGAAATTAATGGCCTCATCAGAGCCGTGTAGTTTTGAAAGTTAAAATAGTTTTGACTTAAGAGGTTAGTTTTGGGGGGTGAAATCGGAAGTGAAAAAAAAATTTTTTACTAGGTCATCGGTGTCAAATGAAAGCTTATAAAAACACGAGTTCAAAAATATATATAATGTCTTATATGCGCACACTTTTCTTTGAATTATTTTGAATAAAAATCGCGAAAAATCGCTGTCCCCCCCTCTATATCGAAAAGTACTGATCCAAAAATTTTGAAAAAATTCTGGAATATTCTCCACGGGGTGCAGATTGAACGAAAATTATTACGAGTGCATTACCTTTAATAGTTTATCTGGTATATAAAAAAAACAAAAATTTCCAGATCATCAGTTTTCAATAAAAATCGGAAACAAACTTTGTTGAAAACTCATTTGGGGTGTGTTTTGTGAAGTCACTGATTATTTTATACCTCCGTAAAATTTTTTTTTTATTTCAGAAGCAATCAACGTACGGAACACTAACTGCGCAAGTTCAACTTGCACTTGACCGGTTATTTTTTGTCTACTCTCAGAAGTCGGAAGATAACTTTTGATCTACGGAACCGATTTAAATAATTATTTCACTGTAAAACAAGTTGAAAAATACTTGTTCGAACACAAAGTTTAGTTAAAATCGGTCCAGTAGTTTTGTAGATATTTGAAGACAAACATGTATTTATAGAATAAATTAAGTATGTCGTATATATTAACATACATAAATATTACGGAATAATACTATAAAGCTTGGGAAAGATAAACAGATGAAAGAGATCACGCGGCGAATTGGTCTCACCTGGATGGCGTTTGGAATTTGGAAGACTCAGCTACATCCTCCGGTGCCCTAAAATCCCTGTGAATCTTAAAAGAAAGGTCTACGACACATGTATCCTACCAGTGACGACGTACGGACTTGAGACGGTGACATTCACCGCAAATTGTACCAATCGCCTCTGGGTCTATCAGAGGGCAATGGAGCAGGCGATGCTCGGGGTAAGCCTGAGAGATGGCCTTAGAAATATATTTTTTCGACACAATGGGGCACCCCCTCATAACCCTGCAGTTATCAGTAATTTTTTATCGGCCAATTTCGACAAAAACTGGATAGCCAACCAAGGTCCGAACCGTTGGCCGGCAAAGTCACCGGATTTAACACCGATGGACCTCTATCTCTGGGGAAGGTTGAAAGACCTAATTTTTAAGTTGCCGACAAACACCAGGCAAGAGTTAGAAGTATCAGGCGCAAAGTTTTGCAGCTCTCACTCCTCTTGAACTAATCAACTCGGTAAGAAGTGTTCAGAAAAGGTGCCGCCTATGTGTAAATGAACGTCTCTTATAGAAAATTGTGCTACTTCACAAAATGTGCATTTAAAAATCGCATAAAAACTTATATTTTGAAGTAGATTTAAGCAAAATATAAAGTGTGCTATATTTTTAGAATGGTAATTTAAAGCTCTATTCAGATAAGGAAAAATATACCATTAAAAAATATATTTTTGCGTTAATAACTATTAAAATATTAATTGTAAAAAAATGTAACGTACACTGTTGAAATTCACGTGAAAAAGTGCTTTGAGAATGTTTTTTACAGAAATCAAAAATTTTCAATAGGAAAAGAATTACAAACATTTTTCCAAAATGCAGCTTTTTGAAAAACATCCCGCATATCTGAATCGGTACTAGATATCGATATGCGGTTTTCACCGTTGAGTTTATCATAAAAATTCAGCCTCAGACACCGACATCAGTTTTCGTCTACCTCCTTTAGATAAAGGGGTTTAACTTTAAAAGTGTCCCATTTGGACCACCCTGTACATACTTAGTTAAGTCGCTTAAAAAGTGAATTTGATTTAATTTAATTTTTAAAATTACGACAACGACGCCAGCTGAACCTCCCAGAAAGACCTAACATACAATTTACCAGAGTATATTACCTTATTCAACGTTCCTTGTAGATCCGGCACGTAATATACTAGGTAATTATCTAATAAATGCTTATATATTTGTAATCATTAATAATATAAAATGAAGTTTTATGACGGTGTTATTTCCAATTAATTTTATCTCTATTTTGTTTTACTGTCTAATACTCCCCCCAGGCATAAAAAACTTTTTTTATAGCCCACTTTATTGGCATTTTATGCGTACATGTTTAGGCAAAATGAATTAAACGATTAACAGGCATTGAAAGGTAATTACCGACAGTAACTTAGCCGAACAAATTTTGTAATACTTAGTTTCATGATTTAGTTTCTAAATCAGAAGTAATGATATATTATAAGTATAGGTCGCACAATAAATCTATAGCACGTCCGAAAAAGAATAACTTGAAAATGAACGCCCAGAAAGCAAGCAGGATTACAGGTGGCGACTAAAGACTGATATTACCGTCTAAAATGGCTAGTTAGGAGGTGGCTAGACTGTATTATCGGTCTTTGGTAGCCACATTTGGTCTCTCTCACCTAAATGATTTATGCTGCTCTTTTGTTATCATTTATAACATAAAATTGTTGCACCGCTATAAATTTAGAACTATTATATTTTGTCAAAATAAGTAACTAAAAGCATACTGGAAATCTATTACAGTACAGTTAATTTATTGGCTAATTAGGTGACTTTAAGCTATTACTACTATACATTTATTTGATTACAGAAACATAATAAACATAACATATTGGATCTTAGCATATATACATGTTAGGGACCTAACTAACATAGCCTATGTAAGGAGTTTATATAAATATTTGGGAGAACTTAAGATATTTCATGAAAATAGATTTAAGGTTAAACTTGAAATTATGGCTAACTTAAGCTAATTTGGTGGCATGGGGTCCGATGGTCTTGGAAGGCGACGTCGAGCATGGCGAAGAGGAGCGCGGTAGGCGGTCCTAATTGTGGCGTTGGGGTGGTTCGTGGTTTTGTCTAGGAATTTGAGTTGAACGTTGCTCCTAAACTCCTGGATTATTGGCATCTGGAGGTGTCGGTGTTGCGGCCAAACCATGGGGCTTTGGCGATGATACGGAGGGCTTTGTTTTAGATGATCTGGAGGGTGGATCGGCGTGAGCCTGACATCTGGTATCACGCTGGGCTGGAGTAGGTCAAACCAGCTCGAATGATCATCTTGTAGATTGACAAGTTGCTGGACTTGAGGAGAAGGTAGAGCTTGCCGAGGAGTTGGCTGGCTTTCTCGGGTGGAAATCTATAATTCAAATTTTGTATTAACAGAAACTAAACGTACCAATGAACGATATAGAACAGTGCTGACTATAAACCGATCATATTTCTAATTCGCCTATTTGAAAAGTTACACAAGAATGTTAAATACAGAAGTGGTTTTCAAACAATTTTTTTAGGGAGTTCAAACAGAAATTATCGCGCAACATGTTTTCGAAATACGACATAAACCTTATATTTTTTAAATGGTACATTATGTATATTATTTTTCAGCTCCATAGAACTATTCATTCTAGAAACGCTAATATATGTTTTTATGATGTTGTGCGAAATAAGGAAGAAAGAACGCTTTTTATAATTTTGTTCAATACCGCAAATTGACAATTGCGTTTGTTTTTGTTAAAAAATGTTACAGTATATATATATATATATATATATATATATATATATATATATATATATATATATATATATATATATATATATATGTATATATATGTATATATATATTTATATATATTTATATTTATATATTTACTGTATGGAAAAAACTCCCCTTCCGGGCCTGGTTGAAAAGAATTTTAGAATTAGGATAGGCCGAAAAATGCAATATGAGAAGGAATTATTGATAATTGTTTTCAGGCAGACTGGTTTGTTTACATTAGGCAGATTAAATTATACTTAAGTTACTGTGATTGATATGTCTCAAATCACCAAACCACCATTAACTTTATTTTATGTGACATATATGTCCATATATTTCTAAAATGTGTTTATGTAAGCGTAATAACAAAGATATTTTGGTACGCATTAGTTTTTAGAGAACCGAAGTAGACGGCTAGTTTTATTAGATGTTGATTGCAATTGTTAATAAAAGTCATTGTTGTTGAAACTGCCCCAAAGAGTTTAAATTTAAAATTAAAAAAAAAATAAATCATTTATTTTATAAACTTTCATGATAACATGTTTAAATTTTAAAATTATTTTTGAAATGCCTGTTATAACTGTAATGACTGCCGAATATTTTATTCTATAACAAATTATTTTCTGTCAATTTAAACAGAAAAAGTTATCAATGAGTTCCATACATGAAAGAAAATATTAGAGTCTTTGTCCAAAAAGGTTTTGACACAAAATTATTTAATTCACTTACAGTCTGTCAATTAAGGACGTGACCACTCGTGTTCTTGAAAAAAATATGTTTTTGAAAACATTATTTTCCAATAAAGGTATTCTTTGATGTGTTAACAACGGCGCAATATCTTAATAAGTTGTCCAATAGCCTCCGGCATCAATAATCGCCTGGCATCTTCGGGGCATGCTGAAGACGAGATTTTCTGCATAGTCTGGAAATTTTTCGCATCTCGCGAGAGAATGGAGTTAAAGTTCTCCGAGTCTTTCTTCTGAGCTTTCTTTTTATAAGGGACCAGACGTTTTCAATAGGGTTGGTGTCCGGCGATTATGAGGGCCACTCTAGTATCTTATCGTGGGCTTAAGCGAGCCGTTTTGGTAAGTCGTCGACATTTTTCGTCTCGTTAAAACGATTTACTCACTTCTTCACTAACGATACCGACTTTTTAATATATTTAGCGGCCGCCAAATGTGTAATTTTAGCCCCTTTGGATGAGAACAAAGAAAGACTGCCTCGAACCGACGCGCAAACAATTAACTTATTTTGGATTTTACGTGATTTCGACGAACGTTCGGAATCGACTGATACTTTTACTAAAATGCGTCGTAGACAAAGGTTCCCTCTACCGATTTTTTGTTGAATCGCTAGACTTGCATCTACCAAAAATAAATTATCGCGGACACGTTCTTACTTGACAGACTGTTCATCACTTGCCACTCAATCACTACCAATACCAAATATGCCAACATTAGGTGACGATCGTTTTC
>CM032451.1:62676966-62691966 GCA_019049505.1 Pachyrhynchus sulphureomaculatus | reverse complement strand
TGACAACCGTGAAAAACAGGTTAGCAGAAGGTGGACTACACGGGAGAGTTGCAGTAAAGAAACCACTTCTTAGGCAAGTGAATAAACGTAAACGATTAGAATGGACCCGAGAACATGAAAATTGGACATCAGAACAATGGAATTCCGTCATTTGGAGCGACGAATCTAAATTCGAAATTTTCAGGTCAAATCGACGAGTTTACGTGCGACGGTCCCCTGGAGAGAGGATGTTGGAAGCCTATCAGTGCCCTACAGTAAAACATGGTGGAGGTTCAGTAATGGTTTGGGGATGTTTTGGCAACGGTAAACTTGGAAAAATCTTTAGGATAGAAGGCATCATGCGAAAAGAACAATAACAAGAAATTTTGCTGAGTCAAATGCTTCCTTCTGAAAGAGATATTTTTCAGGGAAAATTTATTTTTCAGCATGACAACGATCCTAAACATTCTGCTAAGCAAATTAGAGAACTTTTGGACCAATGGAAATCCGATGACTTCCTGGAAGTGATGACTTGACCTCCACAATCACCCGACTTGAACTCCATCGAATTGCTGTGGGACCGTTTGGACAGGTGTTCGAAAACTCAATCCAATATCAGAAAATCACTTGTGGAAACTTTTATAAGCAGAACGGGTTGAAATAACCCAAGAAACTCTGAAGAAACTACTCGACAGAATGCCGATTCTCTGTAAAGCGGCAATTAAAAACAAAACTCACATAGATAAGAAGAATCCTGGAAAATCATGAATATTTTTCTAATTTTTCTAGACTGTAAATAATCTAAAAATAAATAATAATTCATTAAAATTTAAAAAAAAAAAATATTATCTGGGATTTTGTTGTCTTGGGACTGAAATAACTAGGTGGGCAAATACTTTCTGATGGTAGTGAATGTATATATATATATATATATATATATATATATATATATATATATATATATATATATATATATACATACATACATACATACATATATATATATATATATATATATATATATATATATATATATATATATATATATATATATATATATATATATGTATATATATATATATATATATATATATATATATATATATATATATATATATATGTATATATATATATATATATATATATATATATATATATATATATATAACACATGGGCTGAAAAGTCCCGGGCCTAACAAAGAAAACACGGTTTTTTTTGGTTCAAAATTAGCTTTATTCATCAACGTAATCTCCATCAAGAGCAACGCAATCATTCCAGCGCCGCTCTAACATTTCAATACCACTTTTGTAAAACGATTTATCTTTTGCCTCAAAATAGGCCTCAGTTTCAGCGATAACCTCTCATTCGTGCGAAATTTCTTACCGGCGAGCATTTTTTTCAGGTCTGCGAACAGCCAGTAGTCGCTGGGAGCCCAAATCTGGCGAATACGGTGGATGTGGGAGCAATTCGAAGTTCAATTCTTGTAGTTTTGCCATTGTTTTGATTGACTTGTGACACGGTGCGTTGTCTTGATGAAACAAAATTTTTTCTTTGCCATATGCGGTCGTTTCTTTGCAATTTCGGCCTTCAAACGCTCCAATAACGCTATATAATATTCACTGTTGATGGTATTTCCTTTCTCAAGATAGTCGATGAATATTACACCACGCACATCCCAAAATACCGAGGCCATAACCTTTCCAGCCGATTGTTGTGCTTTCGGGCGCTTTGGACGAGGTTCACCAGTTGCTGTCCACTCAGATGACGATCGTTTTTGATTCCGGAGTGAAGTGATGGATCCATGTTTCATCCATTGTCACATATCGACGCAAAAATTCCGGTTTGTTACGTTTAAACATGGCCAAACACTGCTCAGAATCATCAACACGTTCTTGTTTTTGATCAACAGTGAGCAAACGCGGCACCCACTTTGAACAGAGCTTTCTCACAGTCAAATGCTCATGCAATATAAAGCCAACACGTTCTTTTGATATCTTTACGATGTTAGCTAACTCACGCAACTTCACTTTTCGATCATTCAAAACGATTTTATGGATTTTTTTGATGTTTTCTGGTGTTACCGCCTCATTTGGACGTCCACTGCGTTTGCATCATCGGTGTCTCTACGACCACGTTTGAAGTCAGCAAACCAACGTTTTATTGTTGTTTCTGATGGAGCGGAGTCCCCATAACACTTTTCAAGCCATTGCTTCGCTTGAACGGTATTTTTTCCCATCAAGGAGCAGTGTAAAATTAAAACATGAAATTGTTTTTGATCCATTGTTTTGAAAATAACAAAAGTAGCGTCACTCTTAGCACAATAACTCACAAACTAATGAATAGAATATCATGAAATTTTAACAGCTGTCTTTTGAAGGTTAGTATTAACTGAAAAAAAAAGGTGACTGCAATAAAACTAGGGCCATCTATGTGTTAGGCCCGGGACTTTTCAGCCCATGTGTTATATATATATATATATATATATATATATATATATATATATATGAAAATGGCACCTCCCAATTTAAACTTGACGGAGACTGGACAACAACTAAAATACTGTTAAACGGAGGAGTGAGGCAAGGGGACACGATGTTTCCCAAACTGTTTACCCTTGCAATGGAAGATATTTTCAAGAAGCTAAATTGGGAGAACAAAGGCTCGAATATCGACGCCCAATTTCTGCACCATCTTCGATTTGCAAGAGGATGTAGTTCTCTTAAATAACGATCTGAAAGAGCTGCAAGAGATGCTGCTCCACCTCACAATGGCATCTAAAGGGTATGGTCTGACTATGAACATAAATAAAAGAAAAAATTATAACCCCCGAATCTGCAAATATCACTACTGACGGAAATGAAATAGAGTTTGTGACGAGTAAGTCTACCTCGGTCATAAAATAAAGCTTGGAAAAGAAAACAAAACAGCTAAGATAGCTCGCAGAATACGCATGACTTGGGCAGGCTAATGGAAAATTAAACAACGTCATTAAAGACCCCGATATTAACCTAAAGAGAAAGGTTTTTATTGGCTGCATTCTTCCAGTAATAACGTACGGGATGAAACGATGACGTTAACAAACAAATCGATCACTAAACTGTGCACAACACAACGCGCAATCGAACGAGTTATGCTGGGATTTAATTGAAGTAATCTAATACAAAACAATACTAAAGCAATGGCAAACCACCCATAATATCATGCCTAGTTAAACTTTCTCACTTAGGCCGTTCGGACCCGTCATAAAACTGTAAGTCCCCTTTGTTTGTGGAATACTTGAAAAAGCAAAGGCGAGAGGGTCGCCTACGTCCGTATCGGATATAGCACTTCAAGAAGAATAATGCTAACAAAAGTAATCATAATTATAATAGATGTAAAAAACTAAAGTAATACTAATATATCCACATAAAACGTCGTTAAATAAAGTCAGTGCCCTGACCTTATAAAAGAGACTAAACTATTAAGTGACATCTCAAGTGAATAATATAGAGCTACCTACTTGTAATGCAGAAAGAAGCATAACAAGTGCATGTAGCATATCCGTTATAGCTTACGTATTACATTGTGAAATGGTAATCCATGAGCAGAATATGAATATCTACTTAATACACTGCTCAACACATATATATATATCAGATCAGTTTTCATGGAGCAATGTACAATATTTTTCAAATTCGGAATATTACAACCCATGATTTTATATACAAGTGTTCAATACAAAATAAAAAATATGAATGAAGAAACCGCGACGTTCCTGGCACTCTTCTAAGCGAGCTGTGAAATTATTAGTCAGTGCTCGGTACATCGTTTCCGTGATTACTACCATTTCTTGTTGGATGTTTTCTCTTAATTGTTCCAAGGAGCGAGAAGTGTTAAAATTTTAGATTCAACATATATTCATACAAAAATCCGTAGACGTTAAATCAGGACGACGTGAAGACGAAGGTAGGGTCACCTCTTTTAGAAATCAATTTACTTGGGAAATTTTCTTAAACAATAAGTAAACTATGTTTTCTTGCTCCATCCTGCGGAAACTAGGTTATAACCATCAAAATGTGGATGTGAAAAATTTCTCATTTATACCTAAATAATGTTTCGGATTAATTATTATTGTGCAGCCTCTATCATCCTCAAAGAAGTGCGCCGAATATTTACATATAATTTATAGTTTTTGGATGATTAGGTTGTGGATTTGTTTATTGATGTAGCCGTCATAAAAATTTTAAGTTATTTATGGAGCGTTCTATAGACAAATATCAGGTGTACTACTTGGGGTGAAAAATCTTCAGACTTTTGAAGAGAGTTGACGCTACCTGAAAATCATAGGATTTTTTGTTTGTACTGCCATTTCCCAGGAAGTCTCGGGACCTTTTACCCCACATAGTACAAATTAAACGGGATTTACAAACCTAAAGCCTGGGCGCTTGCTGCAAAAGTAGTATATATTGAGGGTTGGAATGGACAATAAAGTCCTTCGAACCCTATAAGTCACCAGGCTTAGATGGTATATATCCTGCTCTTCTGCAGGAGGAGATAGATGGGCTGAAAAGGCCCCTAATTAACATTTATAGGGCAAGCATAGCCCTAAGACATGTAGCTGTTACTTGGGGTGAAACCAGAGTGGTTTTTATTCCCCAGCCAGGAAGAAATGGACACATCTTGTCGAAGTACTTCAGGCCGATCAGCCTCGGCTCCTTTCTGATGAAGACTCTGGAGAGATTGGTTGATGGGTATCTTAAGTCAAGTCCCTTGATTGATTACCCTATAGCCTCTAATCAATATGCCTACACGGAGGGTAGGTCGATTGAAACGGCCCTACACCATAGAGGCGCAATTGGTGAATAAAGGATACGCTTTAGGCGTCTTCCTTGATATAGAGGGAGCTTTTGATAGCACCTCATACTCAGTCATCAGAGACTCAATAACCAATCACGGTTCACCCAGTGCACTGGTAGATTGGGTAGGAAGCATGCTAACCAGCAGGATTCTGACGGTTAGCTATGCTGGAGCAGATATTAGGGGGTACCCCGCCAAGAGATGCCCGCAGGGAGGGGTTTTGTCACCTCTACCGTAGTGCGTGGTGGTAGATGACCTACTATGGCTACGCTGATGATGTGGCAATAGGGTTTCTACAGCCTCTCAAGGAGATCATGCAGAGAGCCCTGAGGATCACTCAAAGGTGGTGCATGGCAAAGGGACTAACAGTCAGTCCATTAAAAACCAACGCCTTGATCTTTGCTAGCAAATACAAACCCCAAGAAATTGCACCGCTTAGTTTCTGGGGCAATGAACTGGTCTACTCGAGCTCGGTGAAATACCTTGAAGTTCGTCTGGATCCAAAACTAAACTGGAAACATCACCTCAACGAAAAGAGGAACAAATTCTACACGTCCCTTTGGGCCTGTAGGAAAGCTCTGGGTAAAACTTGGAGTATGCAACCCTAGGTCGCACTGTGGATATACAAGGCGGTGCTATTGCCTAGATTAACGTACGCGGCAGTGATTTGGTGGCCCAGAGTGGTGGTGGTGGTGGAGTCAAAGAACCTATTGCGCAGCCTACAGGGGAACTACCTTAGGGCGACAGTGCTATCAGAACGACACCAACGGAGGCGCTATAAGTAGCACGCTGTGTCCCACCACTGAATCAGTTCATCATCTACACGGCGAGATGAGAATAGGACCTGAGGACACTCAGGTCTGAAATTCCTCCAGGAACTCCCATTCGTGTTAAAACAAGATAGAATCACGAAAACAAAACAAGTGATTAAGTCTTTTTCTGTTCATATCCCTGAGAAAAGGACACGCAAAAGCTCCTGAACAGGCCAAATACCGACATTTGGTATACTGACGGTTCGGGTGCTAATGGCCGCTTTGGGACGGGAATCTTTTGCCATAAATTAAACCACAGGGAAAGTGTAACCATGGGCAATATGGCTACGGTTTTCCAAGCTGAGGTGTTAGCCATCCTCAGATGTGCGAAAATACAAATCTCGAAAGGGACAAACAATACGAAAATTTTAATCTGCTGCAACAGTAACGCAGCTAAATAAGCTCTTGCCAAATCCACCACGGACAACTTGCTGATCAGGGAATATGTGCAAGAACTAAACACGCTAGGAGGTAACAACGAGGTTATCCTAATATAGGTACCAAGGCATATCTGGAAATGAAATAGCGGACAAACTCGCCAAAAGAGGCACCTTAGAAGACCCACCTGAACAGGTTGTAGGAGTTCCATTCGCTTTCGGTAAAAACAAGATCAGGGCATGTTTGGACAAGGAACACCAACTCTCTTGGACTGCAATAGCGGGGTGTTGTCGAGCTAAACTCCTTATGAAACAAACTACGACAGGCAGAACAAAGGAATTCTTGTCGGTGTCAAAACAAAGGCTACGCCTGAGTATAGGACTCCTTACGGGACATGTGGCACTACAAGTCCACTTATATAACCTCAAACTAGCTGAGCGGAAAACATGTCAGCTGTGCGAGGGAGAGAGCGAGGACAGTATTCACATTTTGTGCGAACGTCCTGCATTAATGGTTAAAAGATACAGATACTGGGGTCAACTATTCTGTGAACCCAAAGATCTACAAGAGGTCAGGGTGAGTAGCCTATGTCTCTTTGCAGAAAATGCCGGAGCAGGACTGCGACCCTGATTCGACAATGGGGAGTCACAGAAGAACTTTTAGATCTAGGTGACATTAGGGACTCAAGGTACCACCCACACTTTTTACTACTACTAGTACAAATTAATTTGGTACGTTTTTTCCTTAAAATTTTTCGTTAACATTAGCGAGAGATTGTCCATAGCGGACGGCAAAAGTTGTAGCCGCGCCGCGCCGTCTGAAAGGGACTTTAGGCTGTTTTATCTTCTTACTGTATGTGTATTGATCTGTGAATGCCGAGAAAGTTTACTAATTTTAACTATACTTTTAATGAAATCATAAATGTTGAGCAGTATATTATGCGAACCACCAATCGGTGCGGAATATATAATGTGTTTTTTTTTATCAGGCAGTATCGTGTGTGCTATGGTTTATATATACATACATAAAATTCAATGAGATTTATCTAAATCGAATCGGCAACCTTGAATTTTGATACCGCAATCCGCATTGCATGATGATATTATCGTTTTAATGGTTTACAGTTTTTTCTATGCATATCTCTTTAATGTATAACACTGGACATTTTTTGTCACTTTATTTAAAGGAAAAATTTCTTAGTGACCTTAAAAAAAATGAGAAATTGCGAAAAAACTTGCTCTGGTAAGTCATTCTTAAGCCGGGTTTCCACCAAACGGACAGTTTAAAAAACCAGTTCTGTTTTTGTAATTTGAAAAAAACAAAACATGTTTTGTTTTTTTCAAACAGTTTCTGTAGACTGTTCCAAAAGTTTTGTTGCTAGTGTTTGTTCTCTTTTTCCCATTTTGTTTAGTCCCGCAAGACGACGATTTTTTATAATTAGCTGTGGTTTGTTTTTAATTAATGGCCAAAACAGAAAAAACCAAGATATTGGGTCAGTTCTCTATTAAAAAGGAGAGTTAGTTAATTACGGCACAGCAGTGAGATCTTCCTTCCACAATTTTATCAGAATGTTAAGTAGCGATTTTGAATTGTTAATTAATTTGTTAGGACCTAAAATTGCCAGTCAACTTTTTTAAGCATCATTGTAACTAAATACATATATATATATATATATATATATATATATATATATATATATATATATATATATATATAAAGGGTGTTTTTTATAGAGGTATAGAACTTTGAAATGGAATAAAACAAAGATGAATTTTTTAAATTGACATGAAATTTACTTTATTCGAAAGATAATCTTCTGGCATTATAATTTAAATATGACTTCTGACATATGACCGCCACGGCTGGCTCGGACGTAGTCTAATCTGGAGGTCCAATTTTCGATGACTTTTTTCCAACATTTGTGGCCGTATATCGGCAATAACGCGACGAATGCTGTCCTCCAAGTGGTCAATCGTTTCGGGTTTATCGGCGTAGACTAGCGACTTCTCATATCCCCACAGAAAATAGTCTAGCGGCGTTAAATCGCACGATCTTGGAGGCCATTTCACGGGTCCGAAACGTGAAACTATGCGGTTACCAAACGGTTCCTTCAATAAATCAATTGTGGCACGAGCTGTGTGACATGTTGCGCCGTCTTGTTGAAACCACAGCTCCTGCACATCATGGTTGTTCAATTGATAAACGAAAAAATCAGTAATCGTGGCTCTATAGCGGTCACCATTGACTGTAACGTTCTGACCAGCATCGTTTTTAAAGAAGTACGGACCAATGATTCCACCAGCCCATAAAGGACACCAAACAGTCAGTTTTTCTGGATGTAACGGTGTCTCAACATACACTTGAGGATTATCATCACTCCAAATACGGCAGTTTTGTTTATTGACGTATCCATTCAAACAAAAGTGAGCTTCATCGCTAAACAAAATTCGCTTATGAAAATCGGGATCAACGGCAATCTTGTTTTGGGCCCATTCACCGAATCTACGCCTTGCTAGGTGATCGTGTGGCTTCAATTGTTGCACGAGCTGGATTTTGTAAGCACGCAAACCAAGATCTTTCCACAAAATCTTCCATAAAGTGGATGGACACATATCCAATTCCTGTGCACGATGGCGGATAGACTGATTCGGGTCTTCCTCTACGCTACGCTCTACAGAAGCAATGACTTCTTCTGTACGCACGGTACGACGTCTCTGTGGATGCGTATTATCATTTAGAGTAAACGTGGTGCGAAAACGTTCCATAGTTAATCGAATTAATTGCTCTGATGGACGATTATGCTGACCGTAAAATGAACGTAGTGCGCGATACGTATTTCGAACAGAACCATGATTTTCAAAATAAATTTGCACAATTTGGAAGCGCTGTTCAGGCGTCAGTCTATTCATGTTGAAATGCCAAGCCAAACTAAACATAAATCACTTGACAGCTGACAAAATGGCCGTCAGTTAAAAAAGTGTTGCCAACTTAAAGTTTTATACCTCTATAAAAAACACCCTTTATATATACATATATAATATATATATATATATATATATATATATATATATATATAACTAGTTGAAAGAGTAGAGTACAAATGTAGAGAACAAAAACAACATTCAGGTGTTTCAACCAAACCGACTAAAAAACACGAACAAATTTGTTTTCCTTTGATGTACCGACTCGAGATGGGAAAGTGTTTTGTTTACTGAAAACACTGTTCCCCGACAAAGATGTTTTCGGAACTGTTTGCTATGTCCGTTTGGTGGAAACCCGGCATTCTCCCTGCTGAATTTTTGAAATTATATACGTGTAGTTTATAATTTGTTTCATTAACTTTGAATAAAGTCACCTGAATATGTCCAAAACCCTATTTTTGTGACATTGGGTCTCCATGTCATAGAAATATGTAAATGCTGTGACGTATCTAAGAGTGGACTTAGAGGGGGGTCATATGCTTCTCAATAGTAACGTGGAAATGATGTATTACGAGTTAAAAAATTACCATACGCGATAGTAATTCTTTTATTATATTTACAAATTACGTAGCAATTATCCTTGTAATTTTTGTTCAGCGACTGTAAACAATCGTATCAAAACAAACTGAACGTGGCAGCATAACCATGTAATATTAGGTTGTTTGTATAATTAAATTTTTTCTCTCTAATATAATTTGCCTACACGAAAGACGATACAGGTTTCGGAGCAACCTTATACAGAGTTTCCTACATTAAACATTTGCACCTGTTTAAACACACACTTCGCTATGAAAACGATGTTGTTTGGTTAGTTTAAATGTCCCGCTGCGTAACAGATCTGTTTTTTTTTTAGAGGATACATAAGTTTGTTTGTTAATTATACTTCAACAGTAGCGGTGCTTACAGCATACGAAATGAAGTTAAAATTGGGATTAATATGTTGAATGTATACTTGAAAAGCAAAGGTTAATACTAATTTAGTAAAATATAATGTTGCTTCTTCTTCATGTCCCATGTATTCGCATACGTCGCTCTGCTTTCATCTTCTAGAGCAGGTTTAAATATTTTCTCTACGTAGATATTAAATAATACTGGCGGCAGTATGCACCCCTACCTAACACTCTTTAAGGCATTGAAAGGTTTTGTTGAAATGTCCTTATTAATTTTGATCTCGGCAGATTGATCTAATCTATACTAATCTCATGGAGCCGCTGTATCATAAAGTCATGCTTTATGTTGTCAAATGCCTGCTGATAGTCTGTAAAACATACAACCACATCCTGTCGTTGGTCATAACATTTTTGTATAAGAAGTTTCATCGAAAATAATGCTTCCGTCGTTCCCAAACCTTTCATAAATCGAAACTGCGTTTCTCCACTCACTTCTTCGCACTTATTGACAATTCTGGAATGCTCAGAAAAGCTTTGAGGGCGTGCCCCATTAGGCTAATAAGTCTGAAGTCTTCACAGCGTCTAGGATTATGTATTTTGTTGTTGTTGGTACCAAATGGAGTATTTTCTCTTTATCAGATTGGCTATATTTAGTAATTTTTACCTAAAAATGGTTTAGATTTCTATTTTTTCCAAACAAACATAATTTAATTTTATTTTAAATTAAAAATTATTGCACCCAAAAATAACTTTCTTAAATAGAAACAGTAAGGTATCTTAAAATAACGTTTTTCTTATTCCAGACAAATTACTTAATTTTGCAAAAAAAACTTTAAAATGGCTTTGACGTCAAAATAGCCTTACTTTTTTAATTTTTTCGAGATGCTGAATTATTTAATTGTATTTTATTTGAAAAACTATTTGATGTGCCTCAAAATTTTTTACCAAAACGGTGTCTCGAATTTATTTCTTTTTCTCTTTCCACACTGAAAATTCTTTAATTGCGTTAGAGTAAAAATATGTCCTATCACACAAAAAAAATTCAGCGAATTATTAACGACATACGATAAAAAAAAAATAATGTACTTTAATATGACTTAGTTTTGTTGCTTCTCCGAATGATAAATCCATTAATTATGTTTTACTTTATATATATATATATATATATATATATATATATATATATATATATATATATATATATTTATATATATATATATTTATATATATATATATATATATATATATATATATATATATATATATATATATATATATATATATATATTTTATATATTTGTATATATAATTATACCTAAAGACTGATATTATTCAAGCTGATTATGCTCAGAGTCATCACTCCAATGGACCCAATAATTTTTAATATCAAAACTTCCCCATTGTTCGCCAGTGCACTTCTAGAAGAGAATTAGCAAAAGAAAAATTAAAGAAATTTCGACTCAAAAAGCCTTGAATTCATTCAAATAAATTATCCCAATACAAGTCGGCAAAAACAAAAAGGATTGTCTACAAATGTCTTAATTAACAACACTATTTTTGTACACACACATATATATAATATATATATATATATATATATATATATGTATATGTATATGTATATGTATATATATATATATATATATATATATATATATATATATATATATATATATATATATATATATGAGGCTGGTTTGAAAAGTCCGTGCAAAAATAAAAACTACTTACGTGTTTGGGGTAAACCTTTTTTTATTTTTCGACATAGTCTCCTTTAGGCTTATACCCTTTGTCCAACGATGTTCTAGTTTGTTGATCCCTTCCGAATAATAGGATTTGTCCAAGTCTGCAAAATATCCATTAGTGTCTGCAATCACCTCCTCGTTTGAATAAAATCTTTGTCCCGCCAGCCATTTCTTCAAATTGGGGAACAAATAGTAGTCCGAGGGAGTCAAGTCTGGAGAATAGGGGGGATGTGAAACGAGTTGGAATCCTATTTCCATTAATTTTGCGACCACAACTGCTGAGGTGTGTGCTGGTGCGTTGTCGTGATGGAAAAGGACTTTCTTGTGGGCCAATCGCGGGCGTTTTTCTTGCAGCTCGGTTTTCAAACGGTCCAATAACGATGAATAATATTCACCTGTAATAGTTTTTTTACCCTTTTCCAGATAGTCGATGAGGATTATCCCTTGCGAATCCCAAAAGACAGTCGCCATAACCTTTCCGGCCGAAGGAACGGTCTTCGCCTTTTTTGGTGCAGATTCCCCCTTGGTAACCCATTGTTTAGATTGTTGTTTGATCTCAGGAGTATAGTGATGTATCCATGTTTCATCCACAATGACGAAACGACGCTTAAAGTCCTCTGGATTCTTCTGGAACGGCTGCAAACCATCCTTGCAACACTTCACACGATTCCGTTTTTGGTCAAGCGTGAGCAATCGCGGCACCCATCTTGCGGATAGCTTTCTCATGTCCAAATGTTTATGCAAAATATTATGTACCCGTTCAGTCGAGATGCCCACAGCACTAGCAATCTCACGCACCTTAACTCTTCTGTCATCCATCACCATATCATGGATTTGATCAATGATTTCTGGAGTCGTAACCTCCACAGGCCGTTCAGAACGTTCAGCGTCACTTGTGCCCATATGCCAGTCCGAAAATTTTGAAACCACTTATAAACTGTTCCAATCGAAGGTGCAGAGTCACCATAATGTTTATCAAGCTTCTCTTTAGTCTCCTGAGGCGTTTTGCCTTTCATAAAGTAATGTTTAATCACCACACGAAATTCTTTTTCGTCCATTTCTTGAAAATCACTCACTCGACTTCCTTGATTCACACCAATGCCAAATACAAAGAAAATAGACCAATATGGCTGAAACTTGGTGTGTGTTCATTCAAGAGATGCTACTAACTAAACATGACCTCGTAACGCGCCGGTGGTGATATCTCTCGGACTTTGCACGGACTTTTCAAACCAGCCTCATATATATATATATATATATATATATATATATATATATATATATATATATATATATATATATATATATATCTTTTAAAAAAACCTGCGTTTACTCATGTATGATGTATATAATAATCAAAATCAACTGCTAAAAATGCACAAAGTACATATTTTAGCAGTGAGCCACTCTTCTCTCATCATGTGTCAATCCATCTCGGGATGCATTTCGCTTTATCACGGCTCATCAACCTAGCTAGGATCGACAAATAAGAGAACAAAACTCGCTCGGCTGACGAGTCGTGATACGGCGAAACACGTCCCGCGATGGATTGACAAATTTTCCTTTGTCAGTTCAAGGCGGGACGCTAACAGTGGGTCGGTGCTGAAATAGGGACTTTGTTCACTTTTTGTAGTTGATTTTTATTTTTTTTTAGCTAATTATTAGGGCAAAATATTGTATCTCAAAATGACGTTATTTTCTTCTTTTTTGCAGACAACAACTAGAGGGTTGCCTCTTGAAAAGCAAGAGCCACACCTCCTTCTTACGCCCTTCTCCCACAATATGTGACGCATCAGGTGATTCCAGGAGCTTCGAAGACCCCGTTAGCTTCGAGGATTCCGATAGGTGAGTTGGCTGAAGATCTCTGAGATATTGAGTTTTCTTTAGAATTAAGTATTTGCTTATAAACAGTGGCATCGTAGGTTAACTGTAGGCATTTTTTTTTTTAGCAATAGCTTACATAGAAAAATAAATTGCAACCTTTATTTTTCATGTACCTTCAAAATATTGATTTCTTTCTCATGGTCTTCCACAAATATTTATTACGGTTAGGTTGTTTTTTTTATGAACAAAGCACGTGTGCACCACAGAAACGACGCGTATGCGGAAAAAGCAATTCCAGTTGGTCTTGAATCGCTGTAAATTGTACTCAGCGGGAAACACAGTCTTGGGCAAATCATTTCAAAGGGATGATGTTCGCCATATGAAAGACTGCTTAAAAAGGGTTGTACCGAAAGTGACAAACTGAACCTTATAAGGATGTGATCTATTAGCACGACGTCATGCCAAACACGGTCGAGTGCCACCGCTCGAGATTCTTCCCATATGTGCTACATAAGATAGAACTCCTGTTGATCTTTTGCTTCCGAAAGTCATATTGATATTCGCTAATAATATTACATCCTTCTAGATATTTTAGAAGATGCGGATTGATAGCCTTTTCCATTACTTTCGAGATTATTGAAGGCAGTGCGACTGGTCAGTAGTTGTTTGGCAAGGTGTTGTTGCCTTTTTTGGGTATCGGTAAACTATAGCGCATTTTCAGCAGAAAGGAAATATTACCTTTTTGCAGAGAAGCCTACAGAAAACTGGCGTTAGTTCAACTATCTCAGGTATTGCATTAACACTAGAAGCTTTTTAGTGTCTTCTTTTAAATACGTTTTATGATAAGCTATCTGAAGGCAATATCGGGTTTCCTCGACTGCCCTATGGAAATAGTGGCTCATGTTTTTCTTTGTAAATTGACAGTAGAATGCGAAGCAAAGAGTTCAGCCAACTTGTTGGGTTTCTCAACAGGAGTTATTGAAAAAGTACTTTCTACGGTGTAGGGGATTTAGTGAAATTTTGACTAATGGCTTCAACGACTGAGCAAAAGGACCCGGAATTGTTGGGGTTTGGTATTACATGCGTCGTTAATGTGATTACGGAAATCGTTTGGGTGCGGTAAATATAATTGTTTACTGTTTGTACTTCTAAATCAGTGTATTTGGAAAACTTGTCATTGTATTTCTTCCGTAAGCGTAGGCTGTTATTACTTAGGATGTAATACAAGGTATGGTATGTTGTAAGCAACGGTTTGAAGGATTACTATGGTTCGATCCCAGTTAGTTACCAAGTATTCGTTCCATACCATATTTGCAATAAGGCATCTTATGCGCTTGTAATTATGTGATATTTCAATGCAGCCTAACAACCTCCTGTTATATTCTGTTTTGTCTCCAATATTTGACACCTTCTCTTTCAAAAAACTTTTTCTTATAGTGTGATTTGGAAACGCTCACAGGATTAAAAAAAAATCCGCCCTTAAATAAATCTTCTCTTCAAGTTGAAATTTACCCTCTTCAAAAATCAATTACTATGGGAGGGGGAGTAATTCTC
>CM032451.1:62559466-62671966 GCA_019049505.1 Pachyrhynchus sulphureomaculatus | reverse complement strand
AAGCGTCGTTAATGACATTCTTTTCCCCAACGTCCATGTTTTTCTCTCTGAGGCCAATCTTTTCTAACCCAGTGGTGTGTTTTGTCCCTACTATCCCAGAGGCACAAGAAACACGGATATTTCGTGTAACCACTTTGCTGCCCAAGAAGAAAGTTTACCATTTTTAAGTCTACAGAAATCATCCATTGATGTTCGTAATACTTTATCTTCTGCAAGACCAAAGCTATGGTATTATATTCTTCTTTCAGTTTCGTTGAGTGAGCTAGTGGTATTGAACCATATTTATTCCCATTATGTAGAAGGACACATTTTAAACTTCGCTTTGAACTGTCAATAAATAGGCGCCAATCATCTGGAATATATTCAGAAAGTCCCATTTCTTTCATGAGTCCCCTAATTTCGTGACAAAATACAAGATTGTCTTCTTGAGAAAAGAATGGTAGCAGATCTTTTTCTCTTGTACGGTAAAAGGTAATTTTGGTTCCTTGTTCCAGTAAATTTTTGTCGTTCAAAACCTAGAAGCCAGTACTTCAGAAGCTTTTTTTCGATAAATTGAGATCCCTGGTGAGATCATTTAATTCATTTTGATTGAAGCGTTGAGGAACTGATGACGTCCCCTCATAGTCACTGTTAGTTTCATTAGCATCAGAACTTTTATTAGCATCAGAAGAGCGATCAGAGGGAAAATATTCGTCATCAGAGATATGTGGTAGCTGATGAAATGTTGGAATCGGTATTTCATCTGAGTGCGGGATAGGGCGTATTGCCGAGTCTAAATTGGGATAAGTCCACTTACTGCGGTTATTTCGATTGATTCCATTAGTATTTACTAAACAGAAATAACAATCATTGAAGTGGTTTTTTGGTTCTCTCCAAACCATTGGTACGCCGAATTTTAGACATTTTCTTTTCCCGGTAGTCCACTGCCGTAAATGCTCTGTACAAGTTTTACATACGAGATGCGGGGCCCACGTTTTGTCCTGATCACCAAGCTTAACTTCAAAGTATCCAAGATACGCTCGCTTTACAAAGTCAGTAATAGTTTGTCTGTTTTGTTGAAACATGTATTCTCCGCATATATAGCAAAACACATCAGGTTGATTTACACAACTTCTTCTTGAACTGGAACCTGAACTCATTTTAATTTTGTTCAATAACACAAAAACACTCTATTCTTAACATAAAATAACACGCCGAATTCGATCTACTCTCATTAGTAAGAACGCACAAACTGACGAGACTTACCTGAGTTAGGTGATTAAAAGGGTCAGTTCAGGTACCTGATAGGCAATGGTTCCACTATTTATAGATTTACCTGGAATTTACTCAATTACAGACTGACAATAAAACCATTGTACCTACATTAATGAATATATAATAATTTTAGAACTCTCATAAATGAATATACTGAATAAAAACCACATTGGTAGATAAGTTGATGTATCTAAAAAAGTAGAGCTGATAGAGAAAAACGGATTGCATGTATAGATTTAGCGTCCCAAATATAGTTAAAATCAGCTCTAAAATCCCAGGCACCAAAACAAAAATATTTTTTTGTTGCCCTGTGTAATCTATAATATATATATAAAATGTAATGTCTCTCTGTCTGTCTGTCTGTCCATTAGTGCGATTATCACGCGAGAACCACTTATCCGATTTACCTGTCTTTTTTTAAATTCATACATATATTCTTTGGCCAGGTTATATAATAATAATAATAATCTATATCTATAATATATATAAAATGCAACGGCTCTCTGTCTGTCTGTCTGTCTGTTAGTGCGCTTATCCCTCGAGAACCACTTATCCGATTTACGTGATTTTTAAATTCATACATATGTTCTCTGTCCAGGTTATAGGTATATAGTTTATTACATCTATAATATATAAAATGCAACGTATCTCTGTCTGTCTGTCCGTTAGTGCGCTTATCACTGGAGAACCACTTATCCGATTTTCTAACTTTTTTTTTTAAAACATACGTGCATTCTCCGGCCAGGTTATAGGCTATATTTAATTACGATAGGTAGCATAAGGAATGAGCAGTGACGTAAAATAGTGAGTGAAGTCGAAAAAAGTTTTGCGCTAGCGCGTTCTCTTGCAATACACAGTCTAAACCATTAAATATGGAACAATATTACGTAGCAGAGAATATCTATAATCTATAATATATATAAAATGCAATGTCTCTCCGCCTGTCTGTCTGTCTATCCATTAGTGCTTTTATCACGCGGGAACCACTTATCCGATTTACGTGTCTTTTTTAAATTCATACGTATATTCTTTGGCCAGGTTATATAATAATAATAATCTATATCTATAACATATATAAAATGCAACGTCTCTCTGTCCGTCTGTCTGTCTGTCCGTCCGTTAGTGCGCTTATCACTGGAGAACCACTTAACCAATTTACGTGCTTTTTTTTTAGACATACATATGTTCTCTGGCCAGGTTATAGACTATATTTTATTACGTTAGGTAACATGAGGAATAAGCAGTGACGATAATAGTGAATCAAATCGGAAAAAAGTTTATGGCTAGCGCGTTCTCTTGCAATACACTGCCTAAACCACTAAATATAGAACAATATCATGTAGCAAAGGATATCTATAATATATATAAAATGCAACATCTCTTTGTCTGTCCGTCCGTTTGTGCGCTTATCACTGAAGAACCACTTATCCGATTTACGTGCTTTTTTTTAAACATGCTAAACCATTAAATATGGAACAATATCATGGAGCAAAGAATATCTATAATATATACAAAATGCAACGTTTCTCTGTCTGTCTGTCCGTTAGACTTCTCCGCTTATCACTGGAGAACCACTTATCCGATTTACGTGCTTTTTTTTTAAACATACGTATGTTCTCTGGCCAGGGTATAGAATATATTTTATTACGTTAGGTGACATAAGAAATAAGCAATGACGATAATAGTGAATCAAGTCGGATAAAGTTTGCCGCTAGCGCGTTCTCTTGCAATACACTGCCTAAAGCATTAAATATGGAACAATATCATGTAGCAAAGAATATAATATATATAAAATGCAACGTCTCTCTGTCTGTCTGTCTGTCCGTTAGTGCGCTTATCACTCGAGAACCACTTATCCGATTTACGTGTTTTTATAAATTTATACATATGTTCTATATAATTCGATATAAGCCTAGATAATGGGAGATAAGGAGAAATAATGGGAGATAAGTTGAAATAAGCCTCGATAATGGGAGATAAGGTGAGATAATGGGAGATAAGTCTAAATAATGGGAGATAAGGAGAAATAATGGGAGATAAGTAGAGATAAGTCTAGATAATGGGAGTTATGGTGAGATAATGGGAGATAAGAAGAAATAATGGGAGATAAGGAGAAATGTTGCGAGATAAGTCGAGATAAGCCTAGATAATGGGAATTAAGATGAGATAATGGGAGATAAGGAGAAATAATGGGAGATGAGCAGAGATAAGCCTAGATAATGGAAATTATGTAGAGATAATGGAAGATAAGGAGAAATATTGGAAGGTAAGGGGAAATAATGGAAGATACTTTATTACGTTGGGTAACATAAGGAATAAGCAGTGACGATAGTAGTGAATCAAGTCCACGCGAACGGAGCCGCGGGCCCTGCTAGTATGTATATATATATATATATATATATATATATATATATATATATATATATATATATATATATATATTCAGCCTTGGCTAAAAGTATTAGGCACCCTTTACTTCATTTCTTGTGTTTCAGGGTAAAAAATTAAATTCGTATGCTTTGTAAAATTGTATATTGAGGTAAAATTATGAAATATAAATTATTATTTGGTGTGTTCGCCCTTAGCTTTAATTACAGCAGCAATTCTTTGGGGCATGCTGCGTACAAGCCTAGTACATTCAGTTGTACTCATCCATCAAAGCGCTTTTTAGCGCTGCTTTTGATGTTATGCTATGCTCCCGTATCTTGCGCTTCAGAATACCCCAAAGATGCTCGATAGGGTTTAGATCTGGAGATTGCGCCGGCCAATCCAACAAGGCAATGTTAGTGTCTCTAAACCAGCGCATCGTAGCCGCTGATTTATGACAAGGTGCATTATCTTGCTGGAATTTGATGTCGTCTAAATTAGTGTCGCCAAAAACGCGCATTAGCGAAGGTATCAGTATAGTTTCTAGTACATTTATGTACTTTTGGCTGTTCATGCGGCCTTCACAAACGAACATTTAGCAGACACCTTTAGCAGTCATGCAGCCCCAGATCATAATGCTGCCTCCTCCGTTTTTTACAGTAGGTACCACGCAATCTGGATGGTATTCCTTGCCGACACGCAACCTCACGAATGTCACACCTGACGTTCCGAATAGCTGTAAGAATAGAAAAAATACTCAATTAAAAAATTAGTTATTATTTTAACTAAAATGGATTAAATCAAGAGTAATTGTATGTAGTTATTTGTTAAAATAAATCATATAAAAACTTACCTCAAAGTTGGATTCGTCGGACTATACAACATTAAACCAATCCTCTTCGCTAAAATGTTGGTGCTTCAGAGCCCACTCTAAGCGTCTCTGAAAGCCAAGGCTTCATTCTAGCTTGGCACCCTCTTAATCCAGCTTCTGTCAGTCTTCTTCTTGCCGTTCGAGAACTAATCGGCATCCCAGTCTCTTCCGACAGAGTTGCGGCGAGCTCAGATGATGTTTTTTTTCGATCTTTAATAGACTCGCGGATGTGTTTTCTGTCCTATCACTCATTAGTCTTACGTTTTCTGCCCGTTCTCATTTTTTTGGCAAGGGAACCAGACTCCACAAACCTTTTAATAGCACATTGCACTGCGCACTGAGAACATTTCACTAACTTGGATATTTCTACTTAGGACTTGCCTTGTTCATGTAATTTTTGATTTTTAATTCGTTTTTCGAATCAAACTCACTTTTCTTAGGCATTTCTTAAATATAAAAATGTCCAGTTCACAAATAAAACACACACGGAAGCTTCTTGCCACTACAAGTAGTAAAAAGAGACTGATAAAACATTAAAAATATTTTTCAAAAACCTCATTATTGAGATTGTCTATTGTTGAAGTTAACTTTTGACAGCGCCGCCTATAGCATTGTTAAAACAATTAGCCTTTTTTTTAAATATTTTATGAGTTTCACGTATTTATTAGGGGTGTCTAATAATGTATATGTATATATATATATATATATATATATATATATATATATATATATATATATATGTATATATATATATATATATATATATATATATATATTATATATATATATATATATATAATTTTGTCCTGTCCTTGTCACACCAACCTCGTTTTATTACTTCATATTTTCTACTTGCATTAAAATATGTATAGCTTTAAATGAATCATTTCTTTTCAACTTTCAAATATTAATTATGTTGATAAAATATTTGGCAACGTCATACTTCCCCTATTGTTCTAATCAAGGCTCGCGCTACAAATGTCAATGAAACCCAATAACCAAGTAAAATTTGCATGTTGGTACTTTCCTTTTTCTATTGATTTAATCAATAACAACTAACTAGTCAATAACCGTAGAAAAAAATGAAGACTAGGAATTATTTTTTTAATATATTTTGCATACAATACTAAAGTGTAAAGTATATTTTTTGTGGGTGTTACCTGTTCGGCTTTTAATTAAGAAATAGTACATTGTTTAGAACTACTATTAACTGTAACTAAATCAGTTAACGAAAACAAATAATTAAATAAAAGCGGTCAAGTGCAAGTTGGACTTGCGCAATTAGTATTCCGTACTGTGATTGCCTTTAGAATAAAAATTTTTGTTACGGAGGTATGCAGGGATCAGTGGCTTCACAAAACACTCCTCAAATGAGATTTCAATAAAAAAATTAAGAGCCCAGATTACAAACAAGTCTAGTGAGATATTGACTCGGCAGGCTAATCAGACCAACCAGAATAAGAACAAAAAGTTCCTAACATGTATATATCTTCTTCTTCCGACTTATAGCTAGGCATTATTGCCTGCTTTCTTTGTTCCCTGCTCTATAGATCGTTGCTCCATCCCTTTCTCGAACGTCCCATTGATCTTCTTCCATTCGGTGATTTGTCTCTTGCTCTTTGTACTGTCCTGTTGTTTGCCATTCTTCCTATGTGTTGATCCCATTCCCCTTTTCCTCTGATCTACTGGTTGATATTTTCTATATTACATGCGCCTCTTATGTCTTCACTCTTTTCTCTATCCCTCAGTGTCTTGTTTGTACATCTCCTAAATATTCTCATTTCAGTTGATTCTAGCATCCTCTGTGTTATACTTGTATCGGATCTTGTTTAACGTGTGTAAGTCATTACGGGTCGTATTAGCTCTTGTATATTCTTGTTTTGGTCTCAACGGAGAGGAATTTATTTCTAAATATGGTATCATTGAGGCCTCCCGCTATCCTATTAGCCTTGTTGTATTGTTTTGCTGTAAAATTTATATAGCAGCCTTTACAGGTCGTTCTCGGTCTCAGTCATTTTTATCGCGTCATCTGCATAACATATAATTTTAATTTCTCTATTACCCGTCTTTCGATATTCTTTATAATTTCATCCATGATAATATTAAATAGAAGAGGACCCCTGCCTGATTCCAGATTCATAGTTGATTGGTTCTGTCATTCCTTCTGCTAATCTTGCGACTACATTATTATCTTTATATGTATTCTCGATAGTTTTAATTAGGTCTAATGGGATGTGCCTGTTATATAATAGATGAATAACGTCTTCTATTTACACATTGTCGAAAGCTTTTTTAAGTCTATCAGGCATAAGTATGCTGGAATGTTGTATTCTATGGTTGCATATACCTTAAGATCTAATATGTATTTTCACGTTTTTTTCTTAGTCATTAATGTAAAATAGTTATAACATCTTAGCCACCTAATAGCTAATCAATCGATCTAACTTAGTGGTAAAAGTGCAAAACAAATATTTACTACCAAAATATTTGTTTAATTCAAAGCAAATAAAATAAAATTATTTTTCTCGGTACCTAGTGCTTAACCTAGTAGCTGTTAGTCCCGATTCAATTCCCATTCGACGAAATAAACCTTCACTATTTTGTCGGTCAAATAGTTTTTTTTATATACTAGATAAATTGTCAGACGAAATGCACTTACAATAATTTTCGCTCAATCCACACTTTATGGAGACTATTCCAGAATTTTTTCAAAATTTTTTTGATCAGTACTATTCGAGTTTAGTAAAAATGGGGGTTGGAGGGGAAGAAATTATACTATTCTCCTAAATTAGAGTTTCGCGTTTAAAACTGGTTCCTCGGGGGTTTCTGGGGTCGCTGAATCTATTTTTTAACCTCCATTTTCACCCCTCCAAAGGGTGCGTATGATCAAAATAACCTCGAAAATAGATTCAGCGACCTCAGAAACTCCGAGGAACTAGTTTTGAACGCGAAACTCTAATTCAGGTGAATATCGCGATTTCTTCCCCTCCAACCTCCATTTTCCCACCTCAAAAGGGTGCATATGATAAAAATGACCCCGAAAATAGATTTAGCGACCCCAGAAACTCCCGATGAACCAGTTTTGAACACGTAAACTTGAAATCACGTGAACTTCGAAATTTCTCCTTCCGGTTCCGTGCGGCTGTTTACAATTTTAAAAAATTTGGAAGTTATATTTTGCAAATCAGCTTCCTTACGTTTATCTGGAATTTTTTTTTTTTTAAATATCTGATTTCATTTTAATTGAGGGTTCTAGACAATTTTGAACGAAAAATCAGATTCCTGGCGCACAGTTCACCGTACGGAACATTAATTGCGCAAGTCCGACCTGCAGTTGGCCGGTTTTTTCTTTCTAATTAATTAATTATTATTTTTATTCTGTCGAATAACAACATTTTTTTAAACTGTACTGATGTTGGAAGTTCATCTGAAAAGTTTATTTGTTTTTGTATATGTATGTTAAATCAGCAGACACATTAACAAAAAAACAACTTCCTGTTTATATTTCCATCGTTATCTTGTGCTCCTTTAATAGACAGAAGCAATTTTCTACCTTTCAGGTGAAGAGTAATTTAAATTCATCAATAAATCGCGAACAGCCGTCGTCGCAGTGGTAATATTAATCGATAGGTTATCGTCGGTAGCAGGGAGTCTATTCTGAAATCATTTTTTTGCAATATTTAATTGAAATTGTTTTTGTTTTTTTTCTAAAGCCCTCCAGTTTCATACTTTTGACACCATTCTTTTCCCACAAGAGCTTTTTTAGAGGGCCGCGAAGTGGAAGCCAAATCTCATGCGGGAAAAAACTCCCATCTCAAGAACAATAGGGAAAGACTGAGGATTTTTGTAATGTTAGATTGTTCAATTTGCACTGATTTGCCCTCCATCAGATTTTAATAGAGAATTTGGTCATGATAAACGGGTGCGCCAAGATTATTCGAAGGAACCTCATGTCTTAATCTTCTGCACTCCATTGGGAACTAGAGCTCTTCAGTTGCGTATCACAGATGGTAAATCGTGAATTTTCGACCACAATACAAAACGCCAAAGTTGGGAGTGGCACACTTCAAATTCTCCTGTTCCAAGAAAACAAGGAAAAAACAGAAAAATCCAGAATTATATCGATATTTATTTGTTTTTTTTTTTGAGCAATTAGGAAGTCGTTCATAAGGAATTTGTGTATCCAGTACAGTATATACAGTGTATACAGCAAAGCAAACTTTTTCGGAAGGTTCAGGACGAGATACCGAGGAGGTGCGAACAGGCATCGCACGCATTTGAATACTGCACCACGACACACCCCATATCCCACAGCACTCTTCATTTATAAATTTGTGGCGAAAATATTTTGGGGCTCCCGAATCATCTGATCGGGAAGTCATCTCAGTCCCTGTGTTTTATTTTTATTTCTTCCTGCCTAAAAACCATTGGAAGAGTGTAATTTTTTTACTTTGAATAGTAATTATTAGGGCGTAATTGACGAGCTAATATCCTTCCAGAACTGCTACGAATAATCGAAACAACGCCTTCATCTCTGCGTGCTGCCCAAGAGAACTATTTCGAAGAGAATAACCTTGACTCGTCAAGAAGAGATATACTATATTGTTAAAAATTACTTTTCTGTCACCCTCACGTGCTTTGAGATTTTTTTTCTCTACGAAATGTAAATCGCGACAAAATGAAGCATATCTTCTGTGGAAAGGATATACAGTCTGTCAAGTAGGAACGTTAAAGATCGTATTCTTGAAAAAATGTGTTTCCAGAACATTTTTTTCCATCAATGTATTCTTTGGTATGCTAACAACGGCGCAATTACCTTAGTAAGTTGTCTAATTGCCTCCTGCGTCAATAATCGCTTGGCATCTTCGAGGCATGCTGTCGACGAGATTTTCTGCAATGATCTGCAAATTTTTCGAATCTCATGAGACAACTGAATCAAAATCCTCAGAGTCTTAACTCTGGGCTTTCTCTTTACAAGAGACTAAACGTTTTCACCAGGGTTGACGTCCGGCGATTGTGAGGACCATTCTAGTATCTTATAGTAGGTTCAAGCGAGCCGCTTCGCAAAGAGATTTTCGTCCAGCAAAAGTTTTTTTTACGTGCTTTTGAATTTGACATCATGAACGCGAAAATATTGTCGAATGGTCTCATAGGACACATTCAAATCCGATCTTCTTAATTTTGCCGCTTCTTGACGCAGCGTCAATTTCGGATCTCGTGAAAACAAAGACACTATTCGTTTTTCGACTTTCGGAGTGACTTTGCCTACTGAGCCACGTTTCGGCAAGTCATCAACATTTTTCGACTCGTTTAAACGATTTACCCACTTCTTCACGAACGATACCGACTTTTTAATATATTTAGTGGCCGTGGAATGTGCCATTTTAGGCCTCTTTGGATGGGAGCAAAGAAAGACTACCTCGAATCGACGCGCAAACAAGTGACTCATTTTGGATTTTACGTGATTTCGACGAAAGTTCGGAATCGATTGACACTTTTACTAAAATGCGTCGTAGACAAAGGTTTCATTTACCGATTTTTTGTTAAATCTCTAGAATCGCAACTACCAAAATTGAATTATCGCCGATACGTTCTTACTTGACAGATTGTATATAGGCGTTTCATAGGTAAAGTAGTTGGAGAATAGATCCCCAACCTACAATTTTACTTTTTGTTACGGCCCGACCTTCCGTGATTAAAGTTGAAGAGGAAGTGATCCATTAACCTTTTTTTTACTTAAAAACAGACCATTTTAAGCTGAATGCCAATGATAAAGTTTATGCCATTAAAGGTAAGTTGTTCCAATTAGATTGCTGGTCACGATCTTTTAAATTTGTACTTGATGGTTTGTTTTTCGTTATTGGTAATAGTACTTTCGACGCGAAAATTGCCTTTTAGGGTTGCCTTTGGAATATTCTTTTATAAGAAATGAGTGAAGTGGCCAACGTTTCCATGTTTTGATTCAGTTTAGCCTTCTAGCTTTAGCTAATCAGGTTCGACACCACATAGAAAAATTTACTATATATAGAATTCAGGTAGTATCGGGTCTTCCGTTAAGGACTTGACAACTTTTTTTTGAAATAAAACGCAATCCATTTGAGACATTTCGAAAATTTTACTATCGGCTTGAAGTACAATCAAAACATTTATGTATGGAATTCGACTTCATTCATATGTCCACCACGGGCACGTTTGCAGCGGTCGATTCGTTGAACCCAATTTTCGATGACTCGGCCACACATTTCGACGGAAACGGCCGCTATCTCTCTTTCAATATTGGCTCTGAGCTCCTCTAACGACGCAGGCTTGTTAGCATAGACCAATGATTTAACGTACCCCCATAAAAAGAAGTCTAGAGGTGTTAAAGCACACGATCTAGGCGGCCATTCGACGGGACCATTTCTCGATATAACACGTTCACCGAATTTAGATTGCAATAAGTCGATTGTTACACCCGCTGTGTGGCTTGTGGCGCCGTCTTGTTGAAACCACATATCATTAATGTCTAGCCCATGCAATTGATCAAAGAAATAACGTTGCAACATGCCTCTGTAGCGACCTCCATTGACTGTAACGTGACGGTTATTTTCATCAACGAAAAAGAACGGCCCAATGACACCACCGGCATGAAAATCGCACCAAACAGTAATTTTTTGTGGATGAAGTGATGTTTTTCTTCAAGCACATGAGGGTTTTCACCTGACTAATAACGCATATTCTGTTTGTTGACGAAGCCGTTTATCCAAAAATGCGCTTCATCACTAAAGATGATTTTGCGATGAAATTGGTCATCTTCTTCCAATATTTCTAGAGCCCAATTCGAGAACGTACGTCGCTTCATATGATCGAGTGGCTTTAGTTCTTGAGTTAACTTTAACTTATAAGGGTGCAGGCCACGATCCTTTCTCAAAATTCGCCACAGTGTGGTCTGAGCGATGCCCAATTCTTGAGAACGCCGTGAAATCGACTGTTTTGGTTCGTTTGAGATGGACGCTTGAACGGCAGCAATATTCTGGCCACTTCGACCAACCCGTTGTCTCACTGGCACGGGAACATCCAGCAGCGAATATATTAACTCAAAATTTTTCACTAGACTATGAATTGCTTGTCTACTGGGACGAGAATTACGACCAAAAATTGGCGTTAACGCTCTTAAAGTTGCAGTCACCGACTCCAAATTTTGGTAGTAAATTTTAATTATTTGTAAACGTTGTTCGTTCGTGTACTTCACCATGATGAAAATGTTGACTTTACTGAATGTTTTGACGTTGATAGTTCGGTGATTGGCTTAAGGGTGCGTTCACAGTGAAATTTCAAAGTTGTCAAGTCCCAAATGGAAGACCCTTTAGTAATTGGGTGTCAATTGCAAACATCTATAAAAGACGCCATCTTTAAGTTTAAAAGGCTGTTCTTACTTAGCCAATGCTTCGTTTCACTTCCCCATTACAGCCCTTCCTTTCTTTAGAAAAAACCCCAATTCCTCCGTTGACGTTTAAAGTTTTGCCCTGTTGTCCACAAATTACCATAATTTATTTTGACAATATTGATGCACAGTTTATTTTTTTTATCGTTTACCTCCCCGCCTAAGTCTGGGAGGTGATTTTACCTTTTTTCATATCCTAAGGATATCGGCGAGGATGTCGCCATGTCGTATGAACATTCGTTTACGCTTCCTTAGACTAGACTGAAAGTCTTTGAGGTTGTTAGCTAAGATTGAATATCATTTATTGCGAACCAATTGGCTTTGGTACTTTAGCTCTTCATTCTTTAGCGTTAACTAAAAGTTTTCTCAACGTAGATGACTGGAAAGGATAGTACGCATTCTGGACATATTTCTTTTAATACGCGGACTTCTGTGTTCAGATCTCAGTATTAATGCGAATTTCAACTGCCTATTGTCAGCATACTACTCAGTATATATCATCACACTACACCAAACACTTTATTTTTGCACTCGCTGCGCGATTCGCTAACCATGTTAGCTTCATCAGGAGTGATGATTGATTGTTAGTCATCATTCCTGATGAAGCTGACATAGTTAGCGAGACGCGCATCGAGTGCAAAAATCATGTTTGGTGTAGTGGTGATATATACTGAGTAGCGTCATTGTTCCAAAGATTCCACATTGTCAACTTGATTGTCAGCATAGTTCTGTTATTACTGTGATGTCCATAATTCCGATTTGTTACCACATTGGTGACAGGTAAAGACCAGTGTTACGATTAAGGTCGTTGGGATGACCTGCCGAATTTTCCTAAGATAGAAAAAAGAATTTGCTGCAAGAATCTTTGATTCGTCCTGTTTCATGCTGGTTTTCTGCAAGAGCTAAAATATAAATGTTCATTAATTTTGGTACTTATTTTCCGTGTTCCGTACAAATCACTTCGGTGTCCGTCCGTCTGTCACATTCGATTTTCTCTGAAACTATTCGACAGAGAGATCTGAAATTTGTCACAAATATAGAAATTGATGGCCCAATCAGAGCCGTATGGTTTTGAAAGTTAAATTTTTTATTTAAGGAGTTAGTTTTGGGGGGTGAAATTTGAAATGAAAAAAATCCATTTCATCAAGTGGGGTGTCAAATCAAAGCTTGTGAAAACACAAGTTCATTTGACACCCTACAAGAATTATTTTCAAAAAATGGCTCTTCCCCCACCCTATTTCGAAAAGTACTGATCAAACAACTTTGAAAGAATTCTAGAATAGTCGAAATAAAGTGTAGATTGAGCGAAAATTATCACGAGTGCATTACGTTTCATAATTTTTCTGGCATAAAAAAGCTATGTGACATGACAGAATGGTGAAGGTTTGGAAAATTGGGAATTAAACCGGTGCCAAGAGCTACGAAATATCAATATGTATTCGGTGCAATCAGTAATATCATGATGACTAGTGACCAACGGATAGGTACCGAAGACAAAATAACTTTATTTTGTTTGTTTATAATTAAAAAAATATTTAGGTAGTAAATATGTATTTTAAACTAGTAGTAAACTAGATTCTAGATTGAGCTATATTCATTTATCGGTTATTAGGTTAATTTTTATTTTAATGGTAATTGCACGAGTCCAACTTGCACTTGACCGGCCATTTATGTGTACTAATATTTTTCTGCTCGTTTTCACCGACCGGTAAATTTCTTTTTCCATCCTATGAAAATTTGGGAGTCCATCGTAATATCTAACCATCCCAACAACCTTTATCGTGACACTGCTCTTTACATCTCATCTATCTGGGAACAGTCCCTCCATGATGTCTCAAACCCTCACCATCCCACCCGGTCCTGTGATATATGTTAATAGGCGTGTCCAAGCGAAATTAAACCAGCTTCGTGCTAGATTCCGAAGAATTCAATTCTAGGAATAAGCTCTGGAGAAGCCGATAGGATGATCAGCGAAACGTCAACAGTACTTAATCGATCGACACGGAGAAATCCAGAAGAGTTACAGCTATTATCGGAATTATGTTTCGCCACTACTATTTTCACAGTGTTTGTATAATTCTAAATGAATTATTCGAAGTCTTCACAATTCTTGGCATTTGCTGATATTTATCCAACATCGCACCTCACGTTGAATTGATGGGTAATTTGTTGTTTTTAAACTTCTGTAAAAAAATGTCGTCTTGTCCCGGGCTTTTTTGCCACTCGATTATAATCGTACTAATGTGTTCAAAAATTCTTATATTCAAAACATGAAATTTATCCACGTTCTTACTAGAATAAGTCTTAAATAGAATTTCTTTAAAATTTTTGTTAAGGTATAGGTTCAGGTTCAAACGAATCCCTGTGAATTGTGGAAGCAAATGAGCCCCATCTACTGTTGCCTTTTTTTGGGAAATCCCTCTTTTGATGGTCTTCATTCAGAACTCGGGTGTATTGTTTCGTGTTCAAAATGTGCATGGTTGATTTTAAAATCCCCAGTTAATCTTTAATTAATCTTGTGAGGGATTTTTTTCGTGATAAAGTTACAAGTTTTTCGGAATATTTTTTATATGAATTATTGTCTTATTTTTGAACCTTGAATATGTACTTGAAATATAACTCGCTATTTTCTAGACTCCCTGTAAAAGATAAAATACAAAAAAGGGTAAAACTTGCATTTTTCATTATATCCTAAGCATCAATCAGAAGTACCGCAATTTTACCTTGAACCCACATTTCTAAATTAACTTTTTGTCATCATTATACCCCATTGTCCTTGATTTAAATAATTGAATGTCACTCTGGGCGAGGCCGTAATGGAGAAATAATTACGGTTATTATGACCGCCGAGCATAGCGTAGCAAAAATTTTTTTATTTGTGACTTTTTGCGTTGTGCTAATGGCTTAATTGGGTAGATGGTTCGCATATGTATAGGGTGTTGTCTAGTGACTAATGAGAAATAAGTGAAGCGACCTAAAAGTAAACAATTAATGTTAGTGTTTTGATAAAAGGTGTCTTGAGTACAATTAGGCATCTACCCGTAACATTAGCAAAAAAAGTCCAACCAGACTTATCAATTTATTTAATTATCCTTTATAAGTGGTTGTTGATGTTCTTCTTCGTGAGTTTTTGGTGTGGAGTCAACAAACGCTGCAACAATCCCGCACTCAGCTTGCAGCTGCTTTTGCAGCAATCTCACGTAGCTTAATGCGGCGATCTTTCATCATGATACTATGAATTTTATCGACGATTTCTTCAGAAGAAAGCTCAAATGGACGCCCTGAATTAGCAGCATCTACAATGCTCGTACGGCCCCGTTTAAATTTATTTAGCCAGGAATAAAATCTTGAGTAAAGTAAATCCCAAGATATAAGATCTTGCATTTTTACTTTTTCAATGGGGTAATAAACGACCCTATTAAGGTTTTGTGCATAGTTGCCAGGTATTACGATAAACGTATTTTTATTTTACCTGCTTTGTATACCGCCCTCACTTGCACCTGCAATCATATTGGATCTGTTTTTACCTATATATTTACTACCTGGCAACCCGGTTTAGAGCCCTTTAAGTATTTGATAATATAGGCCTAATGACCACAGGTCCCCTTTAGGATTCGAAAAATACTTTTTATTTTATTTTTATTTTTAGTTTTACTTACAACGTAACGGTTCTATTTTAATTATGTGGCGTGCGTCCGTGGAAAAATTGCAATAGTGGCTATCACAAGAGAAAAAATTTATCACTTGACGCTAAACAAATAGTGAAAAATGTTTACGACAATTTGGTAAAAAGAAATTTGAATAAACAAAGTGCTTTGCAAGAAACCAGTGAACTAACAAAAACCCCAATTTCTACGATTAAGGGTATTGTAGGAAAACCATCACTCAGGAACAGGAAAAAACGGGAAAGATTTTCAAATGCATCATATAGACGATTGTGAAAAAAGACGTCATCAGGAGAAAAATATATTCTATGTATGAAAAGCAGTTGGTGCCGACACTAGACAAAATAAAATTAAGACTGATGCGGGACGGGACCAATATATATTGTGGCCGATCAATCCTTCACAGAATTCTCTTAAGAACGGGGTTCACGTTGCGAAAAATCAACAAAAGGCAAGTTGTGATGGAGTTACAAAGATTACGAATCTTGCGACATACTTATTTATAAGAAATTAAGAAGTATCGATCAGAGAATTGGCCAGTAATTTACCTTGACGAAACATGGTTCAATACCCATGACACCGTGCAATAAGAGTGGGTTGACAGCAGTACAAAATGTCAAACTAAGGCACCTTCAAATAAAGGTAAACGAATAACCATTTTGCATGCTGGATCTGAAAAGGCTGGGTTTCAAATTGTCTACTATTATCTGCAAAAAACATAAAAGATTCTAGTTTGGACTATCACGAACACACGACCACAGAACTTTTTGAAAGTTGGTTTTAAAATTCCCTTTTGCCAAAGGTTCCCGAACAGAGTGTTATGGTTATGGACAATGCAAGTTATCATAGTCGGCTACTAAATAAGGTTCCTAATGCAGCCAACACCAAATCGGAAATACAGGAATATATATTAGAAAATGACATTTATTTTGACTTTAGTTATAAAAAAGTGATCTTTTGGAAGTTTCAAAGACTACAAATTGAAAAAGAAATATGTTTGTGATAGTATGGCTGAGAAAATGGGACACACTATTTTGCGGCTTCCTCCGTATTATTGTGTGTTTAATCCAATTGAACATATTTGGCATCAAGTTAAATCAAAAATAAGGGCACAAAATGTTTCTCCGACTTTCAGCGTGTCAGTGGTTGAAATAATATAAAACCACAGATAATTACCTCAGCTGATGATAGTGATAGTGAAACCGAATTATGCCGCAGTCCTCTTTTTTAATTAAAAATCTCTTACCACTGCACGATATTCGGCTTTATTAATTTCTTCGAAACGTATAACACCAATGACATACGATAGCTGCGAATAAACAAATCTTGGTTGCATCCGTTTGAAACTTTGACCACAACCGTTACAAGAATCACGGTTACCAACAGTCATGCCGCTTAACAAAATTTCCCGCCATTTCGTAGAAATTTACCAACTTATCAATTCACTTAATAACACCTGCGACCGGAAATCCATGAGCAAACCACCCGTTTAATCTTTAAATGTCGTTAAAGTAAACCAACAAAAAGGCTCGTCGTAAGGTAAGTACAGATCTCTCTCGACAATGAACGATACTTTTCAAAATTAACAGGTGGGTTTTGAAAAAAGTGTCAATTCGTAATTGGAAACGTCACCATTTTGATTTAGTATTGGTCTAGCATCTATAGAGTAAACTCTTCAGTAGGTAATGATTATTTTGATTTAATTTCACGCTTTTTTAGTCCGGCTAGACGCCGATTAAAATGTTCCGCTCCAAACGCTTTGCTAAATAATAACGTAAACTTTCAAAAGTTAAAAAAAAAACGAACTAGAAATTAACCACTGACCTGTTCATAATGAGAGAATCATTATTGGGTAATATTTGTGTTAATTTTATCTTAAAGATACAGGATGTGTCACTTAAATGCAGACAAAGTTAGCAATTTGTTTTTGTATTAGGCGAAATGTAATAATTGCAAGAAAATCGTTTGTATGTCCCTTAAGGGACTCTTTTAGGGTTTAATTACGCACTGTAACTCCCGCTTTCTTAAATTACTACCTCAGTCTTCGCCTTGAAGCATTCGTACGCTCATTGCAACGCCCCCTCGTCCATATTTGTAAATGTACGAACCAAAGCGCTGCTCAGGAAGTGCGTGACCCATCGATGCAAACAAGTGGTAATCGGAAGGCGCCAAGTCTGGTGAGTAAGCCGCATGGGGTAGAACTTCCCAGCTGAGTGCTTCCAATGTGTCGCGAACTGGTTTTGCCGTATGTGATGGAGCATTGTCATGAAGAAAATGACTTTGTGTTGCCTCTTTCGGTATTCTGGCCTTTTTTTCAAGCAGCGAACGGTTCAAATCGGTCAATTGTTGTTGGTAACGTTTAGTATTAACCGTTTTCCCAGGTTTTAACAGCTCTTAATAGACCATGCCCTTCTGGTCCCACCAAACACAGAGTATCGTCTTGCTGCCAAAGCGATTCGGTCTTGCGGTCGATGCGGATGGTGCGCCTGGGTCTACTCATGATTTTTTGCGCTTGGAATTCTCAAAATAAATCCACTTTTCACTCCCTGTAACTATACGATGCAATAGCGATTTCCTTTTGTACCGAGCGAGCAAAATGTCACACGTGTTCTTGCGCTTTCCATTTATCTGTCGTTCAACTCATATGGTACCCATCTACCGGTCTGAATCTTTCCCATCTCTCGTAGCCGATTGGAAACAGCTTGTTGACTAACGCCCAATTGTTCGGCGAGTTGTTTTTGTGTTTCCGAATCATCTTCGTCCAACAATGCTTGCAATTCTATCATCTTTTTTTTTTTGGCGGTTTTCCACGTTCCTTGTCTGCAACATCGAAGTCACTACTTTTGAAACGCCGAAACCATCATTCACACTTATCTTGTGATGGAGTATGTTCACCATAAGCTTCTCGAAGTAATCGGTATGATTCAACAGCAGTTTTCTTCAAATGAAAACAAAAAATTAATGCTGTCCGCGAATGCTCTTTGTTCGGTATAAATTTCGACATATTGAACACAACAACACAACACTATGCACACACTTTTCCAATTTATCACTCGTGCGCGTCTGACACTTGTTGATAACATAACAAAATGGCGCAGTGTCAAATCTTTATAGCACAAACTGCATTGGTGTACTATCTGTTGTCTGAAATTTCATACTTGTACACCTGGTAGATGACTCATGTGTGCAGGTGCTCCGTCCTGCTAGAATACGTACTGTCTCCCAAGGGCTGCGATTTCCTTTTACCGGTTCACTACCGTCGTCAGAAGAAGTAAATAGACCTCTTTTGTGACAGTTCTCCCCTTTCTAGAGTATTGCTGCTGCATGACGTCACCCTCTCTAGAGACAACGCTTAGGACATGGATACCTGCCGAAAACTTCATCCTAACTTCTACGGGGACATTTTCGGAGTCGTGGGTAAACCCAGCAACGGTCCACCGGTTGAGATTTAACAGTAAAAACTCGTCAGAAAAGGACTGACGTTGTTCGTAGCTTCGTTTTGTAACAAGTACAGAAGCAAGTGTCAGCGAGTAACTCTCTAAATTTTGCCATCCTAAAACAGCATTTGTCGTACTTCTATCATGTGGGAGTTGCAACGTTAGGCATTTCCTGCAGTTTGACGCAAGGTGGCCTCACCTACACCCAATATGGTCTTTAATTCTCTTAATGATTGCCCGTGTCCCCTGAGATGAACTCTTAGGCTTTTTGAACACCTGACCAGATCCTTATTGGGATCTGTGTCTTGAATGGCTTTTCCCACCGTACTAGCTCAACAAGCACTAAACTCTTTAAACAGGGTAGGAAAAAGAAGAAAAGCTGAATGACTGAAGAAATCCTTAACATGATGGAAGAAAGACGGACCCACAAGAACAGAGATAGAACAAAATACTGAGAAATTCACAGCAAGATAAGAACTAAAATTAGAGAAAGTAAAGAAAGTTGGCTTTCCGAGAGGTGTGAAGAAATAGAAGAGTGCGAAAAAAAATATGACCACTACAACATGCATACAAAGATAAGAGAACTGACAAACAAGAAGAAATACACTGGGGAATCGAAGAGCCTAGCCGACGGTAAGGTAAGGTAAGCCCCTCAAATCATAAAGATTTGGGAGGCTTATGTCGAGCAACTGTTTGACGTTGACCGTCCTAGTGGATGTTCACTGAAGGTTGATACTGATGCGAGTCCTCCCATTCTAAGAGCGGAAGTGGAGAAGGCTATTTTAACTCTTAAAAACAACAAAGCACCAGGTAACGATGGCATTCACGGCGAAATCCTGAAAATCTTGTGCGAAATGAACAGCCAGTTTCTCGACACTCTCATCACGCTTTCCTGAGGACTGGCTACAGTCAATCTTTGTGGCCATACCGAAGAAACCGAACGCAAAATCTTGTGATCAACACCGAATGATAAGCCTGATTAACCACATCACCAAGATTATATAATTTGCAAAAAATGTGAAGAAAACATCGGAGAAAGAAAAAAAAAAAAGAAAACATAACCAATTACTTAAAAGAATTCAACTTCATAGTCTAATCTATTTATACCAAACTAACTCTAGTGGGCGCTAAATGATCTTAGCTGTCGATGCGCCCTGCCCAACAGAAATAAACAAACAAACAAACATCGGAGATACACAGTTCGTTTTCGAAATGCCCTTGGTACAAGAGAAGCGCTCTTCAGCCTACAGGTTCTTATTCAGCGCTGTAGAGACATGAATAAAGATGTATATATGTGTTTCATAGATTACACTAAAGCTTTCGAAAACGTTAAACACGATCAACTGCCAGAGATACTCCATCAGATTGGAAACGATTCCAGAGACATCCGGTCTATAGTCAATCTTTACTGGGGACAGTCGACTATAGTGAAAGGAGGGTCTGCGTTAACGAAGAATATTGATATCAAGAAAGGTGTGCGTCAGGGTTGCATTTTGTCTCCCCTCCTCTTTAATATCTACTCAGAAGAAGTATTCGAGATGGCGCTAGAAGAAAGTACTGAAGGCATAAAGATAAATGGAGAAATACTTAATGACATAAGATATGCTGACGATACAGTAGTACTCGCTAGCAGCATAGATTAGCTAAATAGCCTGATGGAAACGCTACAAAGAACAAGTGAAGATTATAGGCTAAGCCTAACCAACAACCAGCAAGACAATTAATACTAAACAACCAGAGAATTGAACACATAGAATCTTACACCTATTTGGGAACAATAATTAACTCAAGATGGGACCAGGAAACAGAAATACGTGTGAGAATAGAAAGAGCGAGAGCATCGTTTAATAATATGAAGCGCATATTTATCTCCAACAGTATAACCCTACCTCTTAAAATCAGACTGCTCTAATATTGTATATTTCCAGTACTGTTGTACGGAGTAGAAGCGTAGATAATGACCGAAACGCTCATGAAAAAGGTTGAGACCTTTGAAATGTGGGCGTACAGACGTATCCTGCGAATATCTCGGACGGACCACTAACTTAGAGGTACTGCGTCGGATCTGTAAGGAAAGAGAGGTGGGAATAAGTATTAAGAGAAAAAAGCTGGAATACCTCGGACATCTTATGAGGCACAGTAAATATCGGATACTTCAGTTAATAATCCAAGGAAAGATAGACAGCAGGAGGGGACTCGGGAGAAGAAGACACTCTTTGCTCCAGAACTTGCGCCACTGGTTCGGGCTGTCATCTGCCCAACTGTTCAGATCTGCCGCAAATAACATCAGAATGCCATGTTAATAGCCAACGTTCGCAACGGACAAGGCACTTGAAGAAGAAGAACTAGCTCAATTTTTCTCGGATTTCTCTGAGGGCGTATATTTCGCCTCAATGCTGTGTAGCCTGTCCCAAAATATAAGATCCGGTTTTTTGCCTTTTTAGGTGGGCAATATAAAAGTTCTGACCTTTTGTTTATGATAGGTTGCAGAGATGAACTTAAGAATTTTATTCTTTAATGCAAATAAATAAAATTATAAGTGTTTTTGGAGATGTTTATTTATAGATGCATGTGAAAACAAATGGATAAAAAGTACAAATATATAGTTTGAATGAATGGGGTTTACAAGAGGGGACATATTGTATAAATAAAAATATATTTTAACTCAAGCCTAATTCGATTTCACTATCACTATCATCAGCTGAGGTAATTATCAGTGGTTTTATATTATTTACATAAATATATGAATCTTCAACTTTAACAACGTGCTGAATGGAATTCTTCCAGCTTTCACAAGGTATAACTTTTTTTGCTAATTCAACCACTGACACGCTTAAAGTAGGAGAAACATTTTGTGCCCTTATTTTTGATTTAACTTGATGCCAAATATGTTCAATTGGATTAAGCACACAATAATACGGAGGAAGCCGCAAAACAGTGTATCCCATTTTCTCAGCCATATTATCACAAACATATTTCTTTTTCAATTTATAGTCTTTCAAAACTTCCAAAAGATCACGTTTTTTTATAACTAAAGTTAAAATAAATGTCATTTTCTAACATATATTCCTATATTTCCGATTTGATGTTGGCTGCATTAGGAACCATATTTAGTAGGTGACTATGGTAACTTGCATTGTCCATAACTATAACACTCTGTTCGGGAACATTTGACAAAAGGGAATTTTGAAACCAATTTTCAAAAAGTTCTGCGGTCGTGTCTTCGTGATAGTCTAAACTAGAATTTTTGATGTTTTTTGCAGATAATAGTAGACAATTTGAAACCCAGCCCTTTTCAGATCCAGCATGCAAACTGGTTATTCATTTACCTTTATTTGAAGGTGCGTTAGTCTGACATTTTGCAATGCTGTCAACCCACCCTTTTTGCACAGTGTCATGGGAATCGAACCATGTTTCCTCAAGGTAAATTATTGTCCAAATTCTCTGATCGATACTTTTTAATTTCTTATAAATAAGTATGTCGTAAAATTGTTAATCTTTGTGACTCCATCACGACTTGTTGATTTTTCGGAACGTAAATCCCATTTTTAAGAGAATTCTGTGAAAGGTTGGTCGGCCACAATGTTTATTGGTCCCGTCCGGCACCAGTCTTAATTTTATTTTGTGTAGTGTCGGCACCAACTGCTCTTCATACATAGAATATATTTTTCTCCTGATGACGTCTTTTTCACAATCGTCTACATGATGCATTTAAAAATCTTTCCGTTTTTTCCTGTTCCTGAGTGATGGTTTTCCAACAATACCCTTAATCGTAGAAATTGGGGTTTTTGTTGGTTCACTGGTTTATTTAGCGTCAAGTTATAAATGTTTTCTCTTGCGATACCCACTATTGCAATTTTTCCACGGACGCCACATAATTAAAATAATAAAAAGTATCTTTCGAATCTGTGGTCATTAGGCCTATATTATCAAACACTTAAAGAGATCCAAACCGGGTTGCCAGGTAGTAAATATATAGGTACAAATAGATCCAGTATGATTACAGGTGCAAGTGTGGGTGGTATACAAAGCAGGTAAAATAAAAATACGTTTATCGTAATATCTGGCAACTATGCACAAAACCTTAATAGGGTCGTTTATTGCCCCATTGAAAACTCAAAAAGACAGAATCTTATATCTTGGGATTTACTATACATATGTACTTGATTTTAACAGGTCGACCATTTTAAGGTTATGTTTGCTATATGCATCTAGTTTACTCGAACGTCAACAGCAAGACCCAGCGGAAGTCTAGTATGGCAGGTAATTCAAATTGAAATTTGTCAGGATTTAAGTTACGCATCCTGTACATTCTTTAGCGAATTACTTTACTAAAACATACATATGCTTTAATAAGTGCAATGAAAATATTTATCATTATTACCTACCAATACAGGCGAAATCTTATCGGGCATTATCAAGAAGATAAAAATAGCAATATCGAAGTGTACTGGAGCTAAATGGAAATAATTCCTTAATAAAAACGAATTTAAAAAATAATGAATTGTTTATAATCTTGCTCGGATTTAACAGTAAAAATTCATATGATAGCAGCCATCCATTGCTAATCTAAAACATACGAATAACTTCGAATAACTTTGGAATTAGTCAAAGCAGACTGTGGCTTCGGACAAGGCGAATAAATTTACGTAGATTCAAGTCCATTTTTCGTGTACAATTGTGACGGTAGTTTGATTATATTTTGGCGGTGACTTTTTAGTTATTTTGTGAGGAGTTAAAAGAAAAAAGAAAGAACGATGTGGCTACTAATAGCTGCAGTCTTGTTTTTACTTGTTCTGCACCTGATTTCTAAAGGAAATGGTAAACGGAAAGATTCTTTGCGAAAAGTACGTATATTTTTCTTATCTTAAGTATAATTATTACGTGCTAAAATTAAATTTTGACCTTCATTTATATAAAAAAAAATAACGTGCTGAACACTAATAGTGCAAGTCGGACTTGCGCTATTAGTGTTCCGTATGTTGATTGCTTTTAAAATAAAAAATTTTGTTACAGAGGTATAAAATGATCGGTGACGTCACAAAACACACCGCAAATGAGCCTTCAACAAAGTTTGCTTCCGATTTTTACTGAAAACTAATGACTTTGAAATTGTTGATTTTTTATATACGAGATAAATTATTAAAAGTAATGCACTCGCGATAATTTGCGTTCAATCTACACCCTGTGGAGAATATTCCAGAATTTTTTCAAAATTTTTTGATCAGTAGTTTTTCGAGATAAGAGAAGAACAACGATTTTTCGCAATTTCTTAAAAATAATACGAAGAAAACTGTGCGCAAGTATTACATTATATATATTTTTGAACTTATGTTTTTACAAGCTATCATTTGACGTCCCTACTCAATGACTTGGTAAAAAAAAATTTTTTTACTTCCGATTTTACTCCCCAAAACTAACCCCTTAAGTCAAAATTTAACTTTCAAAACTACACGGTTCTGATAAGGCCATCCATTCCTATATAAGTGCTAAATTTCAACTTTCTAGGTCAAATAGTTTCGGAAAAAAAATCGGGTTGCACAGACGGACAGACAGACACCGAAGTAATCTTATAAGTGTTCCGTACGGAACACTAAAAACTAATACATACCTAATGACCTAGCCTTGATAAGAAAAAAATCATTTTATTTTTTAACATAGTCTCCTTTCAGCTCGATATATTTAGTCCATCGTCTTTCCATCTTTTGTGTCTCATCTAAAAAATACGATTTCTCCAACCCTTTAAAATATACGTTTGCTTCTGCAATCACCTCATCGTTTGAGCCAATTTTGTTTCCGCCGAGCCATTTTTTCATATTCGAAGATTGGAAATATTCGCTGAATATGGTGGATGCGGAAGCAATTCGTATTCTAACTTATGGAATTTTGCCATGGCGATGACATAACACGTAGGCTGGCAAGTTTTTTTTTTTTTTTTTTCAAAATTCGACTTTATTCTTCAAGAGCGATATAATCAGTCCAACGCTTTTTTAACATTTCTATACCTTTCTTGTAGAAGGATTTGTCTTTGCCCTTAAAATAGGCCTCAGTTTCGGCGATAGCTTCTTCATTGGAGCCAAATCTCTTTCCCGCGAGCAATTTTTGAGCTCTGCGATTAGATAATAGTCGCTGGAGGCCAAACCTGGAGAATACGGTGGATGAGGAAGCAATTTGAACTTCAATTCATGCAATTCTGCCATCGCAACCATTGACTTGTGACACGGTGCATTGTCTTGATGAAAGAACCTTCAAGGGCACCAATAACTTTATATAATATTCACTAGTGATGGTTTTTCCCTTCTCAGCATAGTCGATGGAAATTATTCCATGCGTATCTCAAAATACAGAGGCTAAACCCTTCCCAGCCGACTGTTGTGTCTTTGGTCTCTTTGGGTGGCTCTCACCGGCTGCTGTCCATTCGGCTGACTGCCGATTTGATTCCGGTGTGTAGTGGTGGATCCATGTTTCATTCATTGTCACATATCGCCTACAAAAATCCTTTTTATTGCGTTTAAACAGGTCCAAACAGCGCTCAGAATCATCAACACGTCATTGTTTTTGGTCCATTGTGAGCAAACGCGGTACCAATTTCTAACAGAGTTTTCTCATGCCCAACATGCAAAAGATCACGTTCTTGGATATCTTTAGGGTGTCCGCTATCTCACGCAATTTCACTTTACGATCATCCAAAACAGTTTTTGTGGATTTTTTTTTATGTTTTCCGGTGTAACCACCTCATTTGGGCGTCCAGAGCGTTCAGCATCATTTGTATCTGTACGACCGCGTTTAAATTCAGCATACCAGTAAATGATGAGTGATTTCCCAGGGGCAGAGTTCCCGTAACACTTATCAAGTCATTGCTTTGCTTAAACGACATTTTTTTCATAAAAAGTGTTTAATAAACACACCATCAATTTTTTCTATTGTTTTGAAAATATCAAAGTAGGTCCCTAAAACCACTGTAACTTGTAAACTAATCGTCGAAATGTCATGAAATTTTGATACGTATCGTTCGAAGGTTGGTACTTCCTAAAAATCATATGGATTTTTTGAAAAGGGTGACATCTATTTGTCAGACCAAAAACTTTTCAGCCTAGGTGTTCAGTGTGTACCCCCGTACATTGTCTTGATGAAAAAGAATTTTTTTCTGCGCCAAATGCGGACGTTTTTCTTTAACAGCATGGTCGAAACGATGCAATAAATTCTTTTGCCCTTTTCAAAGTAGTCGAAGTGAATTATGCCGGGTGCATCCCAAAAAAACGGTAGCCATGACTTTGTTGGCTGATAAAGTCTCTGGTGTACTGTAATGAATCCAGGTTTCGTCAGCAGTTATGAATCGACACTAAAAATAATTCCGATTGCGTTTTAACATCGCCAAACATTCTTTTGAAGTTTATACACGTGAGTGTTTATTGTCAGTTGTGAGCAATCGCGGCACCCATCTTGCGGAAAGCTTTCTCTTATCGTAATGAGTTGTTAAAATGTTCTGTACCCGTTCAGTTGAGATGCCGACAGACTCAGCAACCTCACGCACTTTTATTCTCCGATCATTTATCACTATATCGTGGATTTTTTCAGTGATTCAGATGTAGTGACCTCATTTGGACGACCTGGACAGGATTCTTGTGGAAGGTTATGTTTACGAAAAATTTAATTTTTGTTGAAAGAGCTCAGAAGCGACATTTTGAGTAAGTTAGAGTATTTCATGGTGGATCACGCTCCTGCAATCCAGGTCCCACCAAATGCATAGATATGCATGCGATTCTTTTATATTCAAAAATTACTAACATAGATGGATCTATGATTCTTGCCCCTTATTGTACGATATCCACTGTATCTCACAAGTACCAATTTTGTGCAAAAATTTTGCGAGTATATGTGAATTGTGAATCCTCCCTAGCTTCTATAAATGATAGTTGCTTACTGAGTTATTTAGAGTGCATTTGAAAATTCGAATTTGACAAGGAGTTTCGTTCAAAATTTAGGTTTTATTTATAGCTCTAGAATTTACTTAGAAATGATCCTTTATAAATTGTGAACTTCAGGGCTGTGCTTTTTGTTAACGATTTCGAGAGCAAGAATTCCATCTATACTTTGCTGATGACAGCATACGTTTTCTTTATTTATCTTGAACTCTCGAGCACCAGCTGTTCATAAAATATTCTCAAATAGCCGAAAATTATACGTCTTAACAGGGACTTGGAAGGAATTTTGTTAGTTTGCTGAAAAACCTTGGTTTCACGGTGTTTAGTTTAGAATCTTATCGAAAAAACCAAGCATGATGGGGGTTCGATTCCTAATTCAAATAGAAAATAATCACGCGAGAGATACGGTGCTTGGTTGGTTAATGATATTTGTCGTATGTGGGGTCAAAAATACACGAAGCGATGTGTGTTATGCCCAAAATGTCAACTTCAATATATTGAACTGATCCATAAGATGTGTTGGCTTCCTTAACAATCTTTCTAAGGCCAATAAGACTTTTGAACTCCATTTTCTTCATTTTGTGTCTGTTTTCTTCGGTATTCGATGTTAAACAATGTCCAGAACTAGGAAGGTTTTCGATAACTTCATGGCAATTTTGAACGCCGTCTACAAGCTTATTGTAATATTTTCATCATTTTGGCTTAAAAAATTTCATTAGAAACACAAAAATCCTGTCAAATCGAAAAAGTTACTTGAGATTGACTGACACAAACTGTTTCCGAACATATGCAATTGACAAGTAAGGGTATTATTGATTGGTCCGTTTCTTTGTGACAGCGTACATTTTAACAATAAAATTACTTAATTACTTTGTTAACTGACACTGAATATATTTTTGTAACGATTTACAAATGCGTTATCGCGATTTTGTAATACAACTCTATTTTCAAACGTTTAACTAAGACTAAAACAGATTTTTGGTATTTATTTTTATATAATGTAAAAATATGTCGGTCTCTTAGGTGCTATAAAAGTTAGTAAAGGGCGGATTTTCCGACGTCTACTTGACTATTTAGTAAATTTATATTATGGTTCTTTGAGTGTTTGATTCTAAGAAATTAAGTTTTGACCCTTTAGGTGCCATATGGAGTATTGATAAACAATTAATATTGGAAAATGGATGGCCCGTTTCTAAAAAATGCTTAGCAAAAATATAATTTTTTATTTTTTAACTTATAACCTATAAATAACCTATAATTTATAAGTAAGGGTATGTCAACTTAAAGATGAAGAGGACATATGCCCTTTATAATAATGCCTAATAGCCACCCTAGTAATTAAAATGCTATCCAAAATTATTAGTTACGTTCTTGGAAAATTGGTTTAAAATCAATTTCAATTATGACCATCGAGCCCTTTTAAAAATACATTATACCCTTGTAACAAACTCTTCAAATTCCGGGCATCAATTTGGGTCATCTACCCGTAATTGTAAATAATATATCACTTCGGTGAATAATAAATAAATCTTATCGATTTACCCATAAATAACAGGTACGAAAATTTATGTTTTTCATTCAACAGTATGATCTATAGAGTGTATATGGTGCCATAAGTCAATTTAAATCCTTATTTTGTAAAGATATAACTAAATTAATACCAGTCAGGAAAAATTGCCAATTGAAGCTATAGTATGATGTATTCATTTTGGTCTAAACTTTCGCAAATGGTAAGAGATAGACAGTTAAATTCTAACAAAGTTGCGAAATTTTGTACTATTTCACAAATTTTTGTATTTGCTTTGTACCAGTTTTTTTTTGGTTTCTAAATTTATTTTAATATTTTGAAGATTGAGTTTCCAAGAGTTAACAATAATATATTTTTTGTATATTTATTCTATAAATTTGGTACTTTTTCCCGTAATAGTGCGGAAACTAATTTTTCCATACGATTTCAGCTTGACACGAAATTAGAAAAATCAGTAGAAAGAAAGTACGGATTAAAATTGCTTAGCGTTACCGAGGTAACGAAGTATAGTACCAATTTTTCATATCTTATGCAAATTAATTATTATATATCTCTATACAGAGTCTTATGGAAATAGTATAATATATTGAAATAGGTTACTCTTAGAGTCGAGCAAAGACACACCTAATTTTTTTTTTGTCAACTCTGACTAATTTTTTAAAAGTAAATGTTGACCAGCCCAAACCTCCGCTTCATTTTAAATAATAAAAAACCTGCCAAGTGCCAGTCGGACTTGCGCAATTAGTGTTCCGTACGTTAATTGCTTTTTAAAGTAAAATTTTTTGTTACGTAGGTATAAAATTACTAATGACTTCATAATACACATCAAATGATAATTGAAAACATTAAGTGCGTTTATCATTAAAAAAAAAACTTTTTATACTAGGTCAAAGTTTTTTTCCAATCTGAAAACTTGAAATTTTTGTTTTTTTTTATATATCATATAAAATTATTAAAGGTGATAATATTTTTGTTCAATCTATGCCCTGTCGAGAATATTCCAGAATTTTTTCAAAATTTTTTGATCAGTTCTTTTCCAGATAACGGGGGATCACGGGGGGACAGCGATATTTCTCAATTTTTTAAAAATAACACAAAGAAAAGTGCGCGCAAGTATTACATTATATATATTTTTAAACTCGTGTTTTTACCAGCTTTCATTTGACACCCCCTTAGATGACTTGGTAATTTTTTTTTTACTTCCGATTTCACCCCCCAAAACTAACCCCTTAAGTCAAAATTTAACTTTCAAAACAACACGGCTCTGATGAGACCATCAATTTTTATATTAGTGCCAAATTTCAACTTTCTATGTCAAATAGTTTCGGAGAAAATCGGGTGTGACAGACTGGCGGACAGACACCGAAGTGATCTTAGTGTGTTGCGTACGGATCACTAATAGTCGAATATACTGCTGCAATGTTGCCAAACGTTACGTTTTGTAAAAAAAAAATATTCGATGAAAATGTTTAAAAAAAGATAGAGTGGAAAACAAATTTTAAACAAAAAAGCAAGTGATGTGTTCTTCTCGTCATATGTTCGTAGAATTTTTAGAAAAGTTTTAAAGTAAAACAGTTAAGAAAATTTTACAATACTTAAGTTTATGAGCATTTTTTGTGAGTGCTGAATTGTTTTATGTTTTAAACGACTTTCTTTTAATTTTGTTTGTGAAAATAGTTCCAGTTTAAATAATTATTTTATTCAGAAAATACGTAATTACACATAATTGAGTTATCTACTGGGCATTTTGTTAACAAAATTAGACCTTACACCCATTTTTTAACCAAGTGCTTGGCTAGGGCAGTCTATTTTAATTGTGAAATTATGAATTTGGTACAATTTCGGCTCTTATCTTCTTTGGAATTGTGTGTAGTGATGTACGTTATTTTTACAATAAAAAAGTAGTATAATCAAAAAGTTAAATTATCAACTTTATGGCATAAATATTATATTCCTTGCTTTCTAAGCATTCTTTTTAAATAAAGACTGCTTTTCTGTACTCATTATGCTAACGCATTATTTCCTGACTTATTTCGGGCACATTGTAATGTTATACAATTATTTTTAGAATAATTAACTATTTGAGATAAATAGATTTAATTTTTTAATTCGTGTGTGGTAGATATACCAGATTTACAAACTTCATGTTTAGATTGAAGATTTAAAGAAGAATTTTACGATATTCAAAAATTCAGTTTTTTTTATTTCCCCATTTGTTATAACAATTTACATGAAATTATGCGATTGGCACCTCCAATGTAATATTTAAAAAAATAAAATAATATATAATAGTAAAAAATATTAATAAACTAAAAAATAAGAATTAATGATAAATAAATAAATAAAATATAAATAAAGTTATATAAAGAGTTCTTTGTACTCCTTGTCAATTAATTATCCTAAAACTTAAGTTTATAGTTTAATAACCGGCCAAGTGTAAGTCGGACTTGCGCAGTTAGTGTTCCGTACGTTGATTACTTTTAAAATAAAAATTTTTGTTACGGAGGTATAAAATGATCAATGACTTCACCAAATACACCCCAAATGAGTTTTCAACCAAGTTTGTTTCAGATATTTGTTGAAAACTGATGACCTTGAAATTTTTGTCTTTCTTATATACCAGATAAATTATTAAAGGTAATGTACTCGTGATAATTTTCGTTCAATCTACAACCTGTGCAGAATTTTTTAAAAATGATACAAAGAAAAGTCTGCGCAAGTATTACATTATGTATAATTTTGAACTCGTGTTTTCACAAGCTTTTATTTGACACTCCACTCAATCACTGGGTAATTTTTTTTCTCTTCCGATTTCACCCCCCTTAACTAACCCTTTAAGTCACAATTTAACTTGCAAAACTACACGGCCCTGATGGGGCCATCAATTCCTATACTAGTACCAAATTTCTAAGTCAAATAGTTTCGGAGAAAATAGGGTGTGACAGACAGTCGGACAGACAAACAGACGGACGGACACCGAAGTGATCTTATAAGTATTCCCAACAGAACGTTGAAAAAAACAAATATAACGAAACAACAATAACACAAAAGGACAAATAAAAACGAAGAATTGTAAATAAAAAGGACTAAACAAAACAAAATCTATCCTTTAAAACTTTAAAGTCTAATATTAAGATCAAGGTTGAACCACATTACTTTCGGGTTTTTACCTTTCTTTCAGAGATCAGTGTATTAAAACATAAAGCTAGGTTGTTGGTTCTGGAAGTGCCAGTCACTATTCTTTTTTATTTAAAAGGCTTTTTCTATACAACTTCAATATAACATAGCAACATTGCATTAAAGTATGACTATTAAAATCGGCGAGAGTCTTTAAAGAGCAAATTTCGTGGCAGTTCGTTTTATAAATTAATGTTGAGAGACGCCGTTTATAACTATTTTTCTGCAATTCCTGTTCATACAGGAATTTACCAGCTTTAATATAATAACTGACTTATACACTCTATGTATCAAATTCGACGCCTGTTTGTAACTGCATGCGTGTGTATGTATGTCCGGGTATAACTCCAGAATGAATAGTTCCATTTTGATGTAATTATCTTTAAAATGTAGACGCATTATCTGGCTAGATTTTTTTTAGCATATTCTATTCAAATTAGTTTAGAAACGGCACAAATATCGTAAAAATTATATGGTAAGTTTGGTCTTTTCAGGACTCCTTTGTCATCGACTCAAAACTTGTCCACCCATTTTGAAAAATGCCATTATCTCAGCGTGTCACATGTAAATAATATATATATATATATATATATATATATATATATATATATATATATATATATATATATACAGTCCCTGGCCAAATTATTAGACGCACTGCAAGATTTCATGTAAAATATTAATTACCGAGTGATATTGTACCGTTTTATTATTTTAAATTGATTTGTTTTTTATTTTTATATTATCCAATCAATTACCTATTTATTTGACATAAATAAAACAGCATTAATTTAGAAAAGCATAAGTTTATTAAGTTTTAAAGAAAAGTGAAATTAATAGTAAAAGTCAATATTTAGTTGAGCCACCTTTAGCCGCTATCAAAGCTTTAATTCTGCGCGGCATGCTATCAATGCAAGATTGTACTGTCTCCTGCATTTGAGGATGATGATTCCACACATGAATAATCTTTTCTAGGAGCTGGGTTTTGTTGGTAATCACATCTTTAGCCACTTCTCTTTTCATCAGTTCCCCACACATTTTCATATGGGGCTATTACCCGGCCAATCCAACAGAGGGATATTTTTTTCTGCCAAAAAAGCTTTAACAGACCGAGCAGTGTGGCAGGGAGCTCCATCTTGCATGAAAGTGAATGGTTCCCCATTTGGAAACCATTTTCCGAGCTGCGGAATCAACCGATTTTGTAATACTTCCTTGTACTGATCTTGCCTCATTATTCCTTTGACGACGTACAGACGTCCAGTGCCCTTGCCGCTGATGACTGACCAAATCATCACTTTGGTGGGATGTTTAACCGTCGGGACGACACAATCAGGATGAAACTTTTCTCCATGACGACGACGCACCTACTGAGCTTTATTCTGCAAAATTTCGAATGTGCTTTCGTCACTGAAGCAAACCTGTCAAAAATAGGAAAAATATATAAACTTCCATGTTTATTTCCTTTATTTAACTGAAAATGATAATAATGTATCAATTATTGATTAAATTGCTGTATCTTACCGACCGATCTCACTTCAGGCGCTTTGCTTTCATTGCAGCTGTTTGTTAACTTGGAATTCCTGGCAGGGCGGCAGGCCTTAAAATCTAATTCTTTCAATTTTCTTCGAACAGTGCGCTCAGAAGCATTTACGCTAGCATCCTGGAGTTGTGATTTTATTACCTTTGTGGTAGCAAATCTGTTTTCTACACAAATTTTCTTCAAACATCTCTCTGACCGTGGAGTGAAAATTGGTTTTCTACCGCATCTTTTCTTTCTTTTCGGGCTTAATTCCTTCCCTGACTCAATTTTCTTTTTTTATGCGTCGTACACTAGCTTCAGAAACCTCCAATCTTCGTGATATTTCTCGGTTTGTAAATATTTTCGCAATCACAAGGGCCTTCACTTCAGCTTTTTTACGTGGTAAAAGATCGCCTTTTCTACCCATAATGAAAATAGTCCAATTACTTTTTTAAAACACTGCATACAAAATAAACTAATAACTGAGTAGAATAAAACCGTTAAACAAACAATCACAGTCCATAAAGCCACAGAAACACGTCCGTACCTGATTCGATTCCGATCGCGACTGATACAGGTTTGTACTGGTTTACGTTCATGTATCACTTTGTCAACATAGTGTTGCCATATGTTAAAAATAAATACAAATATGTAGTCTACAACAATTCTTTTAAATAAAAATCAATAATATTGTAGTTTAAATATACCATTATTGCATAAAAACTCTTAAGAAACATAAAATTACTAAAAAAAAAATACAGTGCGTCTAATAATTTGGCCAGGGACTGTATATATATATATATATATATATATATATATATATATATATATATATATATATATATATATATATATATATATATATATATAGATAGATAGATAGATAGATAGATAGATAGATATTATGTACTTAGTTTATTTATTTTTTTACAGGATGAATTATCTGAAAAATCTTTCTTAACGTCGAAAAAGGACGAACTCGATGCAGCGTCCAAGCAGTGGAAAATCCGAGTGGAGAAAAGCGATGCGGAGAAATTTTCGGTAGCCGGAAAGATGGGAGAGAAAATTAAAAATGCTGTCCCTACCATTAACATACCATCAGATGACAAGAGTAAAAAGACCCCGCAAGCTAAGAGATACAAAGGAAAAGAAGGTATTGATCGAATTAATTTTTAACACATATGCATGGTCCTTAGGCATTATAAGGCGTACTTACATCATTTCCACATCATCCTAGTCACCAAATTATTTATATATATATATATATATATATATATATATATATATATATATATATATATATATATATATATAATATAACGCTTATATTACCACGAAATATCAACGTTAAGAATATGTCAATATTTAAGGTACGAAGTTACGACGTCATTTCAAGGTGAACCCGGTTACCATATTGAGCTTTTAGATGACGTTTTAATGGCTTTTAAAAGACTCCCAAATAATAACGTCGAGAGCACGTCAACAGTTTACGTCCTAGGAACGTTTCTTTAAGACCTACTTCTGACTAGAGTATACAAATATAATAATACATTTTTCTGCCAACGTAGCTGGTTAATCTACCTTACATTTAATTTAGGAAACAACAGATTTACTCATGACGTAATTCAATCTCTAATGACGATAAAAGTACATCTGTGTATTCAAAGTAATCCCAGTTACCTAATTAACGATTTAGATGACGCAGTAATGACGCTTGGATGATCTCCAAATGTCAACGTTGATAGTACGTCAATAGTTTATGTCCTGAGAAAATTCTTTTAAGGCATACTACTGCCTCTAGTATGAAGAAATAGAAGTAATACATTTTTCCCAACAACCTAGCTTATTTTCAGTGAACTACACTAATAAAAATACTTCGTATTTAAATTTACCTAATTTAAACATGTTATAATAAAGTTAGAACTTGCATGTGAACGTAAATACTGTAGGGAAATAGTGGTAAGAAAAAAGATGTAGATATTTTACAAATCTTTGTTTAGCTGGCCTAGAAGAGACGCCAGAGGGAAATTATTTTATATAAATTAAGATCAACTGCAGACGTTGCCGCATTTTTAAAAAACGCAAACTTGCGGAGGCAAAAATGACCTATATAATACGTTATTAGAGAGATTTTGCAACACTTATTTTTCACATGCATTTAACCTTATCCCTATCCCAAGCAGGCGCAGTATTGCGCGAAGGAGTTATAAGGTTAGGTTAGTATTCATCTTCTATAAAAGGATTTTTTTCATTTCATGGTTAAGCAAGCACACCGGTTATTAGAATTTGATGGGTCAACACAAGTTTCTAAATTAAAATCGTGTCTAGCAGGTTTCTGTCACTTCCTTTAATATTTCCAAGGTAATATGAATGTGCGATAAATAAAATTTCATTTGAAATTAGTACTACACACACTGTAATGCCATTGTACTAGAGATTGCAAAATCTCAACATACTCTGTATACTAATTAAGTGTTGTCAGTGTTATTTGCAATAAAAGATTATCATTTCAATTTTACTGTATTTTCTTAGTGGTTTGTATATCTAAGTAGAGAAAAAAAACAGGCCGTACCATAATAGCGCTAAGAATAACGAACTTCAAATAACCTCTCTTATAACAGGTAGGCTGAAAAGTTTTTGGCCTGACTCGTAGATGTCATCCTTTTCAAAAAATTCATATGATTTTTAGGAAGTACCAACTTTTAGAAGAGACGTGTCAAATTTCATGACATTTCGGCGATTATTTTCAAGTTGCAGTAGTTTTAGTAACGCTACTTTTGATATTTTCAAAACAGTGGAAAAAATCGAATCTCATGTGTTGATTAAACATTGTTTTTTGATGGGAAAAAATACCGTTCAAGCAAAGCAGTGACTTGATAAGTGTTACGGGGACTCTGCCCCTGGAAAATCACTCATCATTTACTGGTATGCTGAATTTAAACGCGGTCGTACAGAAACAAATAATACTGAACGCTCTGGACGTCCAAATGAGGTGGTTACACTGGAAAACATCAAAAATTCCACAAAATTGTTTTGCATGACCGTAAAGTAAAATTTCGTGAGATAGCTGACACCCTCAAGATATCAAAAGAACGTGTTGGTCATATTTTGCATTGAACATTTGGGCATGAGAGAGCTCTGTTCGAAATGCGTACCGGGTCTGCTCACAGTGGACCAAAAACAACAACGTGTTGATGATTCTGAGCGCTGTTTGGACCTGTTTAAGCGCAATAAAAAGGATTTTTTCACGCGATATATGACAATGAATGAAACATGGATCGACCACTACACACCGGAATCAAATTGGCAGTCAGCTGAGTGGACAGCAGCCGGTGAAAACCGCCCGAAGTGACCAAAGACACAACAGTCGGCTGGGAAGGTTTTGGCCTCTGTATTTTTGAATGCGCATGAAATAATTTTCATCGACTATGCTGAACAGGGAAAAACAATCAATAGCGAATATTATATAAAGTTATTGATGCGTTTGAAGGCAGAAATCGCCAAAAATCGGTCCCAAATAAACAAGAAAAAAGTGCTCTTTCGACAAGACAAGGCAATGGTTACCATGGCAAAATTGCATGAAATGAAGTTCGAATTGCTTCTTCATCCACTGTATTATCCAGATTTGGCCTCCAGCGACTATTATCTTTTCGCAAACCTCAAAAAAACGAGACTTAGCTCCAATGAAGAAGTTATCACCGAAACTGAGGCTTATTTTGAAGACAAAGACAAATCCTTCTACAAGAACGGTATAGAAGTGTTAGAAAAGCGTTGGACTGATTGTATCGCTCTTAAAGGGGACTATATTGATGAATAAAGTCGAATTTTGAAAAAAAAAAATGTGTTTTAAGTAGCTAGACCAAAAACTTTTCAGCTTATGTGTTACGTTCCTAAATAAGGGAAATTGTTATCCTTAATAAAGTATTCTCTTATTTTGTTTCAATACTTCGCAAGCTTCGAATGGTGAGCGCATGCTTCAAATAACGATAACGGCTGAGTCCGTATATTTAATTTCTTCCCTTTACTACTGTGCAAGCTCTAAACGGTAGGCGCATGCTTCAAATAAAGATAAAGACAGTGGCCTACCAAAAAGCGTTACAAAATCTCTCTATTGTCACATACTGTTACGTTTAACTCAATATGTTTGTCTGCGCAGTCCTGTATGTATTAATTATAATCAATTCCCCGTATTGTGATATAATTACTTTTAAGTATTTTTATAGTAATTTGTACAATGAAAACATTAACTTATCTAACCAAATAGACAGATTAAGAGATTATAGATATGAGATAAGAGAGAGAAACTGAAATGGACTAGGCCAAAAGCAATACAGTTTTTCGACTCCTAGATGAAAATATATTAAGTAAAATGGCCCAGGCCTTAATAGAGGAGTGTAGTGATGGTAATTATTTTTTTTAATTAAAAGAACTTGGACAATCAGATCAAAATCGTATTACGTAATCTCAAATTTCTGTTTTATTATGACTGGAGAAGTTTATAATATCAGTGTAAACAACGGACGGTGCAATCTCATATATCTCCATACTAACTGAGACAATTCTCAATATCAACATCAATTATAATTCATTATGTTTCATTTGCTTGCCATTTAATATTGCTTTTAAATTTATTTATTTTGAATTTATACTATGGTGGTCCAGGGGAATTAATAAAATTAAATTTTTCTTTCAGATTCGTCTTCAACACCATCTTCACCGGAGAAGAACACCCATTTTGATCTTACTAGAAGCAAATCCGCCATATCTCCATTATCACTTAATAGAAGCATTGCAGGTAAATTATCAAAATTAACACAAAATACTTAGTCCATGAAAATTTTTACCCTTTTTTTCCTATCTGCATCATTTCTTTTGACCCGTAATATTTTTTTAAGTGCTCATGGGTCATTATGGAAAATTATTAAATATGTAATTGGTAAAACAAATACATACATAAAGATGCAGTCGGTTGAGTATAAACGTGTCCGCGCACTGTTCATTAAAAAATGCATTTATTTAAAAATTCTTCACATCATTTAACAATCAAGGATTGCCATTAAAATGTTAATGATTTAGTAATTCGTCCAGTCTCCCCAGCGTCGATGGGGCGTACTTTCGACGAAATTTTCCACGTATTCAATATTTTCAAATTGCTTAAATTTGCCGTGACAGCGGCTTCACTGTGTACACTGGGATGGCCAAACTAGTATGACCATAGCGGATTCTCCTTTCCATTGGCTACGCGTTTTACTCCGATGTGTGGGTAACTATCCTCTTGAAGAATCCATTCCTCATTGTTATCGACAGACCACTATTTAGTAGTCGGTACTAATGCCTTCTTATAAATATAAAGTCTTTTTTGAGCGTTCACAATTATAGGTAAAGATGAAGAGTCTCCCAAAACTTTTTTTCGAAAGACTTCCCCACACAGGTCTCCACAGTGTTTCACGGTGTGCTGAATCAATCGGTTCACTAGGCTCGTAGGGTGATAACATAACCACAAAATGAAACCCCAAGGGAAAATTGACCAGGCTCATGGGATGATAACACAACCCCAAAATGAAGGTTCATCTGAAAAAAAAACATTGCTTCAGTCTCGAACTATGTTTTCCTCTGTACACGCAAGTTGTTTTTCTCGGTGTTTTTCGCTCAGCAATGGTTTCTTAATTGTACTGCGCCACTTCAAATCGTTAGATGAGTGCGAATTAGTAGAGGATTTCGGGAAAACATGTAAATATGGTAATCATTTTTTCGTTCTTGTCCAACTTTTTTCTCTCGAACCATGTTTTGGTAAATCATCAACATTTTTTAACGGAGAGTATCATTTCCCCCACTTGCTAACGAATGCCCTCGAGTTACCCATATACTTAGCAGCCGCTGTAGGCGTCATTTTTGGACCTTTTAGATGATTACATAGAAACGCAGGCTCGAAGCACGAAGCGTATGCTCGATAATGTACTATTTAACCATAACTAAAGTTAGTAATGAATCTCTTTCTGTAAAGTATTATTTACAAGGGTACCAACAATAACCTCAAAAAAAGAAGGAATTTCTTTTACCGACTTTAAGTTATATAAACATACACTTTCTTACTTGACCGACTGTATAACAAATAATAAACTTAAAGAATAATTTTCAACTTGGGCCGCGCTACCTAGTAGGGAGATGCGAAATGACAAAAGGGAAAAGAGCGTGAATACATGAAAAAAGGTTAAAAAATCGACAAAGGTATTTATTTAAAACTAAAATAACAAATATTTAAAACTGAAAATACTTTCTGTAAAGAGGTAGATACATATTAATAACCCAATATGTATATCCGTTTAGTAAGTTAAAAAACAACAAATTAGTTAATTCCTCGAGCCAGTCGTGCAAAGCAACGTTTTTCATAAGAGAGTGTTTGATTGAAAATTAACACTCACGGGTTCTCTTTCTGTGATTAGATGAGACCTATGTTCCTGCTCCAGAAAGCTTGGTATGGCAAAGATAAGACTTATTAACTTTTTCTCATAGTGCAGTCCAACCCAAAATTTAAACAGTGGTTTATTACCAAACTGCTTTTTCATTTCATCACGCGACTATGCTGAGTAGTGTCATCACGTGACGTCAAAACCAAGATTTGTTCTTCAGTTGAGGAGTTTTGGTAATGGGTATCTGACCCACTATTACCCCCTAAAATTTTAACTCAACATAGATAAATGATTTTCAATAGTTGAAAATACAACTTGATGCTCCACAATCATCTAATCTTCGTTTGTTCCCAATTCAAAATGTATTCGTGGATGTAAGGGATAAATATCAATTTAAAAATACGGTAACGGCAGTTTCCAATTTTTTTTGTTAACAGTTGGATAAAGCAAAACCTGTAACTACTATTACATCAGATATTATTACATGAGTTTACATTGGTGTCTTGTTCGTAACGCTGTACCAGCTTCTTTAATTCCTCTGCATAGAAGTTCTCCGCCTGGGAATTGAACCAGTTGACAACGGCGGTCTTGAGTTCCTCGTCGTCTTTACACCGCTGTCCACCAAGCCACTGTTTCAAGTGCAATCATGGATCAAATCACAGGTTTTGGTTCACGATTTCATCGGTCTGGATACTGGGCCTGCCACTCCTCTCTTCATCATGCATATTTGCGTGGCTATTTTTAAAGTTTCCACACCATTGCCTAACCTTTCCTTCATTTATTACTGTGAGTCCACAAACTAGGCAACTCCCGATAAATTTAAGCAGCTGATGATCCTTTTTGTACCCAAAAATTGAATCACAGCACGCACTTCGCAACTGGTGGGAGATTTTTTCACCAACAAGCAAACTACTACTGAATCAAAGCAATAATTTCAGTGGCTTCGGAAATAATCAATAGATGGCGCTGCATGTGTACAACTTTATTCAGACCCGCCAATATTTAAATATAAGCAAACGGCCCTTTCTTTTTGAATACGCCTCGTATGTAACGATGGCAAAGAAACGCCACTGAAATAAATAAATAAATAAATATATGTTACAATACAGGTTTTCACGGATGGTGGAATGTAATACATTAAAATTCCGGATTTCAATCCGTTCATCTAACAAAGAATTTGCCCCACGTTTCGCCAAAATCTCATTTGGTCTTTTCCAGTGTTTTTACTGCTGCTGCCACTCGACACTGTGTTCTTGCTGCTGCTGCCGCTCGAAGCTAACTGAGAAACCGAAGTCGGCTTCCATTCATTCCACTCTGTTGTTCCAATTGCCATCGTTAAGATTTCTGACACTCATGACTTTTGTTATGCCTTCTTTCCAAGTCTTTTTGGACCACCCTCGCTTGTGTCGTTGTGCGGGACCCCATTCCATAACTCGTTTGGGAAGTCTTTCTTCTCTCATTCTTTGAGCATGGTCATACCATATCAATTGTCGTTTTTCGATGTCATTGTGTAATATACCGTCTATACCCATTCTTATTCGTACTTCTTCACTTGGCACCCTGCCTCTACGAGATATTTTTAGTGATCATCTCATGTGCTGCATATGTTGGTTTTTCTCCGTTTTCCAATTTCTCCACTTCATAGTATTCTATTTATACAACCGATTATCTTTCTGGCCTGTGTTATTTTCAACTTGACTTTTCTCTCATCTCTTCCACTTCTATCTAAAATAGTTCCCAAATAGGTGTATTCTTCACGTGGTTCAATTTCCTGTTTTCTAGTTCTAGTATAGAGGATAATTCTGCTCTAATTGGTAAGTACTTGGTTCTTTGGACGTTTACGTTTACTGAAATTTATATTCGTAGATAATTCCTTCATACATTTGAGAGGAATTGGAAATATGGTGAGGTGTGCAGTGTTGCTATATGTGGCGTAATTTAGGTATTCATAAGAAAATTTTAGGCTTGGGAGCCTCGAATAAAATTGGTATATACTTATATAGTATTAGAGTTTTACGATAAATATGCAAAATTTCATTCCTTAATTCCATTGAATTATTATAAAGCCTAGTTTTAAAGAATATATATATATATATATATATATATATATATATATATATATATATATATATATATATATATATATATATTAATTAATTTTACAGAGATTGGTTCTACTCCTACCAAAATTCAAAAGCGAACAGTTGCCATCCCAAAACCAGACGACTTTACTTTTACTACGTTTTTCGAAAGTGTAGATCATTCAAAAGTAATTAACGAAAGATTAGAAATAAATTTAGAAGACTTTGACGCTGTTGAGAGACAGTCTTTGTTGACTTACAAGAAAAATGTACAGGTTAGTTCACTCACCTTTATTTTACTTACTCTAACATAAATATAGAGTTATATGGAATGTAGAAACATAAAACGCCCTAAGGTTCCTATGGAAACAACTAAAAAAGTTACTTTTTGTAAGAAAAATATATTTTTTAAACATAAGTTTGTCATCTTCAGTGACTGAGAAGTTTTTAGGAGTAATTGGCAGTAGTTACTTACATTGGTAACATATTAGAAGGCTTATTTCATCCATGATGCTAGATACTCTTGTGATTTATTCATTTTTTAGATTTTGAGTTAGATACATACGAGGGTCGTTCTAAAAGTTCTTGACCTAACACAGATATGGCGCCAAGATGACCAATTTATCATGATACTTGTTAAGTGTTATCTACTAGATGGCGTACTGTGAAGTTTCAGACACGTCTATTTAGTTGTCTTTTTGTGCCGATCATGTAAACAAACAAGTTTTAACATTTTCTTAAGAATAGGTCAAATTGAAGTGCGAGCTGTTATAAAATACTTCGTTTTAAAAGGTTTAACTTTTACGGGCATTCAAAAAGAGTTAAAATTAACATTAAATGATTCCTGCCCTGCGTTTTCGACGATTAAACGTGATCGTACATCCATTAAAGATGATAGACGCTGAGGATGCCCGAAAACCTCTACGACTCACGAGATTGTGGCAAAATTTCAGAATAGCGAAATAAATGATAGGTCTGCAAGGTCGCTGACATTGTAAACATCTCGATGGGCCGTGTTCACTATTTTTTACACGATGTTTTGGGTATGAGAGAGCTTTCCGCTCAATGGGTGCCGCGACCAATAATGCATTCGAATGAACATTTCCCAAGAATGTTTAGTTTTGTTTAAAGATAATTACAGTGAATTTCTTCAACGTTTCATAACAGTAGATGAAACACAGATTCATCATTATACACCAGAGACGAAGGAGCAGTTGAAATAGTGGGTGGGAGCAGGTGAAAGTGCCCTCAAGAAATCAAAAACGGTTCCATTTGCAGAAAAAGAAGTGGATACGGTTTTCTGGAAATCTCATGGTGTTGTGCACATAGACTACCTGGAGAAAAGTAGAACCATTACCGGGGAGTATTTTGCTTCACTACTGGAACAATTCGAGGGTGCTATTTAGGCGACCCCTTCCACATCTCGTCATCTAAATGCGCCTTCACACATGTCTTCGATTGTTGCTGCCAAACTGCACGACCTTCGGTTCGAAGTACTTCCACATCCACCGTAGTCACCAGATTTGGGTCCCACCGATTATTTCTTGTTTCCAAACCTGAAAAAATGGCTGCCTGAACGAAGATTCACGTCGAATGATGTTATTAAAGCTAAGAGAAACGATCATTTTACAGAGTTGGATAGATCTCATTATAATGAGGGTACTACAAAGTTGGAAAGTCGTTGGACTAAATGTATTAAGGTGACTGTGCAGAAAAATAAAAAAAATCTTTAATTTTGCGGTTTCTTTGTTAGTTCGAGAAATTTTAGAATGACCCTCATACTTATAAATTTTCAACTAACGAATATTTTTTTATACTAGGTTCGACGAAGACGGGGAGCTACAAAAAATCCAATTAAAGCACTTGCTGTTAGAACTGACATTACAGATGAATATACAGAAGTTATTACCGGGGTTGCAGAGAGAGAGAAAAAAAGACTGAATATTGAAAAACGTAAGTTTCAACGTAATTAGCAATATAACGTAATTATAGATCACTGTAAAGAACATTTATATACTCTGCCGCCCGAAAGATTGCAGACACTAGAGGAAATTGTAATTAAAACTAAAAATACGAACTGGTGCCTTACAAAATCGGCCATAAATATGTCCATTAGAAGGGATTTCCATCCAATTCATATCACTATATTAACACTTTTTTAGTACTCGATGTGCCTTTAGCATCATCGAGAGTAATGGTTTACTACATCTAAGACTAAAACTTTTACTAAAATGCGTCGTAGATAAAGGTTCCTTTTACCGATTTTTTGGTGAATCGTCAGAATCACATCTACCAAAATGAATTATCGCGAACTTTTTGTCTAAAAATTTTAAAAGAACAACTATTTATTTTACGAAAACCTATCGTTGAAAAAAATGATTAATAAGATTTATAAATGTTTTCGCATCAAATGCTATACACGGGACGAAACGTAAAAAACTAAAACACATATTTTATTTTCAGTTGCCCAGAACTCGAACAAAGCCCTGGAAGCTCTTGCAGGTCTAGCAAGCAACGAGGATTTTAAATCTGTAGCCCTCAAAAAGGGCACAGCACCCACCCTACTACAACCCTGGAAAGATCTAATGTTGTTACAAATCAAAGGCAGAAGACACATCCAAACTCGACTAGTCGAGCCTGTTCCTAGCAGTATAAATGAAGGCGATTGCTACATATTGATTACTCCGACTGCATTGTATAATTATATGGGAGCCTATTCCAATGTGATAGAACAATCTAGAGCGCAGGATGTGACGAATCACATACAAAAAACTGGTGATATGGCTTGTAAAGTGACGAAGATTTTTAATGTTTCAAATAAGGACGTTTCCAAGTGCCATCTGGAGGCTTTTTGGAAACTTCTAGGAGCCCAAGAGATCCCTGAGGTGGTCGGCGCTGGGCATCCAAACGAGGATGAAACATACGAGTCAAACATTCTTCACACTAATATGATTTACACCGTAGAAGACAATGAACTAGTGCCTTACGACAAGTACTGGGGTACTATTCCAAAAATCGAGATGCTACATGAAACAAACGTTATAGTTTTCGATTTTGGTTCAGAAATGTACGTGTGGAGCGGAAAGAATGCAGCAGTAGAAAAGAAAAAGCTCTCATTGAAGTTAGCTAAAGAAATGTGGGATGATGGTTACAATTATAGTGATTGCAGTATAAATCCGTTGAACATCGTAACGGCTCTAGGTGATAGGGAGCAGAAAGAGCTTCCCTTGAAGGCTGACAGGAGGCCCTCGTGGGCTCTCTTCGCCAAGATTACTCAGCACAGAGAGACGGTTTTATTTAGGGAGAAGTTTTTGGATTGGCCCGACTTTTCGAGGGTTATAAGAGTGCGTAACAGCGATGAAGGTATGCCCCAGATTTTCTTTCGTTCTTTAAAACATTAGTGCTTTTGTACAAGTCATTTAATAGTTATCAAAAATTATTAATTCAGTATCGGTCTCACGAAAAGATATATTTCATTGTAGGGTTAAAACGAAGCAAGGGTTCAATAGAAATTAAACCGTGCAATGTTGACGAAATGTTTAAGGAAAAGGGTCACAACCCAGACCTACTTGTAGCTAATACCCATCTTGGCCGAGGCGACCAATACTTCGATGAGGAAACGAGAAGACTGTTTGAATATGATACTCTGGAAATCAAGGCGTGGAGAATTTTAGAGAACACTCATGAACAACTTGGGGAAAAGTCGATAGGTAAGATTGTGCGTAGTTATAAACACGTGAAATTTTTTATAACGAAATATAAGCCTTATAATTTGTTTTTAAACTCGGTCGAGGAAGAAAGTGTCGCGCAAAAATGTATTTATTTAAAAGTTTTTTGAGAGTAAAGGATTGTCATTAAAATGCTAATGATTCAATAGTTCGTCTAACCCCCATCAGCGTCGATGATCACCTGGTATCTTCGGAGCATATTTTTGATTTTCCTCGTATTCTTAGGGTAAAGATCTCGAAATTGCCCGAATTTGCCGTTACATCTGCTTCACTGTGTACTTATTTTTACTACGAAGCTGTATGACCACACGTTCTCGATTGGGTTTGCACCGGGCGACTTGGATGGGGAATCTGGCGTGACGATACCGGATTCCCCTTTCCACTGGCTACACAAGAATCCACTCTTCATTTTTATTGACAAACCACCGTTTGGCAGTCGGTACTAACGCCTTCTTGTAAATTTGGAACATTTTTTCAGCGTTCAAACTAGGTAAAGATGAAAATCTTTTTCCGAAAAACATCCCCAACCAGGGATTTTCATAGGGCAAACATTGACCCACTTTATCTGGCCGTTGGGGAGAAAGGTCCATCAAATTGCACTTGTTTACAACCAGTTTACACAGTTCTAGCGTAAACATAGAAATCTCAGTATTGAATTTCGTGACGGTCATCCATCAACCTCTGTTGTTGCAGTAAACATCGATGATGTAAGAAAAAGGATACAGATGGACCTGCACGTGACATACCGTGAAATTCAGACATCTGTAAGTATTGACTAGCTGGGAAAAAATCTTAGGTTTGTTGGATACCACACAATTTGACCGAAGCTCAAAAGTATGCTCGCATCAAATGTGGCAGATGCGTAAGAAATTCAAACGAGGTGCTCTAAACTCTGTTTACATAATCGCAACTGAAGATGAAACCGGGATTTATTTTTACGAACCCGAAACTCAGTGTCAATCAGATGTTTGGGTGTTTTGAAATGAGCTGAAACCAACAAAAGTTATTCGTTCTTGTAGTGCTTCAATAAAAATTATCGCGCCATTATCTGAATTACTGGTCATGTGACTACTGTCACCTTAGAGGATTGAAGAAGAAACAATAATGTGTTGGGTAAACGTCATCGATGAGTTGCGTTAAACAAGCCACAAGCGTCGAATCATCTTTCGTAATGACAATGCGAGCTCTCACATAGCCATCAAACAATCGAATATTTACAAACAAAACACGTAGCATTAATGTTCTCATTGCCTGTTCAGTTCTGACTGATATTGATCACTTTGTGATTTATTTTTGTTTTCATTTCTGAAAAATAAAATTCGGCAAAAAAAGACATGGCAAGACTCCAGTAACTGTCGGATGTTAACATCAAAAGTTATGTAGTTGTGAACATGTTGATATGTTAGTTGAAAATAACTCTGGACGATGAGAGTACGTACAACATTGTTAAAGTTAAACAAAAATGATAGAATATACCAGAGAAGATATCCATAGGGAGATAGATCTATCAGCTACACTGTATCGTAACTATAAATTGCAAAAGAAAGAAGTAAATAATGAAATCCACAAATTGTTATATTTACTACGCGATAAATCTTCGTAGTAGAGGACGTCTAAAGAAATAAAAATGCAACTGTCGAAACAACCTAGCCAAAATAAGTACAGTGTTAATAGGTATAAACTATGGACTTCAACTAAGCAGAAAATACACTCGATGCAAGTCAGCGATGCTGCTTATCTTGAAACTGTGTTGGGATTCTCACAAGAAATTGGAGATAATTTTATTACTGTTCATACAAGAACCATGTAGCGTTATGCATATTGTAAAAAATAAACGATACATAACATTACCAATATCTTATTTTTGATAAAAATCGCTGATATATTATATTATTAATATTATATTATACATGGGATTTTTTATTTAATTTTAGGACAATTTTATGATGGGGACAGCTACATATACTCCTGGAGATTCAGGCAGACCGTCAAGGGCAGAGAACTGAACGGCAAGCCTTCGAAGCATGCTCAAGTCGGACGTGACATGTGTATATTTTTCTGTTGGCACGGTAGTAACTCTTCCATTAACGAGAAGTGTACTGCTGCGTTTTTGACTGTCGAACTAGACAAGCAGAATGCGCCGCAAGTCCGGGTCGTTCAAGGTGAGTTGGGGTGTAAACTTATTAAAAAAATTTAAATACTTTCTTGTATACTAGCTCAGTCGTCAGAGGCAAATTTTAACAAAAAGCTCTCATTAAGGAGGTTGAGGCGTTAAACGTAAAATATGAAAACTATTTTATATAGATTTATTTCGATAGATTAATTAGTTTAGAAATTTTCTATGAAAAATTTAAGGTCTTTAGGAAACTTATTTAAATAAAAATCGAAATTGACAATACATATAGTCTTGTGGAGAATACGTCAATTTGATATAAAAATGACACATTTTTTTGTTATAACAAATGAAAAAAAAAAATGCCATTAATAGGAAATTTAACTATATTAGGCGTTGAAATTTTGTAATTTTTTTTAAAAAAATTTCAAATTTAATTAGGAAGCTTTAACTTTATGAAAAATAACAATTATTGGAGGTATTTCTGAATGATTTAGCTTTATCTCTGAAATAGCGGCAACGTTGCATTTAGTAGTAATGGCGGGAAATTTAAATATTTAAATAGTTTTGAATCTAATGGAGGTACATTTACAGAAGCTAGCAATTTATTCAGATGAGTACATCCCATCCTTGCATGTAAAACTTCTAAAATACATAAAAACATTTATGTAATTACAGATATTATTATTATTATTTTAAATATAATTACTTATTAATTATTTATCATTAACTTTACAAATTGTTTAATGTATAATTACCTAGTGCAGCTTCAGTGAACATTATAACCTTATTGTCTTTCGATATATGTGTACTGTCTGTTGATACTGTGTTGTACGTTAGACATTTTTCAGACTTTATTGTTAGTAGTGATGCTAGACCACAACGTTTTTCATTAGTAATATAACATAATGAAAGTGTTTCATTACATGAAGAACATTTTCGACGACCAATGTCATAGAGGTTAGGAGACTTACTTGATTTTCTGTTTCAGTTACCAACACTTTGTTGGCTTAATCTTTGATTACAGCCCCAGTAACGCGTTTTCGCTTCCACATAAAATTTGTTTACCATTTTTATTAATATTTGTTGACTTTTTATTATAATCCATTTTTTTACTTGTTGACAACAGTTGATCACAATAACATAGAGTAGAGCCAACTGTAAATTACGTTACAGCGTTGTCGCTTTGAGACACTGGAATTTTAAGATTTTTAATTATCATTTTTAGTGTTCCGTACGGAACACTTCGGTGTCTGTCTGTCTGTCTGTCGCACCCGATTTTCTCCGTGAAATCGGAAGTGAAAAAAAAATTTTTTTTAGTAGGTCATCGAGTATGGTGTCAAATGAAAGCTTGTGAAAACACGAGTAAAAAATATATATATAATGTAATACTTGCGCAGACGTTTCTTTGTATTATTTTTAAAAAATCGCGAAAAAATCGCTGTCCCCCCACCTTATCTCGAAAAGTACTGATCAAAAAATTTTGAAACAATTCTGCAATATTCTCCAGGGGGGGTGTAGATTGAATGAAAATTATCACGAGTGCATTACCTTTAATAATTTACCTGGTATATAAAAAAAATAAAAATTTCAAGGTCATCAATTTTCAGGAAAGATTGGAAACAAACTTTGTTGAAAACTCATTTCACTGATCATTTTATACCAGCGTAACAACATTTTTTATTTTTATAAACAATCAACGTACGGAACATTAATTGTGCAAGTTCAACTTGCACTTGACTTTTTTATTAATTACCTATTTTTTTAAACTATTAAAATAATTTTTTTTATTCTTTTATTTTTTTCATATCATTTGCTTTGATAATTTTTTAAAAATTATGAAATATAATTAATTTTTATTTTCCATAATTTTTTTTCTATAAATTTGGACAAAACATCCAAAAGTTAAATTATTTTAAAAAATTAAATAAACAATACGAGGCTGGTTTGAAAAGTCCGTACAAAGTCCGAGAGATGGCACCACCGCGGCGCGTATCGAGGTCATGTTTAGTTAGTAGCATCTCTTGAATGAACGCACACCAAGTTTCAGCCATATTGGTCTATTTCTTTGTGTTTGGCATTCGTGTGAATCAAGGAAGTCTAGTGATTTTCAAGAAATGGACGAAAAAGAATTTCGTGTAGTGATTAAACATTACTTTATGAAAGGTAAAACGCCTCAGGAGACTAAAGAGAAGTTTGATAAACATTATGGTGACTCTGCACCTTCGATTAGAACAGTTTATAAGTGGTTTCAAAATTTTCGGACTGGCCATATGGGCACAAGTGACGCTGAACGTTCTGGACGGCCTGTGGAGGTTACGACTCCAGAAATCATTGATCAAATCCATGATATGGTGATGGATGACAGAAGAGTTAAGGTGCGTGAGATTGCTAGTGCTGTGGGCATCTCGACTGAACGGGTACATAATATTTTGCATAAACATTTGGACATGAGAAAGCTATCCGCAAGATGGGTGCCGCGATTGCTCACGCTTGACCAAAAACGGAATCGTGTGAAGTGTTGCAAGGATGGTTTGCAGCTGTTCCAGAAGAATCCGGAGGACTTTAAGCGTCGTTTCGTCACTGTGGATGAAACATGGATACATTACTATACTCCTGAGACCAAACAACAATCTAAACAATGGGTTACCAAGGGGGAATCTGCACCAAAAAAGGCGAAGACCGTTTCTTCGGCCGGAAAGGTTATGGCGACTGTCTTTTGGGATTCGCAAGGGATAATCCTCATCGACTATCTGGGAAAGGGTAAAACTATTACAGGTGAATATTATTCATCGTTATTGGACAGTTTGAAAACCGAGCTGCAAGAAAAACGCCTGCGATTGGCCCACAAGAAAGTCCTTTTCCATCACGACAACGCACCAGCACACACCTCAGCAGTTGTGGTCGCAAAATTAATGGAAATAGGATTCCAACTCGTTTCACATCCCCCTATTCTCCAGACTTGGCTCCCTCGGACTATTATTTGTTCCCCAATTTGAAGAAATGGCTGGCGGGACAAAGATTTTATTCAAACGAGGAGGTGATTGCAGACACTAATGGATATTTTGCAGACTTGGACAAATCCTATTATTCGGAAGGGATCAACAAACTAGAACATCGTTGGACGAAGTGTATAAGCCTAAAAGGAGACTATGTCGAAAAATAAAAAAGGTTTACCCCAAACACATAAGTAGTTTTTATTTTTGCACGGACTTTTCAAACCAGCCTCGTATATAAGACTTAAAATCTTTCGATACTGAATTTGTTATCATAATAATAACCATCGTTAGTTTTACCAAAAATTCTAATTATTTAATACAAAGCCTTTCTAAATGACAACATTCAAAACTTTTGGTTGGGACTATCCCACCTCAACCCCCTTAAATAGAACACGATAAAAAAAAAAAGTTTGCACCTATCCGAATTTTTAATAAATTCTCACACTAATAAAAAAAATCTGGAAAAAATCTATATATTACTTTTTCTCAAAATTTCCCGTTCTTTCACGTGGTACCATTAGTTTTTCGAGATATTACCGAAAAATCAAATTTTTGATTTTATTTTGGATTTTGTGGGCTTAGCGTACATCAAACTTTAACAAACTTTTTTTTTATCACATTCTACGTCCAAAAAACTATCTGTATACCAAAATGCTGCCTGTTAACATTTAATGAGAGTTCAGCACCCCTGGCAACTGGGCTGTATTAAGAACTGAGAGTTATAGGTTTCATCCAATTAGAACTTTTAGGTTAAAAGATTGTTTTGTTTAGGTTCTGAACCTGCGGCTTTTCTGAGGCTCTTCGGAGGAACCATGGTAATTCATAAAGGCAAAAGAAACGAGGTAGAAGAAGACGAAAAATCTAAGTTATTTATTGTTAGAGGAGAAGTAGAAGAGGAGACGTATTTAATGGAAGTACCGCTCGAAATGGTGAGTCTCAGGAGTCGATCTTCCTTCGTTTTATTGAACCCCAGTGAGGAGCAAATAACGATTTGGCATGGGTGCAAGTCGAGTAAAGAAAAAAGAACGGTAAGATAAAATTAATAACGGTACTAATTATAAATAATTTGTTTTATAGTTTTTCCCAAGTTTTTTCATTTTGCTGACATTACATTTAAATTTTGGCAGTTGTCAGTATCTGAGATGATATCAACATTTTTTTATTTATTTCCTAGGTCGTTAAAAATGCCGTTACCAAACTCCTCGAAAACAAGCCATCAGAACTATTCGCTGAAGATTCAGACGACTTAGAAGTCATAGAAGTAGAAGAAGGCAGTGAAAACGAAAACCTCTTGGACTGCATCGGAAACGACAGGACTTCGTACAACTCTCTCCTAGACGACGAAAAAGACTACGTTTTTACTCCAAGACTGTTCAAGATGTCGAGCATTACGGGGAATTTTATCGCGAGCGAGGTGTTGTGCCCTCACAGAAGCGAGTATTCTAGTCCATATCCTTTTGTGCAATCCGAGTTGTATAGTTCTAGTCAACCAAGTAAGTTTACAAATAAATATTTTATGGGAAGATCCACAATTGAACTTATTTTTCTTAAGGTAAACGACCTGACAACTTGGGAAATATTGATATTTTACTGTCACACATCTCCATACCAACGTGAAGAATATGAAATTGTTTAAATTAATATGCTTTAACTCTTGTTGTTTTTGCCATTCTTTCGTCATACAAGAAAAGTATTGCTCAACTTGGAATGCAACTAACCTGCAATTTCCAATATGGCCCATGTTTGAAATTTTCTTCTTCTTCTTCGGGTACCATGACCGTTCAAAATTGTTCAACCGCCGTTTGGAAAAGTTGAACCGTAGACTTTCCATACCAGTGGCTCAAATTTTTCAACCACGATGTTCTCCTTCTCCCTGGACCATGTCGGCCTGGAATTTTTCCCTTATAATCAAATGCAAGATTTCATATTTTTCTGGATGTCTCATGATGCGGCCAAAATATTCCAGTTTGCGTCGCTTGAGGGTCGTGACCACCTCCAAGTCCTTGTCCATGCGCGTGAAAACGCTGTTGTTACTAACTCTGTCTATCCAACTGATTTTCAGCAGTCGTCGATACACTCACATCTCGAATGCCTCCAGACGTACAAGAGAACCGGAAAGACATAGCAGTCTGCCATGACGTTGATATTGATTCCTTCAGTGGTACCAGTGAGTGCTTCATTAAATATCACTTCCGAATAGAGGTTCAATAACAAGTGTGATAGAATACAACCTTGACGCACTCCCCGCTTGATTTTAATTTCACCCAATAGTTGATGCTGCAACCGTACTTCAGCTCTCTGTTGACAGTACAAATTGACGATGATACAAATGTCTTTGTCGTCTATACCTGTCGTTTTTAAAATCTCTAGAAGGTTTTCGTGGCGTACCTTGTCAAAGGCTTTTTCAAAGTCAGTTGAACAAAAGAACACAATTTGGTTGACATCGCGACATCTCTGGAACAACATACGGATACCAAACAGTGCCCTTCTAGTTCCTAATCCATTTCGAAAACGAAACTGACTGTTTCCAATTCTTTCTTCAAGTTTATTATATATCCTGCCGTTCATCACTCTCAGAAATATTTTTAAAACATGGCTCATGAGACTAATTATTCGATGGTCACTACAATTGGTTGCTCTGTTCTTTTTTAGAATCATGACAAATGTTGATTTCAGCCAGTCAGTAGTATTCCGGTCTCATAAATGCCGTTAAGAACTTTTCTCAGGACTGTTATTCCTATATTACCCAACAATTTTAAAATTTCAGTGCTCACTTGGTCCGATCCAGCTGTTTTTTTTCCATTTTGTTTGAATAACCTTCAGTTAATCAAAATAAATTGGAGAATTTCTAAATGAAATGAAACGAATTATTTTGTTATTTGTCACTTATTTTTTTATTTATGTGCTACTGTTAGGTTTTCCACATTGTCAAGCATAATACTAGAAACTAAGGTGGTTTATTTACGATTTATAACAAATTTCCCGGTACAATTTGGATTTACCCATCATTAAATTTCTGTTAACTTAAATTAAAATTATTTTATTACAAAGGGTTAAATAACATTATTGTTTTCAAATCAGGTATTTTTTGTTAACAGTAAACATTTTTTTTAAATGTTTTCTTCTATGATTATGGATGTATTTATAGGTCTTTAAAGAAGTTTTCTTCTAAATTTCAAGAAATATTTTTCAATGTATTCTTAAAACTTTTTATAAAATCTCTTCTTCAAAAAAATATATCTAAAAAGCATTTCTAAAATACGCCAAACAGGGTGGAATTGTGAACATATGTTTGATTATTTAAGAGGGTCGTATCCTTACTTTTATTGTGTTTGTAGATCTCTATAACTTCTAAAATATTTATTTTTTTTTTCCTTTTTGTGCTTTATGTAATATTTGTAGATTATTTATGTCTGGAAAAATATGATTTGTTTGATGGAAGTGGTTGGCAAAGTTGGAGTTTTATTTTTTTAATCTAAAAGGTGTTTGGTGTTCTTGAAATCTAGTATCCCTATTTGGCCTATATAACAGCTATTACATTCACTTTATAAACTCCAGAGTCTTTGTATTTATGAGATTTGTCTTTTACATTAAAAAAGAGGAAGGAAAGTTTTTGGGGTGTTTTAAAAGCGATATTTATGTTGTCTTTTGCGAGTATATATGCAATTTTATTAGAAATTGGTCCGAAATATGTCAATGAGGAAAAAGTATATTTTTTTATCGTTTTTAACGTGTGGATAAATATGTCTTAAATTTTGTTGTTTTCGTTTATTTTTAATTAGGTTGTCTCTGTTTCAAAAATTGGTTGCTGAATTGAAAATAATTTTCTTCTATGCACAGCTCGAACATCATTATTTCTTGTTTTATTATAGGATTTATGTTTCTTAAGTAAGTTTTTAATAATTTTTAGACACTCCTTATTCGGGATGTTGGAAAACATGTTGGTTACATCGAATGATGCAAGAATAGAATTGTCAGGGATATTAAAATTTTTAAGTTGATTACACAGTTCTTGTGTGTTTGGGTTCAAACTTAGTGATGGTTTTGAAGATCGTGTTAAGTTTAATAGCAAGTTGTCGTAAAGGACTGTTTGTATATGAAACGACTGGTCTAATTGGTGAATTTTCTTTATGAGACCATATAATTTGGGTGGAGATGGATTCATGTTTGTTAAATTGAACTTTTCTTTTTCGTCCATCTCCACCCATATATTATTTCATCTTCTTTGCCCCAGAGAATCTGTTTACAGAGTACAAATAATATAAATAATAATTGGAACACTGAACATCCTGACTAACTAGTCGGGGGAAGAACCATTCTATCAATACTAATTAAATGTTAATTCCGTAATTCTGTACAAACCTCAAATTCTACCAACTATGGAATAGCTACGCTATGTTTGGGGCTTTGCTCCCAAACATATACTGCATTTGTTGGATTCTATTCAGAAATTCGCCTAATTGGAGACCCATAACTCACCAGCAGTTCTGATTTTTTGGAACATCGCAGAACGGTTGCCGACTTGAGCCTGTTCTACAAGTATTTTCATGGAAAGTGTTCTATGGATGTGCATACTAGGAATACATGTGGCGCTAATACTTCCGCATGAGGTCCAGCTTGTCACTTCCCGTACAACCCTTTTCATCATTCATTCATCTGTATTCCTATGGACTCGAATTTGCGGAACGGGAACTAAGTGTTGGTTTTGATAGCTTGTATCTTTAATTATTCCGTATTTCACCAGGAAAATAAAGATCCAATTGTTTCAGACAAGAACCAGGCTGCGATACGAGCTATAAAACTAACATTTAATTCAAATTCAGCAACTTCGAGGCCATAGGAATACAGATGAAAACATATCTCAGTATAGATTACCAATTTCTGTTCACCCATATTCACTTGGTGCAAAATGATAGGGGCGATTTCTGGATTTCTTACCCCATGTTTGAGATCACTAGGAAACTGTGACACTCCAGGTCAAACTGAACTTCTCTATTTTCTTCAGCGACTTGAACTACGTCGGAATGGAAATGAAAATATGTCGAATCATACCATGTTAATCACTGATATTCCGTATCAGCGTTGTGGAAAAGGATATGTGCAATTTTTCGGTTCCTACAAGTCTCGCGACAAATTATCGCCTATCTTATTATATTCTTTATTGAGTCAGAGTTCAGTGGCTCGAAATACATCGAAATATAGATGGTAATATATCAGAGTGACCATTTTCAGTCGCTGTAAACCCGTACCCACATTGCGGGACATGACAAATGAAATTCGGGGATTTCTGAGCTCTTTTTGAGGTTAGAAAAAAACTGTGATGTGATGGAGCAAATCCAGCATCGGGATCGTGTTCAGCGGCCAAAAATACAGGTCAGTCATCTTGTTATTATTCGATACAATTTTTTTTTCCGAGGACATAAAAAAATTGGCATATCCCTGGGCCATATGTATTAAGCACAATGGAAATAATTTTTTATTTTTCCAAAAAAAGATTATTTGTCATATTTTTTATAAGACTTTTCAATCCACCCTCGTACACTTATATATTTATGTCGGATTTTCCCGAAAGAAAACTACTTATCTAGTTGCTGCTGAAGAATCGCACAATTATATAATAAAATACTTTTTTTAGACAATTTCCACTGGTTTATTTAAATTGCGATGACGCGTTTCGCTGTCGATGCAGCTTCTTCAGATCTACATTTTACACAGTGTAAAATCGAAATTACACGGTGTAAAATGTTGATCTGAAGAAGCTGCATCGACAGCGAAACGCGTCATCGCAATTTAAATAAACCAGTGGAAATGACTAAAAACAGTCTTTTATTATATATTTTTAATGAATTTCCATCAAGTAGAAGCTACAACCATCCAAAAAATCGCACAATTACTAGCATCTCTAAGACTACGATATATTTTCAAACCACTCGTAAAGAAAAGTGATTCAAAAGTAATGGCGCCAGATAGATCTTTGACAAAAAGTGATAACATTGACGCTTTTAAATTGGCTCCTTGGGGACTCCTGAAGGAACATTGTATATCTTATAGTGAACACCTATATACCCAACAAATTTTATTCTAAAAGGGAGAGGCAGCTTTTAAAACAATCTTACTAATTAGCCACTAAATCTAAAGGAACAGAGTTTCTTCAGAATTAACAAATAATCGATACGAGCCTTCTAGAAGTTGGCGTACACTACATTCACCTGTTCTAAGTTATTAACTGCTTCAGCAGTAAAGTGCGTGATGTGAATATGATTAGTAACTGTTGCTCATTATGCAATAAAACTATGTTAATCAGGTGATGAACATCAGAAAAGATGCGATTATACAGCGCCATCTCGAAAACCTTGGTTTAGAAAGAGTCATAATCATCGTTCTTTTATTTCAGGTTTACTAATTTTTGACAATCATCACGAGCTTTGGCTCTGGCAAGGATGGTGGCCAGAGAAAGACGAAGACAGTGAACTCTCTACCGATCAGACAGGATCAGGCGCCGTAAGGTGAGTATGAATAGTCATAGAGGTAGTTTAAGCTTTCTAGGTTGTTCATTTAGATAATACGAGGGCCGCGTTTTAAGTTTTTACAAACGACTATTAGATGACGCTATTGAGATGTGACATTACCATTGTTGTAAAATTTGACATTTATTATTGTTAAAACAGTGGCAGCTCAGAAATGGTCCGAGTAACTTGTTTACAGTGAGAGTTTAAAAAAGACAGTTTTGTGAACAAAGCGTTTAAAACAAATAGTTGTGTGAATAAATGGAGATTTTACGTGAAGGTTTTCGTCGGACGATTTTTTACGATTTCAATAAAGGTTCAACTCAACAACAATGCCTCGAATCGCCTCGTTTAACTTTTGGTAATGAATTTCGTCATGGTCGTGCTTTCGTCAGCGCCGAATTTCGTGAAGATCGAACAAAATCGGTTGTTGTTGCAAGAAACATTGATGCTGTGCGCAACATGATTGAAGAGGGTCGGCATGTGGCTTACCGTGAGATAGAGGCATCCTTAGGCATTCGAAGATTGCTGTACATTCGATTTTGCATGAACAGCGATCTTCATTACCTCAAGAAGCTGTTGAATCCTTCCAAAACCATGTTTTTGAGGTACCAACTTCACAGTGGAAAAAATGTTTCGAGAATTGGTTCGAACGCATGCAAAAGTGTATAAATCTTAGAGGCGAATATTTTGAGAAACAAAAAAACGATTTGTAGCGAAACATTTTTTTTCTTTCGTTGTTTTTGTAAAAGCTTAACTGGTAACCCTTGTATTTATCTGAAACGAAGTGAAAACGTCTTATTACTACACCAATTTTGTATTTCATTGTGTTGCCAACGGTTTCGTGCTGACATCAGCCCATCATCAGACACTAAAGCCTGTAGAATAAAAAAGTCTTAACATTTTATTTATCCTGTAGTTTTTACAGCCCTATAATGTGCTCTTGTAATTTTTGTTCTTGGTATACGATACGACTTTTCATTCAAAGCCGATAAACTATTTCTTTGGCCTCTGCCGAGTGCTGTTTCAGCTGAAATGCAACAATGTGGCCTGGTGAACGACATCAAGTCTACACGCGATTTTATCAGGTTATGTCGGCAGCAAGATCAATTAGTATGACTTGTTTTAAAGCTAAAAGATTGCACTTTAAAAGAACTAAAGGGGAAAAAATTACAATTTGAATTACTTCTATAGTCGATGAAATGTCGAGAATTAATGTCCATTTTATTTCCACGTAGAGGTAGTTTCTCTGAGAAAACCAAGTGATAACAAATATTTCTTTTAAGATGGCAAGCTGAACGTAGGGCAGCAATGCAAACAGCTGTGAATTATTGGAAGAAAATTCACGGGGACGAAGAAATCGTAGCGTATTTGGTATGGGCCGGGCTTGAACCGTTGCAATTTAGAAATCTATTCCCTGCATGGGAAGTTAGAGAAGATGCAAGAGAACTGAATTTAAAAGTAAGTATTTTTAATAAATTTTGAGTATACAGTCAATTATTTATAACATTCTTTAGGATGGTAAAAACCCAGACGACAAAATCCCCCTCCAGAAAGAATTAGCTCTTCTGTCTCGAACGACCTACCCTCTCGCAGAGATTCTCCAGAGACCTCTACCGGAAGGTGTCGATCCTACTCAACTAGAAATCTATCTCTCGGACAGCGATTTTGAGGAACTCCTCGAGATGTCCAAAGAGGAATTCTTCAATTTACCGTCGTGGAAAAAGACAGCACTGAAAAAAGAAAAAGGACTGTTTTGACCGTTGCTAGCTGGTATATTAGGCACTTTGGATCTTATTTTCGGGAGATGTTTTGAATTTGTTAGCGATGTTTGAGAATGGGAGGATTAATACCCAAATGTAAGAGACCTTTTTTGATATGTTTTATTGTTACTTTTTTGACTGGCAAGGATAAAAATCCAATTTTTAAATTTTTAATATAAAATCTTGTTTAAGGGCGATGATTTTTGGACCTCGCAAATATGCAGACAATATATTTTATCTCATACTGATTTAATGATCACTTTAATAAAAACTTGGTACGTAATATCGAGAAAATGAGCGAGCAGTAAAAATTGTCGTCGTTAATACTACGAAAAAAAAAACGAATTTTTAAATATATGGTTTCCGCATCTGTAATCAAATATAAATCATTATTCAGGGGAATTTTTAAAATAAAAATGGTTTTTACCTCTTTCTGAATCTGAACTTGGAATCTGGGAGTTTCCAGGTCGGTGCTTTGCCAGTTGAGCTACCAGGACTTGTGAGTATAATCAATCAGTTGGTAATATCTGTTTTTAAATGTTTATGTTAGTTCGTACTGCCTGCAATTTTCAGTGAAGAGAAACTTTGTGTTAGAAAGGAAAGGAAGAAGGAATTCTGTTTCACGAATTTTAAAACCCATTTGTCTTTCATCCGGAAACGTCGCCTACACATATAACATCAGTTAAAATGTATCTTTTATCGCTAACTGGACTTCAATTCTTGAAATTTTAGATTCAGTTTTCAAGGGAAATAGATTTTACTATCAAAAATCTTATAAAAATATTTAATCTCGAAGAATCATGGCATGGAATTTAACCCTCGAAAAGATATTTTCTTGCTGCTGTCTGTCAAATAGCAATTGAATACTGGTGCGACCGCAATTCGATCACAAAAAAGAAGTGTTTCATGTCCTAACCTAAAATGATTTTGTGATTTTTTTTTTTACATATAAACGTGAATTTCCATGGTATCTCTTATTAGCTCATGATTATTATCTAACACAAGTGAAAGGACGACTTCCTGATGATGTTACATGTCGACGACGTAAATGAATGAATGATAAATGGGTTTTAAAAGACGTAAAACGTAATTATCCCCTTTCCATTGGAACACTTTACTTGCAATTGTATTTTAACATAAAAATTAAAAGAATGTATGACGGACCGATTGGTTACATTTACAAACCTTGGTAATTCAAATGACGGAGCAGTGGCCAAGAAACTCGAAGATTTCAGATTCCAATCGGCGGTAAGTTTTTTTTTAATTTTAAAAAGTCGCTTGAAAAATACTTAGTGTTTATTATCAAAAAATACTAGAAAATATTGAATGGAACCGTTTTTACGTCAAGAAATTCACAAAATTTAAAATATACACGAATATTATAAAAAAAAAAATGTTAAATCCAAAGAACCCCGCACTAATCTTATGGAAATTAGATCCCAGTCCAATCGGCAAAAAATGTATGTTATGCTTCAAGTCATTCTGATTAAAAATCTCCACCGACACAAAGTTCAAAAATGGATAGATTAGGAATTATTGAGCGTCGAATTAGTAAAAAAACCGCTGAGAAAATGATATTTTTCCTTTTTTTAAAGACTTATTTTGACTAGAACATGATTTTACGAAAAATTCCAACAGGATTTCTTGGGTTGCTAATTATGAATATAGTAATCATTTTGACCCATTTCGCTCCTACGAATTTGGCCATTTTAACCATTTCTGAACTCTTTTTTTTTGCGAAAAATTCTAATCTTTCCATTTTTGGACTTTGTGTCCATGGAGACTTTTGATCAGAATGGCTCGATTTCTATAAGATTAGTGCGGGGTTCGGAGGCTTAATAATCGTTAAAAAGCATCTCTTTAAGTTAACATATCAAAAAGAAATTTAAAAAAAATAATACTAAAAATAAATCGGTTGTATTAAGCTATTTTTTATATAAACTGTATAGAGACATCGTATATAACCAAGTGCTAAAAGTGTTACCAAATAAGGGTTTATTATATAAAAACTGCCATTTTATTGTAGCTTCTTAAACACGTAATAATAATAAAATAGTTGCATTCGTACTTACAGTTTTATAAAAAATTTGAATCAAACAAAAATCGGGGACAGAATTTCATGTGGAGGGCATTTTTATGACTTGTTTGTACTGTTTGTTCATTTTTTTTCATGAAAAGGGGTTCATCTAGTAAAATTCTGTTCCATTTAAGGTCATTATAGAGGAAGAGTAATTTTTCGGAACGTTTTCTCTACAAGTAAAATTTTATTATTTAATTCAGGGTGTCCAATATAGTCTGGTAAATTTTAAATCCTCATTCAGAGTTGAAGCCTGAATTTTTGATCAAAAATTAATTTTAATACGCAGGTGAAGTATGAAGAGTCAAAAATTGGAAATTGAATGGAAGAGGTTGTAAAAAAAAAATAAAAACTATCCCAAAAACCACTTTTTCGCAAAATTTTTCGAAAAATATAAAAATTACAAAAAATGTTTCGAACAAAATCGTCGTGAATCACTATTCACGTATTTGCGATATAAAACGAGATATTTGCAATTGAAAATTGTTATTTTGTTACTGCTAGCTAAAAAATACCCGAATCTGAAAAATAATAAAAAATAAAAAAATTATTATTTTTGAACATTGTTTTTTTTAATAGCATCATCTGTTTAACGTAACAAGATTTTTTTATATTAACTTTTTAAAAAGTTATAAACAATGATTTTTTTAATTTAATTTTTTATTTTTAAAATTGAAAAAAAAATGTCTTATTACTCTCTTTGGAGTTTTATTTATATATAGACATCTATTTAAAAACATTTTTTTTTTTCAATTTTAATAATAAAAAATTAAATTAAAAAAATATCATTGTTTATAACTTTTCAAAAAGTTAATAAAAAAAGATTCTCTAAAAAAATTAGTTACGTTAAATAGATACGATTAAAAAAAAGGATTATTTTTTACCTTTTTTTTTCTATTTTTGTGAATTTTTCAGATTCGGGTATTTTTTAGCTAGCTGTACGTCAAATAATAATTTTCCATTGCAGATATCTCGTTTTATATCGCAAATACGTCAAAAGTGATTCACGACGATTTTGTAGATAATTCTATTATCTATCGATTTTGTTCGAAACGTTTTTTCGTAAACTTTATTTTTTCCGAGAAATTTGCGAAAAAGTAGTTCTTGGGGTAGTTTTAATTTTTTTACAACCCCTTCCATACAATTTCCAATTTTTGACTATTGATACTTGATCTACGTATTAAAATTAATTTCTGATAAAAAATTCAGGCTTCAACTATAAATGAACATTTAAAATTCTTATTTACCGGATTAATAAAAGCTATTAATCTTAAAATCTTTTACCACTGTAAAAAAATAACAATGTGTTTGTGCATTAATGTCAGGGTGCAAAGTGAGAATTTTTGTAATTTTCATTATTTTTTTAAGGTTACCATGATACTGTGCGCAAAATAATTTAAAACATTAATAAAAATTGAAGGTTGACGTTCTCCGAGAGCAATGAGTACATTCAGGTACTTTGATATTAGCCTAGGTGACGACTTGGTTAACGGATTTTTTATTGTGAGCCGTGTATTTTCGGTAATGCTCGATATAATATTAATTTTTGTATCAAAAACGTTCACAATTAAAACAAAGCCCTGGTCGTCAATATAAATTTTAGTGTATTTTCACCGGCGACAAGCACCCAAAATACCGATAATTGAAATACTCCAAAAAACTGAGAAATCTTGACAATAAAATTAATTCACATTAAATAACACAATAATTAAAATTTTACTTTAATCATTAAATAGATTTCATTATTTATATCTAGTATAAATTGAGTAATTTGCTTCGAGTCAAACTCTTAGACTTCTTAAAACAGTATCCAACTGACATTTTTTTTTCGAATATGAGACTTATTTGGCAACCTTCTAATATTTACGTTCACCTTTTCATCAAGTGTTGATTTCAGCGTACCATCATTGTCCATAATGTAGAAAACCTTTCTTGAACTTTTCCGCAAAATATGTCAGTACAGCTTTCTCAGACCCTTTCCTTGCCCAATGTACGTCCCACCGTTCTTTGAAATGGTGATATGTGTTTTCATATTGCCTTTTAGATTCGGTACAAGATTTAAAATAACCAAATTTACTGTATCTGCTATATTTGGTGGTGTATCGTTAAACTTATCTTTATTCATAACAATTTCAATTATCGGAAATATCTAGCATTAAATTTTTGTTTTTGTAAAATTACCGTCCATAAAAAGCGTTGAACTGTTAGACACACCATCGCAACTAAATTTCCAAGGACCGGGGTTATGCTTTGCGCACATTATCGCCAGTTGCGCCCGCGCAGTAAGTCAAAGAAATTTGAAGTATAGTATTATTTATGAGGCACCCTGAATTGAATTAATAAAAATTAAAATTTAATTCATAAAAATATCTGCATTAAAAGCAGCGAAACTGGCACAAATAACAGAACTCTATGAAAATGTGGTCTTAAATTGGTTCTTATGGGAATAAATTTTACATTTAGGAAACGTTTCGGGTTGTTATATTTTCACTACGGACCCTGTCTAATCAACATTGTCGAACCCTTGTAATCACTTTAATTTTTTTTTTGTGATAATGTATCTCTATTTATGTTAGAAAATAGTGTAAACTGTGATTAGGTTAATTGTAACAGCGTGTTCGTTTTTAGTTTTTTATTGATAATTGTATGTAGTAGTTAAGGAATTGTCGTTTTTGAGTTAGGTCTAGCTGAGGAGCTGGTGAACGTTTTATTCCGAGTGTTTTATGCAGATTCAAATTTTGTAAGAAAATACTTTTTTCTTGATTGAGAGTATATGATTCGACATGAAAATCGCAACTTTTTATTTATTTGGTATAACAAGCACACCCGAACTAACCTTCAGCAGGTTTGTCTGCTTAATTGTTAACGGTTTCTATTTCGAAGATTATATGCTAGCTCATCCCAAGCCTGATGTATTGTCAGAGGTCCCCTATCTCTGGGAAAAATCAGGAAATGAAGGGACCTCCTCTTGAGCGAACAGTAGTAATGAGGGACACGGAAGTAGCGCCATTTTCAACTAATTATAAAAGCATAATTTTAAATCGAATTTGGAATTTTTGTTCTGATATTTTAAAACCTGTAATTTTTCGTTTTATGAACTTTTTCAGCGTTAACAGCCCTCAAGACTATTTAAAAAATCTAATAGCTCAAATTTGTGAAATAGTCGGCCATTCTGTGTCCAGTTGTTTTAATTAATTATTTTAAATCTTCTAAAATTCCCTCTTCTAGTATAGGTAGGTGTATGTTATAAAAATATGGTATCTCACTTCTTAAACTGAATGCTTTGTCAGCAATATCTTTTTTTTTTTACTGATACAGTTCAAAATGTAACATTATACTATACATAAGTTTTACAAAATAAAAGAAAACACTGTGTAAATCACAAGAACCAGAAAAAATAATAAAAAACTTCACGTCATTTCCGAACATTATCTAGGGTTCCGATTGGATAAACATCGGGCATTTCCGGTATTCTTGTTTTTCTCGACTATTTTGACGAAGAATGATTGATGCCGAGTGACATCTTACGTTTAATACAACACATCCTACGACAAGATAATAAAAATGTAAAATAAGTCGTTTAATTTATTGATCTGAAATTGGAACTAAGGATGTGGTTGAAAATGACGGTAATTTCCGATTATCTAGGGGTTCCACAAAACTTAGAATGCGCTCTCGTGTTTGCTTATTCTTGTATCTCCTTCATTCATTGGGAAGACGATTTACACACTCTTAAGTTTGAAAGTAACTTCTTATAATCTCCAGATTGTCGGGTTAGTTCAGGTTAGATATCCCTTGAGACTGTGGAAGAATTCAGTTATCATCGACACTAATAATCTGGTAGAGTAATGCAACAATGCACGGGAATTTTATGCCTACAGCAGCAGGGCATCCCTGAAAAGTCGGTGGAATATCACTCTCGTCTTCATCTCAAAACACTTCTCTCTTCACCATAAGAAAACCAAACCCGACAATCGACCGTTATCGAGCTCGACTTGAGGATATGTTTACTCAGCGAAACTCCATAAATAGTAATTTTTTTTTTTTTTGATGTCAAAATGTTGCCGTATTTTCCAGTTATCTAATTTTTACCAGCTTATAGGATTTTATCGCGACTTTCCGTTGATTTTTCGGCGAATAGTCTAGCCCTTTCTTTCTTATTAAAAACAGAAAAGACAGGTGTTATACAACCGTAAGTCGTGAGAAGTTCCCTATGGCACATATAGACGGTAGCGACATAAAGGTTTTATGGAAAAAAATATTTAGGTTTGATGAGCCAAAACATCATACAATTTAATTATGCACAATGTCCGATAATATGGGCGGATTTTTGAAACAAGAGCTATTTGTAACGGAATTGCTCTGACTGATTGTCGAACTTAGTTTCGAACTATATAAACTTTGAACTGGCATCAAACACCGTACCTCAAACGTCCACTAGCTCCCGTGCTGCTAGTTCCATTTTAGAAAAATTTGACCTAGTTCAAAAATTTACACTTTATATAAAGCACTGTATTGTATATAATATTATTCGAAAAAAAAAGGTGCCTTGCCGTGTTTTTTGTTCTATTGTTCGGAGTGATTCCTGTTTTCTAGTCGATTTTTGCACTTTAGAGAAAGATCTACGGCACTGAATTTGTTATTTGGTTGTATTAATTGTATCTATTTTTTTAAAATGAAGATTCAACAGAGCCTGCTTGTTCTGAACTATTACTCGGTATGGAAACGGCGCGGCGGAATACTGATGATATACTCTAGAGCCGATTGCTTACGTGTGGTGTAGCAAAGATATAACTACGGTGATTCGTTGTTTACCGTGTTCGCCAAAAGCTGTGCTGTGTTGGGAATATGGAATTTTTGGTACAATGACACTACTCAATATATATCTCCACTACACCAAACACTTTATTTTTGCATTCGACGCGCGTTTCGCTTCGTCAGGAGCGATGATTGACTAAAGCTAAACTACAAATCTACCTTATTTATACTTAGTCTAACATTTGAATTACTCAAGCGGAACTAATGGCTGGGCGGGGCCACCAATTCTGTTCGAGTAACCTGTAGAGAGACTATCAGGAATAAACCCTGTGTGTTCATTTAAACTACTTTTACATTTTATAATTTCCGTACTTTCGTATGCGTTGAACAATCTCCTATCAGATACATCTTTAATTAATCTTAGATTATCTAATGTTACGGTATGATCAGCTTCAGGGGCATGTTCAGCAATGTTAGACTTTTCTGTTCTACAGTACCTTAAAACAAGAACATTTTTAGATACTGTAGCACAGAAAAGTCTAGCATTGCCGAACATGTCCTTGAAGCTGATCATACTGTAACATTAGATAAGGTAAGATTTATGTATTTGATAGGAAATTGTTGAATGCATATTATTGTATGGAAATTATGAAATGTAAAACTAGTTTAAATATAGACAGATCCTATTCCTTATAGTCCCCTCTTATGGTTAATTGACCAGAACTGATGGTCCTGCCCATTCCATTAGTTTAGCTTTAGTCAATCATCACTTCTGATGAAGCAAACATGGTTAGCGAAACACGCGTCGGGCGCAAAAATAAAGTGTAGTGGTGATATATGCTGAGTAGCTCTGCTGCTGCTTTTTCTGCTATTAAATTGCTGATAAATGTTTCAAAAATGTACGCTTATAGCCCAATTGAAATAAACATAATCTTGTTGTTGTATCCGGTTTATAGCGTTCTGCGCCCTCTTTTTCCCAATCTCCATCAGTTCCTCCTTCCTTTTTATCAGATCTCAGTTTCCGCTCGGACAGATTGTTTTGGATTTGTTCGGATGATGTAGCTTCTTGCTAACTAATTATTTAGTGTGTTCACTCGCCACCCATTCTTTACCCGTGACCATACCGGCAGAGTTGTTTTTGCTGAATATTCTCTATATTGGTGGTTTTCACATTCATTATTTCTCTAATTCTTACGTTGCTAATGTTCTGTAGTGGTAATAGTTTTACTGAAAGTACTTTACCAGGGTACTGAATTCCTTTTACGTGCACTAATTAGGTTGTCAGGTTTCACATCGGTAGAAGACCCCACTTTTAAGGCTTTTTACTGTTTTGTTAAAGTTTTGGATCATTTTGAGCCACATTGTCCGAGTAAAGAGGGTTTTTATTCCATTTTTTCCCATGCTACAACCTCTTCCTTTTTAGTTACGCTCCTAATTATGTCAGCCAATATGGGACAGTAAGGGTTTAATGTATCCCCTGTCTTCTTCATGTTCCTAAGAAGAAAAAAAAACGTGAGATCCTAACCACCAGAAGTAGGTAGAATTTTTCTACCATTCAGGCAACCGGGCTCGTATGTTGAATCTTTTCGTGTATTTTATATGTATAATTACCAATTTTTAAAAATTATTTTTACTTTTTTCCTATTAATAGATTTTAGTTATCTTATTTTTCTGAAAACAAACTTTAACTCGGTTTAAGGTTTCTCTTAAATTTATGCGAATTATGTTTGTCTCAAATCAGAACTTAAGTCCATCAACAAACCGTTCCTTTTTTTTAATGTCGACTTATTTGCTTTCGACGGTTTGAAACTGGCTTTATAAACAAAACTATTACAAAAAAATCAACCATTATAGTAATGGGGGGACCAATTGCACAAAACGAGTGCCTTTAACCGAGTTTTGTGTTTTTATTTGTATTTGTTAGTTTGTCTAATATGTTATACAATTTGAAAGCTTTTCAGAAAATATATTGTAATAACATTTAACCAAATACTGGACTTCTTATAATAAGAAGCCAAGTATTTCTGTAGCTCGGAATCAAAGTGACGTAAGTCCACTTTTTTGTAAAAGCACGCTTTATGTATTAGCGATTCTTCCTCCCTTCTTGAGGCGAAAAAATTAATATTGCATTTTTGGAAAAAAAATTACCAACAATTTAAAAGAATCAGGGTTTTAAACTGATTTACTACTTTAATAAAATCTTTTAATCAAAACAAAAATTTTATTTTATTGCTCCCCTGTAAAATATTAAAAAGTGGAATTACACTATTCTGCTTCACAGGTACAACTTAACCAATATAAGGCCGAGGATATTTATGTCTTTATAAGTTTGGGATAATACTTAAAAATCTTTTAATCCATCTGTGAGAAGGACAGAGATAAGGATGAATATATTTGATCTAAGGATCAGAATTTTATGTGTTTACTATTTTTTATTGTTTTTCGATGAAGACAGTAAAGAGTTATTGTGAACGGACCAAAAGTGTTGCTCATATTTAAAAAAAAAACATTGCTGAAAGCTTATCCTATAGGATAATGATTACACACATTTGAAATTTGTCTAGACAGTTCTGCTACACAGTCAGTCACTAACTGAATCATTTTATAATTTATTGAAACATTATTTCAAGAAACGCTTCGAGAGCCCGGCTCCTCACGCTTATAAGTCTCGCCATTTTTAGGACTTACTTTTGTAAGATTGTTAACATAAGTCTGCTTTAGCCAATTTGCCGATATTTGCCCATACTAATGGGTTGATTCAACTTACAGTGGCGGTAGCTCAATGGGCAGAGCAGCAGAACGCGGAAAATTCCTGGTTCAAATCTCGGTCGAGGGGAAAGATTTTTTTAAATTTTTAAACATTCAGATGGAAGCCCCTAATCTGTAATCTTTTTATTTATGTTTGAAATATACGTAAGAACCATCAGTGTAGGTCCTCTATTTTATTTGTTTTCATCGAAAAAATCTAAAAAATTTTGCAATGCAGATCTACTCCCTTTTAAATAAAAAAGGAATTCTAGGAATAATATTAATTTATTTTTAATCTAATTTTAATAATTGTTTTTAGGATTCCTTTATAGTTGTCGTATATTAACGAGTAGTTAAATAGAGAAAAGAATAGTGTCGTAATAAGAACAATATCGTTTTCCAAAAACCCAAACCCCCACCACACGTATTGCCTTAACCCAATGTGAATTTAAAACTGAAAAAAAGAAAAACTTCAGCTTTTTAACTCGTTTTAAAACTTTGTAAGATATTACCTTGTATATCGCTTTTTCTATCACTAAACACATTTGTAATATTATACTCTATTTTTGTTGTTGTGTATTGTCAGTGTTTTGTACGTTACTTTTTTTCGATTACCTAATAAATATTTTCAATAAATTACCATTAAATTGTTTTCTTAAAATAATATATTTTCTATCCCAATCATCTTGAGGTGACCCTACGCACAATAACTTATAATTTCTTTCTATTTGTACCAATCACGCCTCCGTCTACTCTAGCTGCATAGTCATGAGCATTTCTGCAACAATGAGCTCCTATAACTGTCATTATATGGCCGATTAAAATATAAACTTTATTAACTGTTACGAATGAATTGCTATGAGTGAACTGTACAACAGTACCGAACAAACTCCCAGTTTCGAATACAGAACCTTAGAATAGCAGATGTGAAACGTGAATGCCTTGTCCGTTCTAAGAAGGACAAAAAAAAGTTTAAAATACTCGATTTAGGGTCAGCGAAGGCTGCTCGCTATCTGTTCCGAAAACTTTACGTAACAGCACTTCTTTTAAACTGCTATAACTTCGTCAATTTTTAATCGATTCTTATGAAATTTACACAAAATATTCTTAAGATATATCATACTAAAAGAAAATGTAAAAATCCAAAAATCGAATTTTTTGACCCAGATGACTAGGTATATCCCCTTAATACCATCATGTCCTCTATCCTCTTCTTTTTTTTATCGGTTTATATTATGGTGATATCGGCGCATACAGGTATTAGAATAGAGGAAAGTATATAGCCTGCTGTAAGCGAAAGCGTATAGTCGTTAAAAAGAGAAGTAAATAATATAAGACGCTCGAGCGCTGAATTCCGGCGCCGAGTAAGAGAGGCAGAATATTATTTCTTTCTATGAGCACCACGGTTGTTGCAAGTAATTACCTCCTCTATTCTAATATCTCTATGTATCGGCGGGGATGACATGATTAGGAATGGAATTTTGTTTCGATATAACGACAGTATGTTGAATAACAGCAGGTGAATTCAATAATTATCGATATATTGATAGTTACCGATCACCATCGATTTTTTTAACAAATCGAACCTATGAAAAAGGTAATTTTAAAAAATCCCATAAATTTTGGGATGTTTTATCAGGATTAGAGAAACGCGAGGAGGTATTTTATGTACAATATATATATGTATAGTATATAACAAAAATAATGTAAAGAAATCCGTTTAATCCAGTTTCTTAATTATTTTAAAATTGTTCTTTTTATTACAAATAAAATTGTTTTTTCTATATCATTTATAATTTCATTTGCCTCTCTACTGTTTAACAAGCAACCAAATATACTACTTAATGTATAAAGAGTTGTCTATGTTAAGCGTTTGTCGATTAAAGCGACATCTATTAATCGGTAGCTAAACTCATAAAACATTAGGTTTTTAACATCCATATCTTAAATTATGTAAAGCTGGGAATTAGATTTAAAGAAATATGCTATACGCAACCAAGAATACACCTTATTGTATGCTTGGTTGCCAAGATCAATTAAAATTAGGGGTTATGTTTCCTATATACGTGTTTTAAAGCATATAAAAGATTATATATATATATATATATATATACAGTAATACCCCGCTTAGCGCGACCCCGTTACGCGCGGTTTCACTATAACGCGAATTTCAAATTTCGCGCTCATGTAGTCATTAACTTCTCTATGGTCGCGGGGGGATCCCCGCTTTCTCTGAATATTCTCTTTGAAGAATTGGGAATTCCCTGTCCTTCGACTTTGTTCTATGGGGATTTCCTCGTTCGTTTCGTGTGTTCATTTGTTCCGTAATGTTAGTTCGGTCGGCTGGCAGTTTTGTTTTAATATTTATTGGAGATACATACATACATAATTTAACCCTACGTTAAAAATGCCGCCTGTAAAGAAAAAAAGAGCGTAAAAGCGTCACTTTGGAATTGAAGATGAAAGTGTTAAGAAGAATGGAAAATGGAGGCAAAGCAACAATTGTTGGGAGAGATTTTGGACTCTCAGAATCGACTGTGAGAACGATTTATAAAAATCGGGAAAAAAATTAAAATCTCCAGCGAAGGTTCAACACCTATAAGTGCAACAAAACTTTCTCGTTCGAGATCATCTATCTTAGAAAGAATGGAGAAATTACTGTCAGTCTGGATCGAAGATTTGAATAAGAAGAACACACCACTAAGTCAAGATCTCATATGCACAAAAGCAAAATCTTTGTATGAGATGCTGAAAACAAAAGAAGGAGAAGGGAGTGCCACTCCGACTTTTGCTGCCAGCAGAGGCTGGTTCCATCGGTTCAAGCAGCGTTCTAATCTTCACAATATCCACATAACAGGCGAGGCGGCCAGCGCGGACATTCAAGCTGCAGCTGAGTTTCCAGACAAGTTTCAAGACTTCGTTAGACGAGAGAAAATTCCTGCTTGTCTCATCTTCAATGTTGATGAGACCGCACTTTACTGGAAAAAAATGCCATCTCGAACATTCATTTCTAAGGAAGAACGTCAAGCCAGTGGTTTCAAAGCTGCGAAAGATCGACTAACACTTCTGCTGGGTGGTAATGCCACTGGTGATTTCAAACTGAAACCTTTACTAGTGTACCATTCAGAAACACCCCGTGCAATGCGAGGCACAGACAAGACAAGTCTACCAGTTGTGTGGCGATCAAACAGAAAGGCGTGGGTTACACGGGAAATTTTTCAAGAATGGTATTCTAATAGTTTTTGCCCATCAGTCAAATCATACTGTGACAGAAATGGGCTTGAACCTAAAGTTATATTACTCTTAGACAATGCCCCAGGACATCCAACCTCACTTGATACGCCCAGAGACTTAAAAGTGTACGTAAAGTTCCTTCCACCAAACACTACGTCAATATTACAACCTATGGACCAGGGAGCAATAGCAAACTTCAAAGCTTATTACCATCGCCGCACTTTTAGCCAACTAATTCATGAAACTGACGGGGAAGGAAGACAGTCTATGCGAGAGTGGTGGAAGTCATACAACATTATGAAGTCTATTCACAACATAGAAGAGGCTTGGAAGGAAGTTAAAATGAGTTGTATGAATGGGGTGTGGCGTAATCTTTGGCCAGATGTAGTGGAAGCACCTAGAAGAATTGTCCAGATGCAGAGACAAGTGCTTGAAGACATTGCTGCAATGATTGAGGGGTCTGAACTTGAAGATGTCACGGTAGAAGATCTCGTAGAACTTGTACCAACGCACGACGATCCTATTAGCAATGATCTCTCTCTGATCGAGTTACAGAATAATCCTATCTACGATGAGGAAGAACAAGTAGAAGAGAAAGTTTTATCTTCAGGGGAAATACAAAATGCACTTTCAAAAATTTATTCAGGTTTGGACATATTGCAGAGTATAGACAATAATGATGACCGTGTCTTGACCGTGTGTCAAACAATTAAAAACAGTGTTGGGTGTTATGAACGTATTTTACAAGAACGTAAACAAAACGTTACCCAAAAGACAATAGATGTATTTTTCCGTAAAAAATAAGAGTATGTATTGCATAAAGTGTTCTTAGAATTAAAGTGATTGATTAAAATGATTTGTATTTTTTTGTATTAAATTTTGACTATGTTTAATCATAAACCTCGATATACGCGAATTTCAGTTAACGCGATTTTTTTCGGAACGTATCCCTCGCGTAAAGCGGGGTATTACTGTATATATATATATATAATATCATATCACTCGAAGTGTTTTAACAATTCTTAATATGTTTTTAAACAATTGTACAAGATAAGTCTACGGAGTCGGAGGGTGAAGGTATTATTTTATGTATCAGAAGCAGAAAAATATCTCCGTGCATTTCTACTCTCCTAATACAAAATTTCAATAGATATATTTTTAAACGTAAATTTTGGAAGGAAATCTTGGAATGTTAATTATATCAGGATTACAGAAACGCGAGGAAGTATTTTATGTACTAGGAGCAGAAAAATTCCTTTATGCATTTCTACTATCCCAATAGGAAACTTCAATTGGGAAAATTTTAGACCGAAAGTTTGGGATGTTTTATCAGAATTACAGAAACGTGAGGACGTATTTTAAGTATCAGGGCAGAAAAATACCTCCGTGCATTTCTACTTTCGTAATACAAAATTTCGATTAGTTCATTTTAAACGCAAATTTTCGGAACGAAAATTTGGGATGTTCTATCAGGAGTACAGAAACGCAAAAAGGTATTCTATGTATCAGGAGCAGAAAAATACCTCCTGGCACTTCTACTCTCTTAATACAAAATTTCGATTGGTTCATTTTGAATGCAAATTTTCGAAACGAAAATTTAGGATGCTCTATCAGAATTACAGAAACGCGAGGAGGTATTTTATGTATCAGGAGCAGAAAAATACCTCCGTCCATTTCTAGTTTCCTAATACAAAATTTCGATTATTTCATTTAAAACGCAAATTTTCGAAACGAAAATTTAGGATGTTCTATCAGGAGTACAGAAACGCGAGGATGTAATTTATGTATCAGGAGCAGAGAAATACCTCCGTGCATTTCTACTATGTTAATACAAAATTTCGATTGATTTATTTTGTATGTAAATTTTGGAAGGAGAATTTGGCATGAACATTATTAGGAGTACAGAAACGTGAGGAGGTATTTTATGTATCAGGAGCAGAAAAATACCTCTGTACATTTCTGTTTTCCTAATACAAAATTTCGATTATTTTATTTAAAACGCAAATATTCGAAACCAAAATTTAGGATGTTCTATCAGGAGTACAGAAACGCGAGGAGGTATTTTATGTATCAGGAGCTGAAAAATACCTCCATGTATTTCTACTCCCCTAATACAAAATTTGGATTGCTTCATTTTGAACGCAAATTTTCGAAACAAAAAATTTAGGATGCTCTATCAGGAGTACAGAAATAGTAAGGAGGTATTTGATGTATCAGGAGCAGAAAAGTACCTCTTGGCACTTCTACTTTCCTAATACAAAATTTCAGTTGGTTTATTTCAAACGCAAATTTTCGGAATGAAAACTTGGGATGTTCTATCAGGAGTACAGAAACGCGAGGAGGTATTTTATGTATCAGGAATAGAAAAAACATCTCCTGGCATTTCTGCTCTCCTAATATAAAATTTGTATTGCATTGTAATGCAAATTTTTTTATTTCTGTTCAAGTTGTTTTTGCAGCGATAGCAGTATTTCTGTGGCGTACCGGATAAATAAAACAGATTTTTAACAAAAACATCTTTATTACTATTAAAACACCTATCCTATACCAGTTACAATATAAAATTAAACAATTTTCTTGTAATATAATACATAATTTTCTGACACATTAACAGTGACTATTCTTATCACAACTTTTTAATACAAAATATACACATAGAAAACCTATAAGTATGAACTGATGAATCGTTCCAACTTTATCAATAATTGGTTTAAATTTTGATGAAATAAAAGGAAAATATAATTTATTCTCTTCCCATCTATTCCCTCAAAACGTACAGTTTTCTTTGCATTAAAATATTAAAGTTTTAAAATTACATGTTACTTTGTTACTCCTAAATGTGATTCAGTAGCAATCTTGATTTTGTAATAGCTCTTTTCACATAAACTGAAGAAATTTGATATATTTACTTAGACAAGTTAATTCATAAGATTAATGAAGACCAACCATATAAACCAACATTATAAATTCTTATTATAATTTGCAAAACTTTACGTATTTAATTATTTATCATTATCTCACAACACGTAACATTCCTTTCGATGCACATATGGAATGTGGAATATCTCTTATAGTCTTTACATATTTTTACGTATTACCTAGTCATTATGTTAATAATAATAATTGTATTAAATTATCAGTACAGCTGCTTCTCAACAACAGTGACAACTGAAAAATGAGCTTTAACTACCTACATTTTCTTTGAAGAAACTAAAATATTTTATACAATATGTTTCTATAAAGTTTTGTTTTCATATTTGGTTACTTTTGTAGAAAAGCAGCAATATAATGTGATACAAACGTAAGCAAGTCAAGTGTTGGTAAAAAAATTAATAGCTTGATTGGCACTTTTTGATTTTTTTACTACAGTTTTCTAATTATTTCCTACGAAAAATGTAATTACAAAAAAATGATAAATATGGTGTTATAGGTCAAACTAAAATAACCTTGTTCTATAAACCCTATCCGGATAACATTTTTTCCTAGAAATAGATATTTTTAAAAGTCACATAGTAGGTAAACTCAAAAATATTAAGTTTTATCAAAACATTGCATTTAAAACCGCTAAAAGAACGTATCATACTATTTAAAACCAAACACAACACTCAGAAATATTGCGACTTTAGCCTAGATGTAAGAAGTGAGACAGTGGAAAAAAATTTTTTTGTCGAGAAAAGAAAGTCTACCTTTGGAGTACTTCGAATAGAAAGTTTGGACGAGTGTCCAATATGAGTAGGAAAAATGGCATACAGAAGGATTTAATGTGGTGGTACACAAAAACCTTGAAATCTTAGTTGGGTAAATTGGATCACAAACAATGTTTTGAATGAGTCAAGGAAGGACCATTTGGAAAATCTTATAGACTCTCAGTGACCAAGTTTTTTTTTTAAGGTCGACTATGTTCTAGAACTGACACATTTCTGAAACAAGGTGGGCTAACACAATTTCTTGTGAATGTGGGAGAATAAACACATGTATAAAAATTAAGGTATACAAGTGAGAAAAGGATATAAATTAGTTTCACGAGAGTAGAAGATAGCCAATGAGAGAGAAGTGGAATCAAAAGGGTAATGTGGAAATGTAACCTTTTGTGACTTTAACCGGTTCAGTATTACATGGCTTTGTGTTATAACGGACATATTTATAAGTATATATCCATATATATCACAACACCTGGTAACACCGAGCCAGCCATTCGACATGGGGTTGTCCCGCGAACCGATCCATAGCATTCTGACGGTTGTCGTAAGTTGCGTGCGTTCACCCCGCTTTGCTTACGACTACTGGCCTATCAGCTGTGACTCAGTGACCAAGTTTCTTTATGGTCGACTACGTTCTAGGACTGACCAACCCCCCTCCAGGGAAAGAAGGTTGGACCACCGAACCGCAGCCTGAGGTGAACTGCACAGGGTCTAATATGTACGTATTTTGACCTTGATTAGCCGCCCCTGGCTCCCGGTCCCGTTAACTGACCATGAATCAGTCGCAAAATGATAATTTCCACGTATTTTGAAAATATGACTGTAGCAGGAAAACGAAAAATAAGATGAAGAAATCAATGTATGCCAGTATCAAATCAAAGGATTTTGAAGATTCATTTTGGAAGCACGCCAGTTGAACAGCTTAACTCATTTTGGAAGCATGCCAGTCAAACAGCTAAACAAACTGTGGCAGAAGAGCTACTGATTTGGATCAGGAAAAAAGAACCATTTGGAAAATGATGATTATATCACAATCATTTTGAGACATAGAAGTTTCACATGATTTTTATTTGAGTAGAAGAAAATATTAAACTAATTTATTGCTGTCAAATAGATAAAAGGCAACAGAGAAATAATAAATTTTGCCGATTGCTGAAGATGAGGAACTGCTTCTATCTATGAAAGGAAAGATGAATAATATTAACAAGACTACTTAGAGATACATGTGTTAAAATTAAAATCTTAAAAAGGAAACTAACTGAGAAATGATAATCTCCTATAATAAAAATTTCCAGAAGTATATTACTGAATAGAGGGCTGTATTCAGTTTTAAAAACTATACGTTTTTTTTTTTCCAATGCGTCCTTAACTATTTTTTTTTTTCGAGTTTACCATTGTATAGACTTTTTAAAATGCTTCACATATGTCGAGTTTGTTTTTATTATTATTAACTTTTCATATTTTTTAGCTGCAGAGATATATAAAATATGAGTTAAACTGTGGGCTAAACTAAAATAGTCTTAATTCGTTAACTTTTTTTTTAAATATTCTTTGGGTATGCGATGGAGATTAACATTCCTTCCCAGGAATCCATAACAGATAAACTCAAAAAAAAAAGTTGTATAGAAAAGGTAGGAATTTGAAAATATATCTTGAAAGCAAACACAAGGAGCATTTCATCAATGAACCCTGAGAGAAGAAAAAAAGGCATGTAGAAGTTTGAGATGCGCTCTTACAGAAGAGTGATCAAACTAAGTTAGACAAATTAGATCAGAAACCAAGAAATATTGAGTCGAATCACTGAAGAATTTCTTGGAAAAACTTATAGTTGATAATCAATATTGGACACATTCTGAAACATGGAGGGCAAGACAGTTACTCGACAAGTGAACGTCGGATAATAGATACATCTGTTTTGGTTGCTAGTACTTGGATATAAAGAAAAGAAAAAGGTATACTTTCGAATGTGGTGCCCACAAAAGAATGATGAAGCCAAGTTGAATAAATTGGATCACAAAAATTATTGAATCGTATCAATGAGATTTTTCGAAAATTTTATAGATATGAACATAAAACATTCTGAAAATTGGTAGGTTAACACAATTACTTGTGAAAGGAATGTTAAAGAATGGACACATCTATATAGCCAAAGTTATACAGAAGAAATAGAATAGTGTAAGGAAATTATGGAGATGATGGAGAATTTGACTGTGGAGAAGGTTTTTGTCAAAAAAAGAAAGTCTACTTTTGAAGTGTGAAGTTTGGACACTAGGGAAAAACGGCATACAGAAGGATTTAATGTGGTACTACACACGAATCTTGAAACTCAGTTGGCTAAATTAGATCAAACAAAGCTTTGAATGAGTCAAGGAAGGACTATTTGGAAAATCTTATGGATAAGAAGAGAAGATAAGAATAATCAGATACATTTCTGAAACATGGTGGGCTAACACAATTTCTTGTGAATGTGGGAGAATAAACACACGTATATAAATTAAGGTATACAAGTGAGAAAAGGAAATAAATTAGTTTCAAGAGAAGAGAAGTAGAAGAGAGCCAATGAGAGAGAATTGGCATCGAAAGGGTAACGTGGAAATGTAACCTTTTGTGACTTTAACCGGTTCAGTATTACATGGCTTTGTGTTATAACGGACATATTTATATGTATATATCCATATATATCACAACACCTGGTAACACCGAGCCAGCCATTCGACATGGGGTTGTCCCGCGAACCGATCCATAGCATTCTGACGGTTGTCGTAAGTTGCGTGCGTTCACCCCGCTTTGCTTACGACTACTGGCCTATCAGCTGTGACTCAGTGACCAAGTTTCTTTATGGTCGACTACGTTCTAGGACTGACCAACCCCCCTCCAGGGAAAGAAGGTTGGACCACCGAACCGCAGCCTGAGGTGAACTGCACAGGGTCTAATACGTACGTATTTTGACCTTGATTAGCCGCCCCTGGCTCCCGGTCCCGTTAACTGACCATGAATCAGTCGCAAAATGATAATTTCCACGTATTTTGAAAATATGACTGTGACGGAAAAATGAAAAACGAAATGGAGAAATCAATGGATTCTGTATGCCAGCATCACATGATCCATTTTGGAAGCATGCCAGTCAAACATTTGAGAATATTGTCGTGTGAGAGCTACTAAATCGAATCGAGGAAGAAAGAACTATTTGTCAAGTGATACAGAAAATCAGACATTAATCCAGTTGATTTTTGGAGGCAATGGCTATCGATCACCAAATTAAATGAGAAGTAAAATGAAGCAACTGGTGTAAGCAATAAAAAAGATGAACATGTGGCAATTCGATTTATGTAGATCAAAGATATAGAAATTGTCAAACAACTTAATATGATACAGAAAAAGAAACAAGATATCAGACATATTTCATGAATGACATGGACTTTACATCCTTGAATGTGCAGGCAATATTCGAATATAAAGGTAGAACTAGAATAATTTAATTTAAATCAAATAGATAAAGACATATGAAACTTTGGCTATAGAGGAATGAAAGTTTTAGCGGACAATAGTTGAAGATGGAGAGTTGCATCTGACCAATTAAATAGTTAAAGACCTAATGAAATAAAAGACGAATATGATAAACAAGGTTAAACTAGAAACGGATAAAAATTACTGTTTTCTTAACTAGGAAGTAAAGCTGTGATAAAATAATGATATCTAAACAACATTAACAACAATTATATACATCACATAACATATTTATTCAAACATCTTAGTGAGTTAGCTGGTTTAAAATGGATTTACTTTGTCTACACTTGGATTATTAGGTTTTAAAAAGGGACTACTTTAATATGGCCCAGAGTATTGGTTAAATACAAAATTGTTATAATATAAAATTATATGATTTTTTTACCATCACAAAATCAAAAATCTACAATTAATCTGTTACACCTTAAAAAAAATACTGCACAGTATTTTGATGGCATTAATTAATGGTGTGCCAAAATATTTTTGAAAGAAATTACTTATACAGTAAGATTTCTATCAATATAGGGGAGAGTAGCCATGAAAGAGCAATTTTCTAGGATAAGCATATAAAAGCAGTTCGAATCTTAATATCGACGCGTACTAACTGTTGAATCGACATATAAATAGATGAACTGTACCAACTGAAATTTTTTTTTTCCGCTTTTGCAGGTCTTTTAATTAGAAGCGGAACGGTATTTACATAGATACCTAATATATGGTGTAGAAATAATATAACATTTCAACTCTAAAAAAATCGGATGAGGTGAAAAAATGGTTTGATCAGCTTTAGGTGTAAAAAACTGTGTTTTCCGTATGTATTAAAAGTGATTCTAGCGGTTTTGAGAGGAAAATCTCGACTCTCCCGATGAAGTCCATTAAAGAGTTGCAGATAAAGAACTGAATTTGTAAAACTCAATTGAAACTTGTATGCACGCTTGGAGTGACCCAGCAGCCTATTTCCCATTCTCTACAGGAACTAGGGAGGATTTACAAGGAATTCCGGCGAGTCCTTCATAAGCTCACTACCAAGAACAAAAGCAAAACCTACAATATTGCTGTCTCCTTGCTTTCCAGAAAGTGGTTATTATATTATAATACTAAGAGTTGTGGGTCTATTTAGGTCAGCCACCAACGAGCATTGCTAAATCATATATGCAAATGCTTGTAGTATTTGGCCACATCAGAGTGGCGTGATACATTATGAGATTTTTGGACTTGGTCAGAAAATCACTTTTGAACTCGTATCAAATGATCCATAAGAATGACGGACTTGAAAAAAAAAACGTAGGTTTATTAACAGGACAGCAGCATAACATGCAACAAAAAAAAACCTTGAAACAATTTAAGATTCTGGGCTATTCTCCCCCAGGAGGCATATTCCTCAAACTTAGTTTCTTTGGATTACCATCTATTTTGCAAGACCGCCTGATTGATTCTCAGTTGAACAAATCAAATAAAGCGTCTACGAATTCATCGCATCGAAACCGCCATTATTTTCCGATCTGGAATTCGGCAATTGCCAGAGAGATGACAAAAAAAATGTGTAGAAAGCGAAGGAGATTACTTTGAATTTAGTTCGTATTAGTTTCTTTATAAATAAATGTGAAAATTGGTCCATCATCGTCGATACTTAACTTGTACACATAATATATGAGGAGATAAGTTTCAAAGAATATAATCTCAACATTTTATGAAAAATTAGACAACTTTTAGTGCTCATTTTAAAAAAAATGTGTTATCTGGAAAATCGATGATTTCTAACGAGTTAAAACTCAATTTGGGTTCTAAACGTACAATCTCTTTTAAGATGTAACAAGCCAAATCGTTCAATCTAAAATTTTAATTTTTTAAGGGGTAATGCAACTCTAGAAATTTGAAAAAAATCAACATTTTTTGGCTTAAATGATGCTTTAGGGACTTAGAAATAACGTACAAAAGATTTTATGGGAGTAAAAAGGCTATAAGTGTATATTTTATCAAGTGCGAGTAATTGTTTCGCAGCACTCTCCAAACTCTCCAAGAGTCTTTATGTTTCGCGCTGCTTAAATGACTGTCTAGAATCTATCAATAAAACATCAATTTAGAAGGCCAATTAATGGCGCAGGCATCGCAGATTAGTGGTATCTAGAAAATTTATATAACTTCTTCAAATTATCACCCATTTATTTGAAATTTTAACTGTACCTTCAAAATTACATTATCCATTGAAGTACGTACAGATTTTACAATTTATTTTTAACTTTTTTTTATAAACGATTTTTTACGTGATTTTTTATTGAAAAATGAAACACTTTCTTCAAACATGTATCATTTATAAAACAAATCAATATTTTTTAATTTTTCTATATATCTCCGAGAAAATTTTATGTAGAACTCAGAAAACTTTGCACTTTGTTCCAAGTAAAAAACTGGAGGAGAAAACTTTCCGGCAGCAAAGTACTATTTATACGATGCATCTTCCTTTACCGAGTACCGGTGCCGCCATTTCGTCGCCAAAAAAAATTGTTCAAAAACTTGCAAATGAACTTTAAAGTATGTATAATAAAAGCATTTAAGTAAATTTTGCACTGCGTTCACTAGATTTCAAAAAAAAAAAAAATTGTCAAAATCAAGCTTTTTTTCTTAGCTCTAGAGTGGCATTACCCCTTGAGTAAAATTATTTTGATTTTCAAGATTTTTTTAGTTCACTACAATTCTCTCCGCACTAATTTACATGAAATATAGCTTTTATTTTGTATTAGAATTGTAAAAATTACAGTTTAAACAACTTAAATAACATAAATTGTTCTCAAACCGAGTAGTATTTATCAGAAATTGATTTTTCCAAATATATTGAAGTGTCATAATGTTTTTAACCAAAAAATTTAGCAAAAAAGCTTTCACCTCTTATAAATCCGTTAAGAATAAGCAAGTTAAGAAAAGAAGCTCATTTTTCTCCATTTCCTGAAAATTTAACAAAACTTTCAAACTTAATTCCTCAAATCAAAAAAACTTTTAAAGCAACAAATAGTTCGGTTACCCTGATTCTAGGAACACATGATCGCCAATGAACTTGTTGATCGATGTCTTGATTGGCAACTCTTCTTTTGACCATGAATTCTCTTGCTAACTTATGGTACTGGAGGAATAACCGGGGACGACCTACGAAAAATTCAATATCATTCACATACTACTTATATGTTTTACTAATAATACAATTTTTAACCCCTACAACCACTTTCCCTCGGTACTGAAAATAATTAAACGTAAAACCGGCAAGTGCAAGTCGGACTTGCGCAATTAGTGCTCTGTACGTTGATTGCTTCTAAAATAAAATTTTTTGTTAATGATCAATGACTTTACAAAACACACCCTGAATAAGTTTTCCAATCTTTACTGAAAACTGAGGACCATGAAATTTTGTTTTTTTTTATATATATCAGATAAATTATTACACTCGTGATAATTTTCGTTTTACACCCTCTGGAGAATATTCCAGAATTTTTTTAAAATTTTTTGATCAATACTTTTCAAGATAAGGGGACAGCGATTTTTCGCAATTTTTTAAAAATAATACAAAGAAAAGTGTGCGTAAGTTATTATATATATTTTTGACGTCAAGTTTTTACAAGCTTTTATTTGACACTCCACTCGATTTTTTTCTTAATTTCTGATTTCACCCCCAAAACTACTCCTCAAGTCAAAATTTAACTTTTAAAACTACACGGCTCTGATGAGGCCAGCAATTTTTATATTACTACCAAATATCAACTTTCTATGTCAAATAGTTTCGGAGAAAATCTGGTGTGACAGACAGACACCGAAGTGATATGTGTGTGGTCCGTACGGAACACTAATAATAATTTTCGGATTCCTCAATTCTCAAGAACTCTAAAAGCGACGTATAACAAGATATATTCGAAGCTCTCTAACCATTTAACCTCTTATATGTCCAACTATAAATAATATGTTGTTCTGTCAATGTCTGAATCACAAACTAGGAAAAATTCTCATAGTACTATTGACTTTAAAAAGGCCTAAAAAAACTATCAAGTTTCATCCCCATTTCAATATCACTGTTGTGTTAAATTTAAATTCGATATCTCATTTTCTTCGAGAGCTACCCAGCTGACAGACCGACGAAAATTTTAAATAATGTTTTTTGTGATTTAAGTGCCCTGAAAGGCGAAGAAAAATTTCGATGGGTGATTTTTCATGAATATCTTTAATAATGGAAGTAAAAGATAGAAAACATGATAAAATGATTTACCAAGTAATTTTCTTGAAAACAAGCTGTTCTAACATAAGCACGGAATTTAACTTCTTTTTATTAAAGAATAGCAAATATTAGAATTCAACATAACTGATACGATAGTAAAAGATTTAATGATAAAAAAAAAGTTCAGCAGAATATGGGCCTCTGGGCCCTTAACAACTGTAAACTGAAATTTCTCTATAAATATTAGTTCTGTTAAAAGCTGAAACCACGAAAAAAAATAATATAATTTTCAGATTTCTCTACTGTAAAAACTCTGAAAAGGACATGTAAGATATCTTTGAAGTAATCCCCTCTAAACTCTTTCCTTCCTCTTTAGTTCCTCATAGGTTTAACTGTTGTGATTATGCTTCAAATTTATTATCACCAGCAAAAACTAGTTGTTTTACATGATAGTTACGTTCATAAAAAAAATTAAGCAGAAGGGCTACTAACAAAATTGCGAATAATGGAAACATTTTCAGATTTTCGATTCCAAAAACCCTGCAATAGACATATATATTCCAGTATATACCCAACCATTAATCTAATCCTTCCTACATCTCTTTAACCCCATATATCTTTTAATATAAATATTTATGGAAAAATTCTTTCAAATATCCGAGACAAAAACTAGTACAAATTCTCATAGTACTATTGAAACTATACAATATTTAACAGTCCCCGTCCACTTTAGCCCTCCGCCTTTTCAGAATTAAATCTTTAAAAAAAAATACCACAGAGGCCTTGATTCCAAGGATCCTGAAAGAGATGCATAACACGATAAAAATGAAAGCACACCTCTAACTCCTTCCCATGCTCTTTTAACACCTTATAGTGTTTTTATATTAAATTATATACTTATGCTTCAAATTTGTTCATTATGTCAACTAAAATCCAAACAGATTTCTAATAATATTAATGAAACTATACAATATATAACAGCCCCTACCTCTTTCACCCTCCCCTTATGTTAAAACATATAATAATGAAATAATAATATAATGTATACATTCCTCGACTCCATGGCCCCTAAAAAGACCTATAATACAATAAATATGAAGCCAGCCTAACATTCTCACCCTTTAACCTCTATGTTTCACTATAAATACTTATGGTTAAATTTTGTGTCTTAACTTAAAATCTGGAAAATCTTAATTTTCAGATTTCTCGACTCAAAGAACCTAACCTGAACTAACCTAATAAAAGCCATATATTATGAAGCAACTTCTCTAACCTCTTTTCTCACTCTCCCCCTTATATGCTTTACTATAAATGCATAAAATTCATTATCTCAATGAAAAACCAGATAAAATTTCCACAATACTATTAATATCATACAAAATGTATCGACACTTTTTACCCTATTTCCTAAAATGATATTGGTTGGCCACTACAAGTTTTATCCCCACTTCAAGGTTTATATATATATATATATATATATATATATAATATACAACCTTGAAATTTATATATCTTTCATTTCATAATTATTGTGCTAACAGTCGACGAAAATTGGAAACTATGTTTTTTGTAATATAGGGACCCTAAATCATGAAGAATATGATTTTTTCAGACACAATACATTTCTTAGTAAGGGAAGTAAAAAATTAAGTAATACTTTTAGTAAAGGTATAATATTTGTTACCTTTTCTTTCAGTTCCATCTATATTATACGATAACACTCCCTCCATTCTTGTTGTTCCTCTCTCCAAAAAGCAGAAAATGAGATATTGAATATATTACAAAAGGATATGACGAATTTCCATGTGCTTTTCAATAACTAAGGTGTTTGGGCCAAGAGCTTTGGCAGAGCAGAATCCTTGTAGACGTCATGAAAGTGTTGTGGTCGACTCTAAATAAGAGAAAAAGTAGTAGTTTTACGACTTGGTGTACTAGGTCCAAGACAGACAATACTGTCTATCCTTCTTCAATGTTGAAGTTTATAATATACTAGCCGGGCCCGCGGCTCCGCTCGCGTGGACTTGATTCACTACTATCGTCACTGCTTATTCCTTATGTTACCCAACGTAATAAAATATCTCCCATTATTTCTCCTTATCTCCCAATATTTCTCCTTATCTCCCATTATTTCTCCTTATCTCCCATTATCTCACCATAACTCCCATTATCTAGACTTATCTCTGCTTATCTCCCATTATCTCTCCTTATCTCCCATTATTTATACTTATCTCCCATTATCTCACCTTATCTCCCATTATCGAAGCTTATCTCGACTTATCTCCCATTATTTCTCCTTATCTCCCATTATCTCACCTTATCTCCCATTATCTAGGCTTATATCGAATTATATAGAACATATGTATAAATTTATAAAAACACGTAAATCAGATAAGTGGTTCCCGAGTGATAAGCGCACTAACGGACAGACAGACAGACAGAGAGACGTTGCATTTTATATATATTGTATTCCTTGCTACATGATATTGTTTCATATTTAATGCTTTAGGGAGTGTATTGCAAGAAAACGCGCTAGCGGCAAGCTTTTCTCCGACTTAATTCACTATTATCGTCACTCCTTATTCCTTATGTCACCTAATAAAATATATCCTATAACCTGGCCAGAGAACATACGTATGGTTAAAAAAAAGCACGTAAATCGGATAAGTAGTTCTCCAGTGATAAGCACACTAACGGACGGACAGACAGACAGACGGACAGAGAGACATTGCATTTTATATATATTATAGATATTCTCTCTCTCTCTACATAATATTGTTCCATATTTAATGGTTTGGACTGTGTATTGCAAGAGAACGCGCTAGCGGCAAACTTTGTCCAACTTCATTTACTATTATTGTCACTGCTCCTTCTTTATGCTACCTATCGTAATAAAATATAGCCTATAACCTGGCCGGAGAACATATGTATGTTTTAAAAAAAAAAGTACGAAAATCGGATAAGTGGTTCTCCAGTGATAAGCGCACTAACGGACAGACCGACAGACAGAATACGTTGCATTTTATATATATTACAGATGTAATAAAATATATACCTATAACCTGGTCAGAGAACATATGTATGAATTTAAAAAATCACGTAAATCGGATAAGTGGTTCTCGAGGGATAAGCGCATTAACGGATAGACAGACAGACAGACAAACATTGCATTTTATATATATTATAGATATAGATTATTATTATTATATAACCTGGCCAAAGAATATATGCATGAATTTAAAAAGACAGGTAAATCGGATAAGTGGTTCCCGCGTGATAACCGCCCTAATGGACAGACAGACAGACAGAGAGAGAGACATTGCATTTTATATATATTATAGATTATACATTACAGATATTCTTTGCTACATAATATTGTTCCATATTTAATGGGTTAGGCTATGTATTGCAAAGGCACGCGCACATCATTCACTATTTTACGTCACTGCTCATTCCTTATGCTACCTATCGTAATAAAATATAGCCTATAACCTGGCCAGAGAACATATGTATGTTTTTAAAAAAAAAGTATGTAAATCGGATAAGTGGTTTTTCAGTGATAGGCGCACTAACGGACAGACAGACAGACAGACATACAGACAGACAGACAGACAGAGAGACGTTGCATTTTATATATATTATAGAAGATTTTTAGTGATTAATAAGAAAATCATGAAAAATTTCATAACTGAGAACGGAAGAAAAATAAACACTCATAGGAGATAGAACAAAATAAAAAAATCCCGTCCCCTTATCATCGCGGCAAACTTAAAATAAAAAGCAGGATAAGGCAAGCAAAGAGAGATTTTGCAAAGAGAACAGGTGGTTGTTAATAAGAAACATAAGAATTAAAAGTACTTCTTAAAAGCAAACATTCCGTTTTCTTCGGTGCTTTTGATTTCATTAGAAAAGAAATCAAGACAATGATAATGTAGTTAAAATCTATACAATTTACCAAAAATTTCCCTATTTACTGTTTTGTAAAAATTTATTATTATATTAAATAGGGACCAATTTGCGATGGCGTTCGATGTCCAAAGCTAAAATATATACATAAAGTCTTGTCCTTTTATGATACATTTTATCATTAGACAAAAACAAAAAAATCTTATAAAATATAGTTAAAATATTTACATAATAGCAAAAATGGAAATGCTACTTGTTACTCTCACATTAGAAGGTAATAAGAAGAAACATTAGGATGACTGCTGTTTTTGTAGGTTCTTTTCATTACTTTAAAAAAATATAATTTTTCTCAGGAAAATTTAAAAAACTTAATTTTCCACAACTAAAATTTACAAAATCAACATTATTTCATAAGTATTTATCTCCAATATGACTTGTTATGTTCTAACCATGTCCATTGGGACACTTAACAATATTATGAGATATTACATATTTTTAATCTGACATTTTTCATTGAAGAATAGCAGTAAATGGGTTTATATAATAAAGAAAAATAAAAACTGTGTTGCTAAAAAGAAACAAATACGATCAATTAATTAAAATAAATGCATAACTGAACTAAACTAAAGTGTAAAACAAATAAGTAACGAGGAAGAAGTCTTCGTAAACAAAATTTGTAAACATTTGGGAATTTGAAAATATTTATATACTAAATAGTTTCAAATATAACTAAATAAAAATAAAACAATAATGAAGTATATAACAGAATATACCATCTTTGCATTAATTAAGTTTTGATCAGTGGGGGGAGCAATGTTTTCTTAGCCCTTCCTCTAAATCAGCTACTAGCCCTTAGGTTGAGATATGAAAAATGATAAGTATAAGAAAAATTGCAAAAGTACAGTTTAAATGCAATACATATTAAATGAAGCTATGCCATTTCCATGTTTAAAGCAAATAAAATACTGTTAATGAATTTTCAAATTACTGACAGATTCAATGGACTGGTGGCACTGAACTCTGCAAAATATTCTTTTTAGTGAGTCAGAAGTCCTCATTAATAAAGTACTTCCAGTACAGTGTACACTCAGTTGAAAATAAATACCGAATCTGACCTTGTCAAACTAAACATTACTTACATGAAGCATTACAACTGGAAATTTTTAATTAAAATGAATCGCTTTGCAATGAGATTTTAATAACAAGAGGTCATGCAGCTTCAAATAAAAATTGTCATGTTCCTCTAGATACTGTTTCTGTTAAAAATGAATATAACAGAAACATTACTTGAATTTTTAGATTCCCCAATTCTTAAAAATGATGAATAACACAATACATTTAAAGCAACCAACTCTTATCCCCTGTCCCTATCCTTTGAACCATTATATAATTTGACTGTAAATAACTATTCTTAAAATTTGTACATTATATTAACAAAATAACCGGTCAAGTTCAAGTTGAACTTGCGCAATTAGTGTTCGGTATGTTGATTGTTTTTAAAATAAAAAATTTTGTTACGGAGGTATAAAATGATCAGTTACTTCATAAAACACACACCAAATGAGTTTTTAACAAAGTTTATTTCCAATCTTTACTGAAAACTGATGACCTTGAAATTTTGTTTTTTTTTATATACCAGATAAATTATTAAAAGTAATGCTAGCGATTTTTTAAAAATAATACAAAAAAAGTGTGCGCAAGTATATATATATATATATATATATATATATATATATATATATATATATATATATATATATATATATATATATTTTACTCGTATTTTCACACACTTTCATTTGACACCACACTCGATGACCTAGAAAAAATTTTTTTTTCACTTCCGATTCACCCCCAAAACTAACCCCTTAAGTCAAAATTTAACTTTCAAAACTATATGGCTCTGATGAGGCAATCAATTCCTATATTATTACCAAATTTCAACTTTCTATGACAAATAGTTTCGGAGAAAATCGGGTGTGACTGACAGACAGACAGACAGATGGATACACACCGGCGTCATCTTATTTAATTATAATTAATAACAAGAAAAAATCTCAGATATCATTGAAACTACAAAAAAAATTGACTTCTACCTTCTTCACCCACCACTCCCCCCTCCCCCCGAAGTGAAATCTCTAAAAAATTATAGATTTTTATCCTAGTTCAAGTATTATACTTGTATCAAATTTAAAACAAATATCTTATTCCATTCAAGAGTTACTGTGGCAACAAACAAACAGACGACAGACATTAACAACTTATTTTTTCTAATCTAGAGACCCAGAAACGTGAAGAAATTAAAAAATCTCCCAGAGTGTTTTGCAAATGAAATACTTTATGCAAGAATTTAAGAAAAAAAATGATTGTGTAAAAAGTTTCAACCAACTGAATCTCTTAAAAATTGTTAGCATGATCAACTCAAAATGTCCTTGTGACTGCTATCATTTTAATAATTAATTATTAATAGAAATGGATCAGGGGACGAAAAATCTACAGAAAGAATATCATAACCGGAAAACTTACCAAAATAGTTTGGATTTTAGTCATTAAACGTTTTTGGGGCAGCATTACAATCGCCAAGCTCCATTGCGAAAGGCCACTTGTGGAAAAGGTATAGATGTGGTGAACTGCACTATATGGTAATCCGGTGTGCTGTATGCAAAACATTTCTAAAACAACAAGAAACATAATTTAAAAATGGCACTAAAGGTAAACTATCTATGTAATAAAAATATAAAAGACAGTGGAAATAGAAGGAGTGTGAATAATGACTGTTTTGAAAAAGTGACTGGCAGGGGCTAATAATCCATATATTGATTTACTGTTTGATTTTGATTTATTGATTGATTTGATATAACATTTAACAATATTTCACTGAATTCTACTTCCAACTATTATATTTACTATTATACTCTTAAATTTTTTTGGCACCTAGCTGATTAAACTGCTGTATGTACCAGTTTGTATTATAACAATCAAAATCAAATTTTAATAGTTTAATTTTAAATTTAAAACTAAAACATTACAAGGTAATAAATAGTTCTGCCATTTAAGGCTAGAACAAGACATAACCCAAGACACAATCAAAAAAACGCACACATAACACCCGATAAAAAACACCAGTTAGTTAAAGATTCTTATAAAATCATTTGGAAAAATATAAGCCCTGTACTTTTTACTAAAGCTGGTTAACTTGGAGATATTTATAATACTAACTGGAAGTAAATTGTATAACTTTGGCCCAATATTTTTATGATTTAGAGGAATTTTAAGATTCCTTTGCACCTTATTTCTAGTTTCATGTTGGTGATTCACATAGGGTTTTAAATTTATTTCCTTGTAAAAATATATACACGTTCCTAATATATATAGTGATCTAACATTAAATATATTTTCATTATATAAAAAATATATTGGATATTGCTTTCTCTAGTTATGGATAACTTTTAAAATAAAATTTTGCGTGATTCTAAGTTGTTCCAGCATTATTATACAATCCACCTCATATTACAATTCCATATCTAATTAATGATTCCAGCAGTAATTTGTATCCCAAAATTAACAGGTCTTTAGATAACATTTCCTGCAATAACTAAAACTTATAAATTAACTTCCTACTATTGTTCTTTACTCTCAAAGCACGAGTCTCTCACCGTAGGTGTCTACAGATTATTATACCTAAATATTTAGTATTAGGAACCTATTTAATATCATTATAAAAATTTTTAATTGTGAATGAACTATAAGGTATATATATATATATATATATATATATATATATATATATATATATATATATATATATATATATATATATATATATATATATATATATATATATATGTGTGTGTGTGTGTGTGTGTGTGTGTATATAGTGTGTATATATGTGGGGGTGTGTGTGTGTGTGTACATGTGTGAGCGAGTGTGTACATATGTGAGTGAGTGTGTATATATGTGTATGTGTATATATATGTTTGTGTGTATATAGATGGTGGACCTCCGTGCCATCTTAGCCTCGACCTCAGTAGGTCAAACTAGGAAACCGTGTCTGCTTGCCTCGACGCTGTATAACGTTCAATTAAAAATTCTGTAAGGAAAAAAACGAGCTACTTATTTAACCCTCCCCCTTTTTTAATGACTACTTACAACCCTATAACTTCAATAAAAGAAAATACATACCATATATGTAAAAGGTAATTGAAATAAGCAACCGAACGACACCACACGACCTTCAACAATAAACTGAACGGAGTTTAAACGAGTAGGAAATAAAAAATGCAACAAAAAAAAAGCGGGTCTAATTTGTCGGAAAGTAAACCAAATTACAACACTAGTGAATCATGCATCTTTGGATTACATGGGGGGTATTTGCAGCGTTGCCAACTCTACCTACTTTTTGGTAAATCTACCTGCTTTCGTCCTCTTGCTCAAACCTACTACTTTATGTCCAAAATCTACAAACTTTTTAGGTTTGATAAAAAATGTGAATAAAAGATACAAAATAAAATTTAGAAAAATAATCATGAACAGGCATTTTTTAAAATCTATTAAGACTTTGGCATCAAGGCCATCAGCCTGATGATGATATTTCGATTCCGTTTTATGTAAACCGAGGCAGCCCACTCACAAACTTTAAATGAACATGGCCAAAAACTGTTAATATTTGGCAGTCCCGCATAGAATGCGCCCTCCCCAAATTGATAAAACATCTTGTACAACTGTAACCTAATTCGAACGGTTTTATAGTTCTAAAAAATTGAAACGAAGAGGGAACGGTTTTTTACTTGTGAAAATCCACGCACTACTAATACCTATAACATAACATGGATATAAGCGAAAGTGAGGATGATGGCCGTGGCTGAGGTGTAGAAGATACTCCCCGCGAAAAAGGAGAAGAGACATTATGAACAAAAATACCTCAAACTATGGGAACAGGAAAAAGAGTACGCAAAATGGATTAAACAAAGCCACAAAAGGAACAGTACTTTCATTGCAAAGCATTCAAGTGGAACCGCAAGTGTGGTGGAAGAAAGATTCATTTTAAATAAACATGCTAGTAGCTCTAAGCATGTGAATTTTGTGATGTTATTTAATTTGTTGACCTAACTAATTAACCTCACCCCCAAAGCTTGAAATGTTTGAAGCAGAAATGCTTCCTAAGCCCCTTGTCCTACTGTTATGTTTTCCAGGTACAGTAAACCTACCACCAATAACTTCAATGTTTAGACACTCAACATCGAAATCATTTTAAGTCAAAGTTGGGAGAAATCAAAATGACTTTCTTTGCAAAGAGTCAATGACATCTACAGCACATTTAAGAGTCCTTTTTCTAGGTATTGTTACTGATTTTATAAGTACACACAAACCTAGCTAAAATAAGTATTTGATAACAAAACTTGACAAGGACTGTAATTTACTTTCAGGATTATGCCCTACAAATTTGACTAAACTCCACAGAGAATGGAGGCTTTTACGAAATACTGCACGTCCTTTTATAATTGAGTGAAATATTGAGGCTGAAGATTTCTGGCATCACATTTCCAAAATAAAAAAGGGATATGAGTCACAAATATTCCCTTTACTAAATAATGACGTCACAAACTTTATAAATTTTAATTTATTTATAATTAACTAGCAGTGCCTGCGGCTCCGCTCGCGTGGACTTGATTCACTACTATCATCACTGCTTATTCCTTATGTTACCTAATGTAATAAAATATCTGCCATTATTTCCCCTTATTTTCTCCTTATTTCCCATTATCTCTACATAATTTCCATTATCTAGGCTTGTCTCTGCTCGTCTCCCATTATTTCTCTTTATCTCCCATTATTTCCCCTTATCTCCCATTATCTCATCATAACTCCCATTATCTAGACTTATCTCTTCTTATCTCCCATTATTTCTCCTTATCTCCCATTATCTCACCTTATCTAGGTTTATATCGAATTATATAGAACATATGTATAAATTTATAAAAACACGAAAAACGGGTAAGCGGTTCTCAAGTGATAAGCGTACTAACGGACAAACAGACAGACAGAGAAACGTTGCATTTTATATATATTATATTCTTTGCAACATGATATTGTTCCATATTTAATGGTTTAGGCAGTGTATTGCAAGAGAACGCGTTAACGGTAACCTTTTTTCCCGACTTGATTCACTATTATCCTCACTGCTTATTCTTTATGTTACCTAACGCAATAAAATATATTCTATAACCTGGCCAGAAAACATATGTTTTTTTAAAAAAAAGTACGTAAATTGAATAAGTGGTTCTCCAGTGATAAGTGCATTAACGGATAGACAGACAAAGATACGTTGCATATTTTATATATATATATATATATATATATATATATATATATATATATACATACATATATATATATATATATATATATATATATATATATATATATATATATATACATATATATATATATATATATATATATATATATATATATATATATATACATACATATATATATATATATATATATATATATATATATATATATATATATATATATTTTACAAATGTAATATATCTATAACCTGGTGAGAGAACATATGTATAAATTTAAAAATAGACACGTAAATCGGATAAGTGGTTCTCGTGTGATAAATGCACTAATGGACAGACAGACAGAGAGACATTGCATTTTTATATATATATTATAAATTATAGATATTCTCTGCTACATAATATTGTTCTATATTTAATGGTTTAGGCTGTGTATTGCAAGGGAACGCGCTAGCGGCAAACTTTTTCCCGACTTCATTTACTATTATCATCACTACTCATTCCTTATGCTACCTATCGTAATAAAACATAACCTATAACCTGACCAGAGAACATATGTGTTTTAAAAAAAAAAGTATGTAAATCAGATAAGTGGTTCTCCAGTCATAAGCGCACTAACGGGCAGACAGACAGAGAGAAGTTGCATTTTATATATATTATAGATTGTAAAAATTTTTTAAAAAGTTTTGTGCATAGATTATCAATATTATTTATGATAAAGTTTTAAAATAAAGTAAAAAAATCGATAATTACTTTTTATTCACAAACACAATTATGTAGATGTAATTAAGGAAAATTTAGTATTTTGAGTCTGCTATAGACTTAATAATTGTACAGTATTTCATTAGTTATACACACCTCATGGGGATGCAGAACAGAATACCACCTCCAGTATGTTCTGCCTGTTGTACAAGGTTACTAAAAGAACAAACCAGATAATAGATGCCCAGATCTCACCAGGCATCACTCGGTGTGATACCATTGTATCCACCTAGGCTGTCTGAAGTTGCTTAATGTTTTGTCACTGAAAGATGTCTCCAGATTGAGCTGTGGACAAAAACATTGTATGATGAATCTTGCAGGATCAAAAAACATCTAAATTATTTGAACTTATGAATTTTATTGTAGTTATAATTTCTGCCAGGCCCGATATTCTGACTACCTGCACCAGCTATTTGATAACATCAACTTAACTACAAAGTATGAATAAATAGGATATGTTCAAGTTTAACTAAAGGTACTAGAACCTAGAGATGTTAGGTTATCATCACATCATAAAAGTAATTTGTATTCGAGTTGCTTTTATAACGCTAGCTTATATAAACAATAACATGCGAGAAAGAACTTTTATAACTATCAATATAAAATTATTATTATTATAGTACAACTCTATTAAGGTTCTTGCTTACATGTACTAGTTTAGGTGAGCTTCCATTATAACAGTGACTTTGACTATCTGTACAATATTACAATTTTAAGATTCTTAGACTTAAGACCTTTGCAATTCAGTCATGTTACCCTCTGGAATGAGATGTGCCTTTACTTGGTGAGATTACTGCCACTTACTGTATAGCTTATTTCATACTTTGATACATATGTATAACTCACCTTTCTTTTCTTGGAGATATCTTAAAATCGTAGAGTAAAGATAAATGTAAATGTATGATGCAAAGCGAGGGACACCAAGAACACATTGATGTACTGTGCTTTTTTAAAATACACTTTTAAAGTAAAATGTTGAAATATCTTACAATTTAAATATTATGCTAAAAGTTAATTTATATGACTCCATGTTAACGTCGTGGAGGCAGTTAAAATCAAAATGGTTCCACCATGTAAGACAGAAGAAAAACCGGCGTCACCCTTTAACCAATTAAAATAAAGAACAGTTCCAAAGTTAACTACGACGGAAGTCGCCAAGAATTAAACTAGTCAGATATGTAACTTTATATGAAAGTTATAACCTATTTTGCATTTTTCTGTCAATTGAAAACATAATACAATATTTTTTAACAGTTAATGTTACAAATAAAACAGTTTGTTTTTATTTTACATTACGTTTGGAGTTCATAAACAAGACGCTATTGAAACTAGTGCTGCCACCTATAGTCGTTAGTTTTATTCATTTTTTGTTGCCGGGTATTTTAAACGTTATCGGTGTTGTTTGTCTGACAATTTATGCTCAAAATTTATCAATAAAATGATTTTTATGTATTTTAAAGTTCTGTACTAACACTAATAGTATATATTTTTTTCGAATCATAGTTTAAAACGCGAAAATAAGTAAATATTTTCAAATTATAATAATGAAATTTTCCTCATTGGTCAAACGCTCGAGTCGTTAGGCAACTAACATATTTTGAGTGTTCCGTACGGAACACTTATAAGATCATTTCGGTGTCTGTCTGTCACATCTGATTTTCTCCGAAACTATTTGACATAGAAAGTTGAAATTTGGTACTAATATAGGAATTGATGGCCTCATCAGAGTCTTGTAGTTTTTTTACTAGGTCATCGAGTGTGGTGTCAAATGAAAGCTTGTGAAAACACGAGTAAAAATATATATATATATATATATATATATATATATATATATATATATATATATATATGTATATATATATATATATATATATATATATATATATATATATATATATATATATATATATATATATATATATATAATGTAATACTTGCGCACACTTTTCTTTGTATTATTTTTAAATAACCGGTCAAGTGTAAGTTGAACTTCCGCAATTAGTGTTCCGTACGTTGATTGCTTTTAAAATAAAAAATGTTGTAACCGAAGTATAAAATGATCAGTGACTTTACAAAACACACCCCAAATGAGTTTTCAACCAAGTTTATTTCCAATCTTTACTGAAAATTGATGACCTTGAAATTTCTATTTTTTTTATATACCAGATAAATTATTACAGGTAATGCACTCGTGATAATTTTCGTTCAATCTACACCCCGTGGAGAATATTCCAGAATTTTTTTCAAAATTTTTTGATAAGTACTTTTCGAGATAAGGCGGGTGGACAGCGATTTTTCACGATTTTAAGTAAAAATTTAACATTAAAAACTACATGGCTCTGAGATGAGGCCATCAATTTCTATATTATTACCAAATTTCAACTTTCTATGACAAATATTTTCGGAGAAAATCGGGGTGTGACAGACGGACAGGCAGACAGACAGACGGACAGACAGACACCGAAGTGATCTTATAAGTGTTCCGTATGGAACACTAAAAATAGCGAAAAATCGCTGTCCCCCTACCTTATTTCGAAAAGTACTGATTAAAAAATTCTGGAATATTCTCCACAGAGTACAGATTATCACGAGTGCATTACCTTTAATAATATATCTGGTATATAAAAAAAAACAAAAATTTCAAGGTCACCAGTTTTCAGTAAAGATTGGAAACAAACTTTGTTGAAAACTCATTTGGGGTGTGTTTTGTGAAGTCACTGATCATTTTATACCACCGTAACAATTTTTTTTATTTTAAAAGCAATTAACGTGCGGAACACTAATTGTGCAAGTTCAACTTGCACTTGACTCGTTTTTACTGTTCCGTACGGAACACTTATAAGATCACTGCGGTGTCTGTCTGTCTGTCTGTCACACCCGATTTTCTCCGAAACTATTTGACATAGAAAGGTGAAATTTGGTAATAATATAGGAATTGATGGCCTCATCAGAGCCATGTAGTTTTGAGAATTAAATTTTGACTTAAGGGGTTAGTTTTGGGGGGTGAAGTCGGAAGTGAAAAAAAAATTTTTTTACTAGGTTATCGAGTGTGGTGTCAAATGAAAGCTTGTGAAAACACGAGTAAAAAATATATATATAATATTATACTTGCGCGTACTTTTCTTTGTATTATTTTTAAAAATTCGCGAAAAATCGCTGTCCCGGGCCTTATCTCGAAAAGTACTTATCAAAAAATTTCGAAAAAATTTTATCTTTTTCCCATAATACTCCGTAGTCTTAATTTAAAAATAATATTCAACGTCCGCCATTTTATCAAGAAATAGTAACGGAAACCCTTCAAGACTAATATAAATAGAAAAAAATATAAGGTTTGGGATTCCAGTGGAACACCCAAGTCTCGTCGTCTCTGATAGTAACTCTCAATGTTCTCTAAAGAGGCCAAATGTTCTTGGGAAATTTCTCTCCTCGCCAATATCTCCTTGTGTAAGGTGTTAGGCGATCCAACGTGTAGAAACTGTTTTCATCCCTAAATCTTTACTTATGATTTTGAAAACTATGTTTCCGATACTTCAGCTTCTTTAACGACCGCTGAGATCTACACTCGCTGATCTGATAGCAGCAGATCCTCGGCAAGTCTGGTCAACTAGTCTTCCAGATCTGGGATCATCCTGAATTAAAACTATTTGGACCAAAATTTTACTTAAAAATAAGAGGGGATAAAAAGTATACTTTTATTTTGTTAACTGACACGTATAAAAAATTGCACTCAAATGTTTGAGAATGTAGTAGTACTACGAAACTGCAGTCACGCCTAGTGCAATTTTTTATACATGTCAGTTAATAAAATAAAAGTATACTCTGTAACCTGTGTTGTTGTTAATATGTACTGTCACAAAGCAACGGACAATTCCATAAATTTTATAAGAGGGGATATCATGGTGTAGCCAAGGAAGTGTCAGAAAGACCATAGCCCATTTCCAGCTCCTATAGATGTAAAAATGATATCCTCTTTGAAAAAGGACTTTTAAAATGTCATTGAATGATAATAATTAGTCTGAAGTGTTGAAAAAGTAGACAATAAAGTTATTCCCTTCAGCCATTCTTGAATCTTCTGACATCAGAAAACTTTTACTCGAAAATATCAGAGATTGGGACCCTGAACTGACCAGAAACCAAAAATAGTAAAGTATTTACCCAGTACTTTGCCCCCCCTTCACGCAAACACACAAATCTAAAATAAGTATTGACTGTGTTTCACATTAAGATAATCCAAACACAAGTCAATATGTTAAATATTAGGTACTTTCTGGAAAATATAATTCACAAGTAGGGCACAGGATGGGTGTCCAAGATATTTACAACTAAAACCTGAGATTCTCTCTACATATTATTTCTGTTAAAAATGAAAATAATAAAAATACATTAAAACTTTCAGATTTGTTTGATAACAAGAAGCCTGAAAAGGGCATATAACATGATAAATATTAACCACCTCTTCTAACACTCTCTGTGACCTTGTATATGCCTTACTCTACATAATATTTAAAATTTGTTTATTATTTCAATTCTTATAATGAAATTCAAAATAGATAAAATATATAAATTCCCACTCTTTTCAACTCCTTCCCCTAAATGTATCAAATTTTCAGTCTATACCTTATTTCGTTCCAGAGTTATTGTATCAAAAGTTGAACATATAGACAGGCAGATCTAGGAATCCTAAAAAGAACCTGAAGAAATACAAAAACTTCAAAGGGTGATTCTTTCACAAATACAATACTACCTTTTAGCAAGGAAAGTAAAAAATTGACAAAGTACTCAGAAGTTTCCTCACAAATATGAGTAGTGCAATTATTCAACATAAGGGAAGTTTCATTAAACAGGGTGTTTTCATCTCATCACAGGTTACAATTCTTATCAAAATACGTCACTTCATGAATTACAGTTTATATAAAATGAACTAACTATGTATACAATTCTCGATACTGTTATTATCTTTGTTTTAAGTTTTATTTAGATTGCATTCTTGAATACAGATTTTTCACATGTTTTCAACCTTAAAATCTCATTCAAACGTATATAAATATAATAATAGTAATTTTAGTTTTATTTCTGTTGGTCTCCAATATGTTAATTATTGATAAAAATAATATATAATTTCCTTTCTAATATAGATAACCAAGTATACAATAGATTGTATGTTTGGTTGTCTAAGTAAACTCTCAACCGATTGCTGTGACATCTATGAATTAGTAATCGAAGTTTCAAAATAAGCGGTTTTTCACATCTATATCCTAAACAAGTATTTGATTACAAGTATATAGCACTTAAAGGTGCTGTATACTTATATTGAAACGTTTTGTGACAAAATTCTTGTTACTCAGAATATGGATGTGAAAACTGCTTTTTTCAAAACTTCGACTACTAATTTATAGATGTCAAAACAATCAGTTGAAAGTTTACATAGAAAACCAAACATACACTCGCTTGTATACTTGGTTGCCTAATTAAAATCGAAATTATATATTACTTTACCAATAATTAACTTAATAAAAAATAAAAAAATGAAACTAAAATTACTATCAATATATTTACAAAACAAATAAAAAATGTTATACAATAAAATTAACGTACTTACAACTATATTAAAATCATAAATTATATTGGAAAAAGAACTTAAAAAAGGCAACTTATAGCATTCAAGGTGTAGCGCTCCAGAAGAATGATTAAGATGAGTTAGGTAGACGGACTATTACAAAAAAAAAACTCTAAATAAGATAGATAAACAAGGATAAGAAAGTGCTGAAAACTGTTGAAGAAGGAAGTTTTCTAAGATCCCGTCGTGCACCTGCTTCACTTTGGCGTGATGGAAGGATAGCTTTTCAAAAGGAGAGCAGCCTTCCAGGTTGAATCTTGATGCACTCTAGGTCCACGATTACAGTGGATGCTAGGTGAGTTTATCTTGCTCTCGTGCCTAGTTCTGTTCTCTTTTGACCTTCTTTAACAAATCTGCAATTGTAGCATCGTCCATATTGCACGAGATTCCCAAATAACTCACTAGAATTCCTTTTTTAGTCAGTCTAACGGCCATTTTATTGTCCTGAACACCCCGTATAGCGAGGTACTCAGACAAGAAGCAGGTTGTTTCTGTCCGTTAGAGTGGCCATCAAATTTTTACACTCGCTTACCGGTTGCTAGCTTACCCTCGTTTGTCTCAAGGACGACAGAGCGGCTCTGATGTCCAAATAAATTTAAACGGCTCTTTGGCATTATATCTCATTTTACCATCCCCTAGCTCCACATGAGGATGGTGTGCATTTTTTCTTGGTATACCGACGCAGGGCAGTGATAGCTTTGTCCTTGTCTGTGGGTAGTATGCACCTGCTCCCGCACTCCCCTTTCTGTTTACCAAATGGCTATTTCCGTTGGCCCAGTCTTCACTCTCTTATACTGAATCTTTTAGGAGCTTATCGTTAGGTGCCTATTAAGGAGTGTCTGCCCTTATCTGCAGTAGATAGCATGTTCTCCACTGTTCTGCTCATATCTTACCGTCTACATGTTCTTATCAAGTCAGTCTCTGATCCATAATTGGTCCTAGATATTTCACTAACTCTTTGTATTGCAGTACGTTGCCTAGAAATATAAGTGTAGGTAGTGCAGTCAATTTCTTTTTTCTTGTAAAGAGGACCAGGTCAGTTTTCATGGGATTCAAATTCGGTCCTTCATTCTGGCACCATCAACTCATAATGTTAATCTATTAAAAGCAGCTAATTCTCAACTTTCAGCAACCTAGCCTTACTAAATTATAAAAATAAGCTTAACCTTAAAAAAATAAGCGCAAGTTGAACTTGCACAGTTAGTGTTCCGTAAGTTGACTGCTTTTAAAATACAAATTTTTGTTACGGAGGTATAAAATGATCAGTGACTTCACAAAACACACCCCAATGAGTTTTCAATAAAAGAATTAAGAGCCCAGATTACAAACATGTTTAGTCGGACATTGACTCAGCTGGCTAATCAGACCAATCAGAATAATACAAAAAGTTTGTTTTCGATCTCTACTGAAAACTGACAACTTTGAAATTTCTTTTTATATATACCAGATGGATTATTAAAATCGTGATAATTTTCGTTCAATCTACACCCCGTGGAGAATATTCCAGAATTTTTTCAAAATTTTTTGAGATAAAAGGGGGGCAGCGATTTTTCGCGATTTTTTAAAAATAATACAAAGAGAAGTGTGCGCAAGTGTTACATTATATATATTTTTGAACTCGTGTGTGTACAAGCTTTTATTTGATACCCCATTTGACCTAGTAAAAATTTTTTTTTTCACTTTCAATTTCACTACCCAAAACTATCCTCTTAGGTCAAAATTTAACTTTCAAAACTACACTGGTCTGATGAGGCCATCAAGTCCTATCTGAGTACCAAATTTCAACTTTCTGTGTCAAATAGTTTCGGAGAAAATCGGGTGTGACAGACGGATATACGGACAGAGGCCAAAGTGATCTTGTAAGTACGGAACACTAACATGGTTTTTCTGGATAAAATACTAGTAACATTGATTTTAACTTATAGTGCTCCAACTTGGTGCATTTTAAGTAAGACCATCTCTAAAAAACTTCAAATATTTCAGAATAAAAAGTAATAGTAAATGCCCCTAGATATACGCCCAATAGAATCATACACAAGTATCTACAAATAGAAACTTTTGTTGAATTCTTTAATACAATTATAAGTAACTATTATTTAAAAGTTCAAATAACTAACAACCAACTGATACATCTATAATATATATATATATATATATATATATATATATATATATATATATATATATATATATATATATATATATATATATATATATATTTATATATATATATATATATATATATATATATATATATATATATATATATAATGCAACGTCTCTCTGACTGTCTGTCTGTCTGTCCGTTAGTCCGCTTATCACTAAAGAACCACTTATCCGATTTACGTACTTTTTTTTTTAAAACATACATATGTTCTCTTGCCAGGTTATAGGCTATATTTTATTACGATAGGTAGCACAAGAAATGAGCAGTGACGTAAAATAGTGAATGATGTCGGAAATAAGTTTGCGCTAGCGCGTGCCTTTGCAATACACAGCCTAAACCATTAAATATGGAACAATATTATGTAGCAAAGAATATCTGTAATGTATAATCTATAATATATATAAAATGCAATGTGTGTCTGTCCATTAGTGCGTTTATCACGCGGGAACCACTTATCCGATTTACCTCTTTTTTTAAATTCATACATATATTCTTTGGCCAGGTTATATAATAATAATAATAATCTATATCTATAATATATATAAAATGCAATGGTTGTCTGTCTGTCTGTCTGTCCGTTAATGCGCTTATCCCTCGAGAACCACTTATCCGATTTACGTGATTTTTTAAATTCATACATATGTTCTCTGACCAGGTTATAGGTATATATTTTATTACATCTATAATATATATAAAATGCAATGTATCTCTGTCTGTCTGTCTGTCCGTTAGTGCGCTTATCACTGGAGAACCACTTATCCGATTTTCGTACTTTTTTTTTTTAAAACATGTATATGTTCTCCGGCTAGGTTATAGGCTATATTTTATTACGATAGGTAGCATAATGAATGAGCAGTGACAATAATAGTAAATGAAGTCGGACAAAGTTTGCCGCTAGCGCGTTCTCTTGCAATACACAGTCCAAACCATTAAATATGGAACAATATTATGTAGCAGAGAATATCTATAATATATATAAAATGCAATGTCTCTCTGTCCGTCTGTCTGTCTGTCCGTCCGTTAGTGTGCTTATCACTGGAGAACCACTTATCCGATTTACGTGCTTTTTTTAAACATACGTATGTTCTCTGGCTAGGTTATAGGATATATTTTATTAGGTGATATAAGGAATAAGCAGTGATGATAATAGTGAATCAAGTCGGAGAAAAGTTTGCCGCTAGCGCGTTCTCTTGCAATACACTCCCTAAAGCATTAAATATGGAACAATATTATGTAGCAAAGAATACAATAGATATATAAAATGCAACGTCTCTCTGTCTGTCTGTCTGTCCGTTAGTGCGTTTATCACTCGAGAACCACTTATCCGATTTACGTATTTTTATAAATTTATACATATGTTCTATATAATTCGATATAAGCCTAGATAATGGGAGATAAGGTGAGATAATGGGAGATAAGGAGAAATAATGGGAGATAAGTCGAGATAATCCTCGATAATGGGAGATAAGGTGAGATAATGGGAGATAAGTATAAATAATGGGAGATAAGGAGAGATAATGGGAGATAAGCAGAGATAAGTCTAGATAATGGGAGTTATGGTGAGATAATGGGAGATAAGGAGAAATAATGAGAGATTAGGAGAAATAATGGGAGATAAGTCGAGATAAGCCTAGATAATGGGAAATAAGGTGAGATAATGGGAGATAAGGAGAAATAATGGGAGATAAGGAGAAATAATGGGAGATGAGCAGAGATAAGCCTAGATAATGGAAATTATGTAGAGATAATGGGAAATAAGGAGAAATATTGGGAGATAAGGAGAAATAATGGGAGATATTTTATTACGTTGGGTAACATAAGGAATAAGCAGTGACGATAGTAGTGAATCAAGTCCACGCGAGCGGAGCTGCGGGCCCGGCTAGTTCACACATAAAATCTCTTCCTAACCACAAATATAAATTACCTGAAGACTGGCTTGTAAGGAATAATTAACCCCTTAAAATTCCGCCGTTCATCCATCGTCGGATGTAGGCCTCCCTCAAGTTTCCCCAATGTTGTCTGCCTTGGGCGTCTCTCATCGAATCAGTGCCCACCAAATGTTTAATATCATCTGTATAATGAGTTTGGGGTCTTCCGACAGGTCTTCTATGTTTTCGGGATCTCCATTCCACCGATTATCTGCCACATGTCCTGCCCAATTCCATCTCAATCTATAGGTCCGTCTGATTACGTCCGCCACTTTGGATATCCCAGTTTTAATCTCAACCTTGTATAACCTGCAATCTTTTCTTATGCTGTTATTCCATCGTTGATCGAACACTTTAGCCTGGATAGTGTTAGGTGGTTTTGAGTTAAGTACTTTTTACAATTTTCTGAAACTAGACCACGCTAGCGAAATCTTCTTCAAATCTGCCTTTAAATTATTTTTACCAATTTCAATTTGCTGTCCTATATATACATATTGTTGCTCGATTCTCAGATTGGGAGGTTATTATTTTCGTCGTTGGTCATATATTTGGTTTTGGCAATATTGATCTTCATATCAATTTGTTCCGTTTTATCTTTCAGTTCGTTAAGCATTTGTTACAATGCTTTGGCGGTTTCGCTGACCAATACGATATAATCTGGAGAACGCATATGGTGTAGCTGTTCTCCGTCTATGGATATGTCCTTATTGTCCCAATCAAGTTGTTTGAACATCTCCTCCAAAGTCAATGTATACAGCTTGGGTGATATTGAGTCGCCTTGTCGCGCTCCTCTTTTTGTTTTAATTGTGTTTGTTTTTTCTGCCAGCAATACCTAAAATGTGGCGTTTTTATAGACATTACCAATTAATTCTGTATATCGGTGGTTTATTCGGCAATTGCTCATTGCATTCAGGACTGACCATGTTTCAATTGAGTCAAAAGCCTTCTCGTAGTCTATGAATGTTACTCACAATGTGATGTTGTATGTGATACACTCATGTTTCTTACTTTCCCTTAACAGAAGACCGCGTATACGAGGGCTACCTTTTAAGTTTTTACAAAAACAATAAAAGGAAAAAAAATTGTTACAAATCGTTTTATTGTTTCTTGAAATATTCGCATATAAGATTTATACACTTTTGCCTGCGTTCGAAGTAATAGGCGAGATGACAGTAACACTGAATCACGGAAATTATGACTTTTAATATATTATTTTTGTTAAAATAAAAATGCAAAATACAGCAATCCGCCATGTTATGTGGAACACGAATCAGAGAGAATTACGTCACGCCTAAGTAAGCATTATTTCGGTCGAACTTCTCTTGTGGTTTTAAACTATCGAGTTGCCTAGTTTTGTGTTACAAAAACTAGAAACAAGAAACGTTAGCGATGGAAGACGGATTTATCAAGGCAAATAGCTCTAATTTACCTAGAATTGATTTGTTGATGCTCGAAGTGTTTCTTGCGTCAAACAAAGACTTTTGCTCAGCAGAATTTATAAATATCAAAACTTCTATGTAAGTGTATAAGTAATCTGTATTAAAACTACAATTTAAAACTCAGAAACCCATAAAAACTGCATTTTATTTCTACGTCATAGTTTTATTAGTTTTAGGTTAGGTTATGATTGTTATGAAAATGTTGATATGTCGTATGAATAAGTACATACTAATTGATTTTATTTATTTTAGGTCCTCACGCCCATCGTATGGCGATGACGCTGTAAGCTATGTACAGCTTAAACGTGATGAAAAAATGTGCATAGTGAAATGTAAAATTTGCCCAGAACATAAGGTCCATGGAAAATTATATGCACTTACGTTGATAGTCAATGAAGAAGAAGAAGCAGTTATTTCCATGCTATGCCATGACTGTGTTGCCTCCAAGGGAGCTGTAAGCACGCCATAGCATTCCTCATGTGGGTCCATCGCAGGAGTGAAAACTCGTCTTGTACTTCAGTGAAATGTTACTGGATGAAATCCAAACTGTCTAGGGTTGGCACTAGCCTAAAATACATAACGGCAAAGCAATTATCAAATGGTAAGCCTAGTTTGCCATCAAATAGTAGAGTTCTTAAAAATTTTTTGGAAATGGGAAGAAAAAGAAAACTTAACAACTGTGAAATAATGAAAAATCAACCGAGTTATATTTGTGATGATACAGAAAGTGTATATATGCACCAACTTGTGCTAAAGAATAAAGCGAAATCCTGTGACAACTTTTTAGAGAAGCTCGTTTTGACTGATGCACATATTTTTAAAACTGAAAAAGAGACCAGAGAACAGCACCAAAGTAGTCTTTGGTATGAATTGAGGTATGGCAGAATCACAGCATCCCGAGCATTTGAATTTAGTCGTTGTAAAACAAATGATGGAACACTTATATCATTAATTATGGGAGGAAAAATTCCAGATACACCAGCTATGAAATGTGGTAGAATATTAGAAGATAGATAGGTCACATGTAAAAGTACACATTGTAATTCCTTATTTCCTGGTAATAGAATCTTAATAAGTTGAAAATAGTAAGTGCAATAACAGACAGCCCTTGTTTTCAATCACAACTAATTAAATAAACATGAAAGTAGTTTAATGTTTTATTTATTGTGTAAAGTAACAAAATAAACATAAAAATATTCACTTTAGTTTTGCTTGAAAAAAGAAATAAGTACCTGAACTTCCAGTCTCTCCAGATTCTAACTGTAGTTCTCTTTCTTCTAAATCAGTTTCACTTTCTTCAACTACTATCCTTCTTTGTTTCTTGAGAATATATGGTCGTTCTATAGTGTTAGATGTTCGTTTTCTTCGATCAGATTGGCATTTAAATCTTGTGGGAATACACCCTGGGTTTATGCGCACTTGTGACACTGAACCCATCACATGTTACTGAACTAAATAAACAGTAGTGGATGATAACATTAAAGAAATAAAACCTAACCTCAATAGTGATGTGACTATCTAAAGGTACTATTTAGGTAATTAACAATTTCTCAAACAAGATTATTACGACACACCTCATTTATAATAATAAAATATTAAGTTAAAACTTACATCAAAATGGTCTTCACAGAAATAAATGAAGAATTTGGAGAGAAATAACTGCTGGATCTCGCCGTGCAAGAGTTAGCCGCTTATTTCTTATTGTTTTCTTGTTTGGAAAGTAAACAAATAACTTGTTAGGAGTTTTTATCAATGTATTTTTACACTGAGGGATTGCACACCACTTATACACTTTAGAATTCATTTTAAACACACAAAATAACAAAATTATTGTATAGACACTGTATACTTCACTGTTGTTGACATGGAGTTTACAAAGGCGTGACGTCACGAGCAGACGCCATGACACCTGCTAGCGTTTTGGCGTGAAATTCAAAATTAGTTTAAATAAGGCCAGTTTTATGCTAGGAAACCTGGAATTTCTTTAGAAAATATATATTTTTAGTAAATAGTAGCTCCGTACGAACATTGTGGAATGGTTTTTTCAAAATTAGTCATCATGCCTATTCTCAAAACATTTTTTCCACTCTGAAGTTAGTACCTACCTTAAAAACATGGTTTTGGAAGGATTCAACAGTCTTGAGGTGATGAGAATCGTTGTCCATACATTTTTTTTTTGGACATTCAGGAACAAAAAGAAGTCATTAGGCGATAAATCAGGTGAATACGGACAATAAGACATTAATTCGATATATTTCTCCGTCAAATAATCAATTGTTTGACTTACTGTGGCATTGTCATGTTGAAGAATGACGCGAAGTTTTCTGTTGTTTTTCCTGATTTCATCGATGATTTCTGGCAACCAAATTGTTGTATACCATTCAGCATTAACTGTTCTTCAATCCTCTAAAGCAATGGTTGTAACATGTCTAGTATAACCGAAGAAACAAGCGATCAGTCTCTTGGAAGTGCTTCGCGGACGAACCACTATTTTTGGATTCGTTTCATCTTGCAACACTCAAACAGTTGATGGTTGCTTAGTTTCCGACTCGTACAAATATTCGTCTCCTGTTACGATGTTGCATATAGATTTTACATGTTCTCGGTCGAATTTTTTGAGCAATTCCTCACATCAATTGAGACGAGCCTGTTTTTGAGTTTCGGTCAAACTATGTGGAATACATCGGGGGCAGATCTTTTTCACAGATAAAAGTTCATGCAAAATCGACTATACTGCAGTCTTCGATATGCCTAAGGATGCCTCTATCTCACGTTAAATCACATGCAGGTCCCCTTCAGTCATGTTGCGCACAGCATCTATATTATTTGGAAAAAACAATCGATTTTGGTCGACCTTCACGAAATTCACCGCTAACGGAAGCACGACCATGACGAAATTCTGCAAACTAATGGTAAACAGTCTTTTCTGATGGTGATTTACTACCAAAAGTTGAACGACGCGATTTGAAGTATTATTGTTGAGTTACGCCTTTACTAAAATCGTAAAAAAATCATCCAGCAAAAACCTTCACGTGAAATTTCCTTTTGTTCACAAAACTGTCCTTTTTAAACTCTCACTGTAAACAAGTTACTCAGACAATTTCTGAGCTGCCACTGTTTTAATAATAACAAATGTCAAATTTTACAACAATGGTAATGTCACATCTCAATAGCGCCAACTAGTGGTCGTTTGTAAAAACTTAAAAGGTGGCCCTCGTATAAACAGTGGTAAAAGCTATTATACCTGACCTAAATAAATAATAATAAAAAAAGAATGTTGACACTAGACACATGTACATACAATGAAATGCTTCGTCTCCAATTTTATGAAGAACGACTATGACAAAAAAAAAAAACAGAACATCACTGAGTTGGTAAAAATATAGTCTTTCATTTTACATGATGAGAAATATCCACTGACGTACTGCCGTGCTTGTAAAATCTTCCTTTAAATTAACAATTTCCATCTTTTGAACGGGATTTAGCTCTGCTCCAATTTAAACTCATATAAACGGAACCTTTTCACAACCCTTTCAAGTATACGAGTAGCCATTTTCTTTTTAGCCAAGAACGATATTGCTTTTTTAAGCAAGCGAAAAATCTAATAAAAATCCGCTTAGTCTTTGTCGCCGTGGTTTTCTCTGTTTGATTTATTACCCTTCCAGTGCAAATCGTTTAAGTTTGTATATTGCCGGGTGTCTTCGGTTCGTTTTTTTAATTTGAGAAATGAGAAATTCCTGTTTTGTTTCTCTTTTTTCTAATTGCCGAATAAACCTTACAAGAATAATGTGTAGAAAAATCTACACATTATTTCTATACGAAAATCTCGGCTTATTGCAATATATTTTTTAAATTATTAACGTGCCCAGATTCCATCAGGCATCTCCGGTCTGATACCACCGCATAGGCTTAAGCTGCGTGAAATCGCTCCTACAAGCTAAGATTTAGTGGCTGTGGCGATATCTGTGTGAAGTTTTCAAAATCAAAATATTCAGGAAGTTTAGATTTGCAAGTGAAGACCAATACACGACGAAGAGATGTGGAGATCTAAATTTTAAAGTAGCTATACGAGATTTAAACTGGAAGATTTATTTGAGTGCACCAATACCTGCACTCAAATAAACCTCATATACTTGCTATTAACTTTTTCTATACTGGGTAGGACTTCTCGAGTGATCTCTTTTGCCAACAGGAGTTCTGGAGCACCAAGTGATACTAATACTTTAGAATACTTGGCTTCTCTTACAAAGACTATCCATTATTTGCAGATTAAACATCAAAGTGCCGCCATTGCCATCGTGGGTGACTTTAAATTTTATAGGATCATTAAGGTGCATTAAGTATTCAAATCCACCTAGGAAGAACGTAGTGGATCTTGGTGACCATACTCAGCTAATCGTTGAACCAAAATGGATTCTTGACCGTGACGGCGAGTTTACCAGTCTTCTTGAACCGTTTTAGCCATTGTCATGTGTGTCATGTAACATATTTTAACGAAGCTAGACTCCAAAAAAGTTCCGGTACTGAAGAAATACGTGCGTGAATGAACTAATACCAGTTTTTTCCAATTTATTCCACAAAAAAGGAATATGTTCCTCCTGTTAGAAAATGCTATCAATACGCATATTTTAAAATAACTGGAAGGTTTAATATTATTAGCGGCCATCGCTATAGCTTTTATAAGCAAAGATTAACAGGAGATCTTCTAACTAATGTTATACATACAACAACAAAAAAATCGACTCAAAGGATTTGGCTTCATTTAACACCGATCGTTGAATTTAATTTTCAAACAGTGGTATTATTTTTGGTATCATTAGAATGCTGATTTTCTACTTTTTCCAATACTACCAAAAGTATTTGGATTTCCAAAAAGTGTTACTGTTTAAAATGGTTTTACTCAATAGAACCGTTTTTGCTTGCTCAGCAATGTACTCATTGCGCGCTATTCATCTCTATAAAACTGCATTTTCCTATCATTCCTACATCGGAACTTGAACCGTCGACATTTCTGCTACACCTGCTCACTAATTACTTCATCGGAAAATCGATACCACTCCGGAAGAAACGACACAAGTCATTGCCCTATGGCAAGAAGGGCATAGCCAACTTCTAGTCGCTGCGAAACTGCACCTGAGCCAGTCAGCTGTCCTCAGAGTCTACAGACGTTACCAAGAGACTAGCGCCTTTACACGGAGACCAGGATCAGGAAGAAGAAGGTGTGCCTCGGGGCCAGACGACCGTTTCATTGTCAACACAACTCTAAGAAATCGTCACTTGACCGGTGTTGAGGTCCAGCAAGAGCTCCGACAAGTTGGTGGTCGGGCTGTTAGTCATTGGACACTCAGAAGGAGACTTAAAGAAGCTAACCTAATTTCGAAGAGACCAGCTAACGGACCCAAATTGACAGTAGCCCATCGACAAGCGCGATCCAGATTTGCCCGAGAACATGTCGACTGGACTTTAGAGCAATGGCGCTCCGCTTTATTCTCCGATGAGTCCCGAATATGCCTATATGGCAATGATGGAAGAAGAAGAGTCTACAGGAGGCCTGGGGAGCTCTATGCGCAGTGCTGCATTACTGAAACGGTTGCTTACGGAGGAGGTTCATGTCATGGTGTGGGGAGTTATCTCACTGGATGCGAAAACCGATCGAGGAGATCCTGCAGGAACACGTTGTTCCTTACGCTGGGTTTGTTGGAGATAGCTTCGTGCTACTGCACTACAATGCGAGGCCATTTGCTGCTCCATTGTTCCGGCGATACCTGGCGGAAGTGGGAATACCCACATTAGACTGGCCTGCGCGGAGTCCTGTACTTCAATTCAATCGAGCACATGTGGGATCAGCTCAAAAGAAGGGTTCGAGCCAGAAATTCAGCCTTTGTACCGCTGAGGAACTTAGAGGTTGCGATGGCGTTCCATGAAAAACTGGCTGGAAGCAGTAATAAGGGCTAGGGGGGGGGGGGGGGGTAATGCAAAATACTGATTTTGGTTTCTATTAATAAATTTAATTATTAAACCTAAAATTTGTTTAATTTTTCCTTTCGCTTACCCCTATTTTCAATCCTTGTTCTCCTTGATTCTGGTATAACGAATTGTTGATTAAACTACGCTCTCCTAATATTTTTGAAAGATTTTGTTCATAGCTCCCGAGTGGTAGTTGACGGAGTTCTTCCGTATGCCTTTATTACCAAAACCGGTGTACTTCATACTGTCTCCGACTTTCTTTATCCCTTACGATGTAATGGAAAAACCAGAAATTCAGTTTAGAGTTTTGTCTATGAAAGTACGCTGGTTTCTTCATTTACCTTAAACGCTCAGTAGTGTATTTGTGGGAATGCAGGGAGGAGGAGGAGGAGGAGGCAAAATTTTGCCTCCTCCTCCTCCTTGTATTCCCACAAGTTCTAATAAAAATAAATTTGCATATAAGTGGAAGGCGTAAGAATTTCATGATATAAGAAAGTCCAGAACGATTCTCACTTTGATTATTTGCTTATAAAAATAAAATTGCAATACACAATAATTTTCAAAGATTTTTAATTTATTTAGCTGAATTAAGGTTTTAGCAAACAAAAAGTTGTCAATTTTCACTCTAATTTCTATTTCAACTCGTTAAGCATTTCTTATTCTAGTTAAGAAGGGTAATTAAAAAACAAAAACATTAAAAGTTAAATAAGTTTATTTGATATTCTTACTTCATCAATAGTTCAGATTTTATACACCAAAAAACTCCTATTTAATCTCTTAAACTTTTCTTAAAATAGATATGGAGGTGAACTTAGATTAAAAACAAACAAATAAAATGTAAATTTGTTTTATTTAAAAAGAAAAAAAATAGTATTAACGTTTTTCTTCTTTCTCCTCTTCTTCTGTCTCCTTTTCTTCTTCTTCTTCTCCTTCTTCGTCTTCGTCCATCACATTAGCTTGATGGATTAATGGTAGCTCCCAGTCCTCCAGCATTTCTGAAGGTAGATCCCAACTCGCATCAATTGGAACATTTGGCAGGGTGCTGAAAATAGGTCTGTCGTCCTCCAACATTTCTGAAGGTTGATCCCAACTCTCATCAATTGGAACATTTGGCGGGGTGCTGACAATAGGTCTGTCGGGTAGGAAGGGGCTCCACCCCTCGTGAACAGTCCAGTTGGTCGTCTCGATTGATCCTACGGGACTTATTTCTCCAGCTTCGCTTGGATTTCGTACATAAATCCAAATATCGTTGATTTCTGGCGTCGGATTAACTAGTTGATTTTGCGGCACAAGTCGGTTATTTGAGTCATATACTTCGAACGAAAAGTGGCTAGTAACGTGAATTTTGAAAGACATTTTTTTTTGTTTAAAGTTTTAGATTTAAAATCTGAACAACTGATGAAGTAAGAATATA
>CM032451.1:62502387-62559366 GCA_019049505.1 Pachyrhynchus sulphureomaculatus | reverse complement strand
TAATATTTAGATAAAGTGATTTGCCTTACAGATAATTGGGTAAACTTCGAATTGAATATTAAAACTGATATTTACATTTGTAAATTGAAGTTGACACGTAAAAACTTGGTTCGACACAATTTCTGAAAGTTTAGAGCCCAGATTTTGTGTCTGTATTCACAATTTTAGACGATATGATGCACCAGCTTTATTAAATATCCTAGTAATCTTTAATATTCCTGCCTAGTAATGAGTTGATTGTACAATATATGACATAAAAAAGATTTTCTAGTGCTCTAGCCCTTGTTAAAAAAATTTAACAACGTTTTCCGTACGGTGCAAAATTTCTGGCGGGTTTTTAAGACTTTTCACACGTTTAGAAACATTTTCTATACAACACAACCTCATTTGGAGATTCTAACAATTTGTGACAGAATAATAAAAAAGTCAAATTTTCAAACTGTAAAGTATGATTTTACTCCTTACAAAGCAATTTCAATGTAAATTTTAAAAAGAAAATGACACTTCTTCTTGAATACTGAATAACAGAGAAAATCGAAGGGTGTCATCTCGGACAGTATCCTTGAAATGTGTATCATACTTTCTCACTTTGAAGTTGGCTAAAAACTTTCCGAAAGGAAATAATGAAAGAGTACCTTCTCGTCGATAGAAATACAGTTTTGTCACAATTTTCTCTACAAAAGTACATTTATTTTATTATAATTTTTAAAGAATAATATTTGTCATTATTTCAAGGTGTTGAATAATGACTTATTACTAAATTGTTCCTATCCCTTAAGTGCCCTAAATTTTCATCATTTAACGGTTTACAATCAAATACAAATATTGCAATATTGCACAGTTGTTTCGAGTTGGCTATTTTGATGGCTGATGTAGCTGAATATTCATCGAGAAGTTGATTTTAAAATGCATTCAAAATAATTTTTTTATATTTTCATTTTTTAAATTCGTACTACTTTTATTTTTGTAATGTTGTTATGATGGTTATATATTATAATACTATTTCTTAATTTTTTACGTATGTTTAAAAAATCTTCTTTATGATTTTTCTTCCAAACAAACACATCGAATAAATGTCTGTTATTTACTTGACGTCTTAATGTGACTTTATCACATCATATTGTATAAAGTCGACCTAAACTTCTCCTTCCCGGTGATGATTTGTCTCTGGTTATCTTTACTACTTTGGTGTATACCATCTTATATTGCGGCTATTGTATCTTTTTTCTCTCTTTAGAATCTATTTGTAAATTTTCTTCCGGCATCACCGCTCTTTTCTTATTCGATCTCTCAGCCCTTAGTATTCTTACCTACAACATTTCTAGTAACTTTTGGGTTTTAGATGTTTATGTTTCCGTTATATCAGTCATTAAATTTCCTTTAGTGGCTTTGTATATCCTGGATTTTGTTTCTTTTCCGATAGTTTCAACCATAAAATAGTGTTCATATATCTTTCTCAACAGTTACGGCTTAAATCACTTCATTTTTTAGTTTGCGCTAAATCTGATTTTTGTAAGTTGTTCCATTAGGAGCTATTCATACTATATTGTTTGCTTGACAGCATATTCTTACTAAGTATTTCCTCTTTTTATATTCTGTTCTTTTATTTACGACCTCCCGTGGTTGCACGTAGTCTAAGTTTGTGCATAATTGTCAGTTATACATATCTATGCAATTAAAACCTCAAAAAGTAATGTTTTCAACGTACAATTATGTTTTTATATTGTAAAATATACCATACCCTGATGTTACTAATAAAATCGAGTTTAGCACCCTTTAAACCTTATTATTTTTGGACTAAAATTTCAGAGATCTCTATTTACACCTAATAGAAGGTTTTTAGCTACTAGCACCGCCAAATATAAAAACCATTTTGTTGTGGTCAGTCTAATCTATATGTATATGCATATATATATATATATATATATATATATATATATATATATATATATATATATATATATATATATATATATTTATATAATTATATAGACTTTAGCATATTATTAAAATAGGTGAGCCCTTGAGTCAAATGAGAGATACGGAGATTTTTAGTAAATTTAAATATAGTTCAAAATTTATAAAATCATTGGATTAGTTAATTTAAAAAGTATTGCGCTACTATTGCTATCGCCATTCAATACGCATCCCCTCGTAAATACAGTTCTTGTTTACTTCGTGAAAAGTGCCGCCAAAATAAATGTTTTTCGTAAAATGTCACAAATTGGTAATGTAAAAACTGCTTTAAGTGATTTATGAGGCTGTTTAAGTTTAGTGACAATTTATTTATTAATTCACTTAATTGATTTATTAATTGCATTTCTTGATATAAAATTTTTAATTCCAAAGTTAAAAGATCTTGTTTGTCATGTATATGTTGGGCAGTTTTTTAGTAAAATAGGTACGTTGGACGTTCTGAATTCAGGTTCAATCAGGCACTAGCGGCTATGATCTTGGATTAAAACTGTGAGTCTCCTTCGAGTTAGTTATACGTATTATTTTCGAGGGGCGCTATTTATCAGTATTTTTATACAACTGCTTTTGATACAGAGATATACCAGTTTAAATATATTAAATAATTTTTATTACACCCTGTATATATACGGTTTTCTGTATATCCTGGTGTACATCCGCTTATGACTATTATTTTGACTGGTGAATCGCAGACGTTTAGCCAAAATCTCAGTTGGCATTATCACTGCTGGTTAATCGACGGTAAAAATTATATATATATATATATATATATATATATATATATATATATATATATATATATATATATATAATATATGTATATATCTAAATATATATATATATATATATATATATATATATATATATATATATATATTTAGATATATTATATAAATATATATATATATATATATATATATATATATATATATATATATATATATATATATATATATATATTCTACAACTATTTGAATGGTATACAGAAGATTTCTTTATCATGTAGAATCTATAAAATAACGTCTATAAGTTTGACCATATAGAATTCTTAAATTCTTTTTTAAGGTCACGTAGTAAAGGAAAACTGATCTGTACTGTGCTCAAATGCTTTTCCGTGATTCGTTTTGTCACACATACTTACGCCTCTGCAATATTTTTTTGATTATTCCTTAGGAAAATAAATTGATATGATAAATAATATGGTATTGAGCATGTAGCTTCTATGATTTTTAGATTTCTGCATGTCACCTGCCTTGAATAGATAAATTAATACGCAAGTTTTCCATGTTTCGAATACTTTATAGTAATTTACTATTTTGTGAATTCATATGGTAAATACAGCTGTTGTTACTGTTTGACCATATGTTAAGACTTGATTTGATGTTTAGCTTTGCATGTAGTCAATAGTTTTTCTGTTTTTCTTCTAATTATGACATACTGATTGTATTTTCAAAAAGGTTTAATTTATGTATGTCACTGTTGACACTTTAAATTTTGTCGAGCTTGCCTCACTATAACAAGTGTAAGTAGATTTAAAATGGAAGTATACCTTTGGAAAAAAGCCGCTCATCAAGACAAAAAAGTTTTATCATATCTTCACAGGTCACGGACTCGCCTAAAAAATATGTTTCGTTCATGAGTTTTACTATCTCTGTATCCAATTAAGCCCAAATATGTTATATTATTATGTCTTCTCTACGACTTACTTCTGTTAAACATAGTACAACTGTCTATCTATCCCTCGGTTCCCAGTCTCCGACCTCGTCTATTAGACGGCCGTAGGTCGCATTTCTACAATGCCTTTTGGATTCTACCTATTCACGTGGTCTTAGGTCTATCCCTTTTCCTCTGTTCTGGGGGTTGCCATTCCATTATTCGTTTCGGCAGTCGATGGTCCCTCATTGATTGTACATAATTGAACCAGCAAAGCTGTTTTTGTTCTATCTCGTCTATAATAGTACCTCTAACGCATATAATTTCCCGTATTCTTTCATCGATTACGTGCACGGTTCTTGACATACCCGCTAGTGTGCTCCAGAAGTCCATTTTCATTGCAAGTAGTTTCCGTTCGGTTGTTTTATTCAATTCCAAGCTTCGCATTCATATAAAGCCACACTCTTAAAGTTACTATCATACAGCTAGGTTTTCTTCTGTTTCGAGATAGTTCTTGACCAGAGTAATGAGTTTAGGACACCAACTATCTTTTTCCCTTCAGTATTCACTCTTCTTGTACCTAGATACGTATATTCGGAATATGCGGGAATTACTTTCCCGTCCTTCAGCACAAGACCCTCGTTATCTCCCCCATGCATATATACTACAAAGTACTACATAACATATACATATTACAAAGTACAACTTCTTTGAAAAATAATGGAGCTAGAGATTTTAAACTCCGCTTTGGTAGGAGCGTATGAATAGTAATTGTTTGGATAGGCAGTAAAAAACAAGAATTAATAGAGTCTTCCTGTTACGGTACATCGTTAAAGGCCAAATAAACAACTCAATTCATACAATAGAGACTACCCGCTTTTGTTAATGTGATAGAGGTCACAAGTTGTATATACTCTTCCAGTGGCGACTCGTACAACGATAAACTTTGTTAATCTTTTAAAATTGTTTATATATTCGCTAAATTTATTTTATGAGCGTTTATAATGAAGGGAAATACCATTTTGCAATACCGTAAACAAAACACCTTCAAGCAAGATGTTTATATTAACCGGAATTTGGCGAGCTCGACACTATGAATCAAAATCGATAATTATTTCCTCCAAGTGTTACACTTCTTGTATTGGGTGGGTTTTTCAGTACAAATATAGCTTTATCGTAAAAAAATTGTTACAAATTGATTATTCAAACTATTGTCTATCGCTAGCCACTACTTTCTCCCATCTTTGTGGTAGCGTATAAATACTACGTTGAAAGAATGACTCGCCATTTGATGCTAACTACGAATCGACCCATTTTTTAGTATCCTCATAAGAATAGAAGCGCTGTTCACACAGGCTCTACCTCATCGATCGGAATAAGTAATACTCAGAAGGAGAAATGTCTGGTGAGTACGGGGGTGAGGTAGGATAACCCATCAAAGCGCTTTTAGAGTTTTCTTGACGTGTTTTCAACATGTGGCCGAGAGTTGTCATGTTGAAAAATCACTTTTTCATGTCTTTCGTCGGTCGTTTTTTTTTCAACGCTCAGCATTATTTGCATCAATTGTTGTCAGTAACATTCTCCAGTAATAGTTTCGTTGGGTTGGAGTAGCTCATAATACACTACACCCAACTGATCCCACCAAATATATACCATAAGCTTGGAGCCATGGATATTCGGCTTTGGCGAGGATATTCACTCCTAATGATTCTGCAAGTTCTTTTTCCATTTGGCACGGGTCTTCATCCAGTATTGCCGCCAATTCTTCATCTTTAACCTTTTTCGGCTAGCCTGGACGTTGTTTATCTTCCGTGTCGAAATCATACTTTTAAAGCGTCGAAACCAGTATTCACATGTGCGCTTTTCTTCGAATTAAACAAGAAAAGTAACGCTTCCCGCAAATGTTGTTTTGATGATGATGATGTTTGCGGGATCTGGCGCGATCTTAGGTCATTTGGCGCCCTAATATTCTTTTAGATTTCTATTTCCAGTTCTTTGAGATAGTTTCGAATTTTATTCTTGTTTAATTGATATGTGTTTATTATTTGCGTTAGTGTGGAAGGAACATTGTGCTTTATTCTTATGTATACTAAATGTTGCAAATGGTGTTTTGTTGGCACGTAATTTGACCTATTCAATGCTCAAAAAAAAGATTTTGTTTACACTTCGGAACAATAACATATACTAAGAATTAACGTCTAATGATGGTGCGTCACCGTGAACATAGCAACAGTATGCTCCAATGCGCTGTAATAAAAGTTACGCACTCCCTTAGAAATCCTTCAAAAATTAATTCACACTCCTTATATATGGTGTTATAGTCTTTTTCAGGGTTTTTGGAGTCGAGGAATCTGAAAATTAAGTTATTTGTACATTTCTTTAATTTTTAGTGGGGGAGGATAGGAAAGAGGTAGAGCGATCAAATAGGGTATAGTTTTAATAATATTGCGGGAATTTTTCCAGGTTTTTCACTGCGATAATGAATATGTTTTAAACATAATTATTTACTATAAATAATTATGCAACTAATAAGTGGTGGGGAAGGGAGTTCTGGATCTTGTTCCGGATTCTTTGCGTCAAGGGGTCGAAAAATTACATTGTTCTTCCGTTATTTTTTAAAGTTTAGGAGTGGAGATTATTATATATATTATATACTCGTAGTTTCAATATTATTATGAAAATTTCTTCTGCTTTTTTTTAGCTTTAGCTAATTATTTATAGTAAAAACATATATAAAGTGAAATAAATGGGGTAGGGGATTAGAGGGGTGGTTGCGTACATTATAATATACTTCTATTTCAGTGTTTTTTTAATATTTTCAATTTTAACATAAATAGTTGCAGAGTCTGAAATTCCAACTTAAAGTTGTGCACGAATATTTAAGTGATATAAAAAATGGATTTTGGCCCACTTTTCTTATACCAGTACAGAAACTGGCGAGGACATAAATTTCAAAAAAATAGTTTACTGCTTTACGAAACGATAAGAGTTATTTTTCGCGAATTGTCACAGGCAGCAAGACCAAGGGTTTCTATCCTCCTACGGAGCAGTCCTTATGCACCATTTGTAACGGAAACAAATAAATAAGGGTTTTTGTCGCTGACTATACTCATAAAATCTTATTAACGCAATATTATCTCAATGATAGTTCAGATTAACCCCTAACCTCTTCATCCTTTCTTGAACTGCCATGTCAGACAAGTGTATTATCTTGATTTCTGAGTATAACTCTAAAATTAATTATATAAGCTTTGACAAACACTACTAACTGCTAATAAATTACGGTGTATTGTAATAGAATACAAACATGCTAAATGGTATAAATTAGAATAATCATTAGTGTCACTTTCAATGAACATTATACAGGCTAGAATTTAATACTCAGTTATTATATGACCCGTGCTTGAAGGAACATATATAGTCGCTGTGACCTAATTGTGATGGCTATTTTGTTATTCAATATGTTATTTTTTTGTTAAGGTTCCCGTAAAAGTTAGTTTTGTAAAGATGAAAACTCACATCCGAATTTCTTTATTTCTTTAAAGTGCCCGTGTTAGAGAAATTAGCGCATTCGCAAAAATCACCTTTAGAGATTTTTTAATTTTTCCCGTTTCGAGGTCCCTAGATCGAGAAAGTCTCCAAGTCCAGTCCATCTGTCAGTTGTTAAAATTATTGTAACATATTTAAACTGCATGTACAGTGGGCAAAGTATGGAAAGTACCTATTAGTGTTCCGTACGGAACACTTATAAAATCATTTCGGTGTCTGTCCGTCCGTCTGTCCGTCGATCTGTCTGTCACACCCGATTTTCTCCGAAACTATTTGACACAGAAAGTTGTAAGTAAATAATACAGATCATAGAGTACAATATAACAACAGCTTCATTCTGGATGTTGAGACTAATTACTTCAGAAGAAGATTCTTGGAAATGTGTTACATAAAAAACTTGTAAAAATAATCTAAATCACAAAAAAGACATAGAAGGATTGAGCTCCATGTATACCTATTTACTAACACAAAACCATACCAAACCAATGAAAAAGAACGATTTTTATGAAAAAATTAGTTTCTAGTAAAGTTGACGTTTCCTTTCTCTTTCTGTTATTTCTGCTGTTTATTATCAGTTACTTTTCTGTGTCTTCTTGTTAAAATTAAATAATTAAAAAATTAAATATGACAAATAATAAATAACGTCCGGTATTAATATTCTCTTTCAAATTTTTAAATTAGCCTATGAATCTCTTTGTTATAAAAAATTAAAGAATTAATATAATTAATAATAAATAACTCCTCTAAGAGTAACATTCATCAAATTTAAGTCTCTTTGTTATAAAATTAAAACTGAAAAATAGATATCATTAATAATAAATAATTTATCTAATAGTAGTATCCACCTAAAAAAATTTACCACATCCCTAACTTTAATGCTTTTTTGGTTGTTTGTCGACCTGATGACGACATAGACTATCAACAATATCCGGTTCGGACTCAAATATCACTAAATAGTTACTAAACTCGATGTCAAAAAAATTTTAAAATGGAGTACCATTTAAACATCATGATGTTTAATGCAGTTGTGTTTCTGTCTTTAAAAAGTGTTTTTGACTAATGTTTATTGACAAAGTTTTATTTTTAATATTTGTGTAACTCTCTAAGTGTCCTTTAATCATGTTTTTGTAATCATACCTACTACCTGATCAACAAAAATGCAAATTTCATTGGCTTCACCAGAGATGAATTAACTGCTAAATTTTTGTAAGTAATTTCTCATATTGTCTTACAATTCATTGAATCACATTTTAAAAAAAAAACGAACGTTTTGGTTTATTTTCTGTACCTGGTTGGCATTTTTAGAATCCAGAAGAAGCTACCATTAGGCAGCGAAAGCTCCATAACAAAAATAAAAAGCAGATACTAGAGCCTTTAGATCTTTGATTGCTCATCTCTTCTCCTTATAAGGGCGTGTCCCAGTAGTTAAATTTAGGATTGTTTGTTGCCAGTGCCCTTTTACTGTCCTTCCTCTTTCATATATATATATATATATATATATATATATATATATATATATATATATATATATATATATATATATATATATATATATATATATATATATATATATATATATATATATATATATATATATATGTATATATATATATATATATATATATATATATATATATATATATATATATATATATATATAAATTCAAGGTCATCAGTTTTCAGTAAAGATCGGAAAAAAACTTTGTAGAAAACTCATTTGGGGTATGTTTTGTGAAGTCACTGATCATTTTGTACCTCCGTAACAAAAATTTTTATTTTGAAAGGAATCAACGTGCGAACATTAATTGCGCAAGTTCAACTTGGCTATAGTTTTCGAACGAAGTAACTTTAAGCGAAGGGGGTGAAAGTGGTAAGAGTAAACATATTTCTAAAGTTTTGAAAAGTTCATATTTCAGAAGTTTTTCCTGATTTTTTGATGAAAATGAAGAAATATCAAGAATATTTATTTACAGTTCAGTATTTTTTTTATAATTACAAGAGTAGTTGATAGTTCGGTAAGTTTTCTCATCCAACGATAAAGTTTTCTTTAGAAATTTAACCCTTCGATATAGTTTTTTTTTTAAATTTATATACTTAAGAATAAATAGTGAATTCTGTGATATTTATTTTGTATCCGTGTTTTTATTTGCTATTTTTCCGCGCTTAGATCATATATTACGTTCTGTCAAGTGTTTTCCAAAGTTTTAATCTACCGTTGATGATAATAATAACAAAAATAGATTCTAGATCAATTTACATTTTGCCGTGGTGTCGTTAATAAAATTATAATAATTTTTTTTAACAGGTTTGTCTAGAGAATTTCGTGCGCTGGTTAGATTTCGGCTGCGTGAAATACTTCCGATATTGAAAAATTGCTTTGAAAGCACTGAACTATAAATGGAGTTTATTCTTAAAGCCTCAGAAGTTTTTGTAAATTGAAAAAATGGTAAAGTTCCTGTAAATGCACTAAAACGTAAAATAATAAATTGTTGATCGTAAGTATAGCAATATTGCGACATTTCAGGTTATTGTCAAAACAAAAGTCAATTATTTTTGGTGTGTATATTTACTACAACCATTGGCGTACACGCTGAAAAACTATAAAATGTTGGGGTTAATTTTCTCGTTATTTATAGAGGAGTATCATTTATCAATATTTTTTTGCAATTGCTCTTGATGTGCAATTACATTATTAACCGATTTCCATAACACTCAGCGTATCTCCGTTGTTTTGATACTTTTAAAAACATAATTTTTTGGGTAAAATTCAGAGGTGTAGTGCGATTTTTTTTGTACAAGTTGTGATGTTATGTTAGTTGATATGCACGCGCACATACACTAACGTCATTGTTAGGTACTGCTTAATATTATTTGCTTATTTTTAGTCTTATCTTTTTTATCTTCTAATGTAATTTTTTTTGATTTAAATATACTTTACTAGACGTAATCTAGACGTAATCTGATTTTCTCAATATTAGAAAAATTTGGCTCTGAATATATAAATAACCGGTCAAGTGCAAGTTTAACTTGGGCAATTAGTGTTCCGTACGTTGACTGCTTTTAAAATAAAATATTTTGTTGCGGAGGTATAAAATGATCAGTGACTTCATAAAACACACCCCAAATAAGTTTTTAACAAAGTTTGTTTCCAATCTTTACTGAAAAACTGATGACCTTGAAATTTGTATTTTTTTTTATATACCAGATAAACTATTAAAGGTAATGCACTCGTGATAATTTTCGATCAATCTACGCCCCGTGGAGAATATTTCAGAATTTTTTCAAAATTTTTTTTCGAGATAAGGGGGGACAGCGATTTTTCGCCACTTTTTAAAAATAATACGAAGAAAAGTGTGCGCAAGTATTACATTACATATATATTTTTACTCGCGTTTTCACAAGCTTTCATTTGACACCACACTCGATGATCTAGTAAAAAATTTTTTTTTTCATTTCCGATTTCACCCCCCAAAACTTTGACTTAAGTCAAAATTTAACTTTCAAAACTACACGGATCTAATGAGGCTATCAATTTCCATATTATTACCAAATTTCAACTTTCTATGACGAATAGTTTCGGAGAAAATCGGGTGTGACAGACGGACAGACAGACAGACACCGAAGTGATCTTATAAGTGTTCCGTACGGAACACAATTTCATATTATGTTACCATTATTAACAATAATTATTAGCAGTTACTAATAAGTACCTCAGTTTTACTAATTTAGCAATTTACCTAATTAAAAAAGAAAAAAGTACAAAACAGATTAACGACTTACTATGTAGTTAGCAATTATATTGCCTAAACAAGGGATATAATTTTGAACAATAAAAAATATGAACTAGATAAAGTCGTCCAATATGATACTATTTATTATAACGACTTAGTTTTCTAAATAATGGGGAGCAATGCCCATTAACGGAAAATGGAAAAATAATGTAATTCTCTTCTGTCTTAATTGGTTTACTCATTTTCTTGATTTTAGTTCATAATATTTGTAAATGAATTTCTCTAAATAATCCAACAATAATATTGAGTAGAAACATTTATTCGAACAGCTTAGTTTTGCATTCGTTGATTTACCACTTATGAAGCAATTCCACAGTTTAAGTTATACCTAATAACGAGTACTGTTTGGTAAAAGAGTTCTTCAATAAGTATGGTAAATTTTCGAGTGGTGTCCGCACATTTCACTACATAGTTTACAACGTGAAAGTCTCTTCCTTCGAATCGTGTTGTACTAAATTTCACTTAAAATCGAAGCATAGTTTGCGTTTGGTAAAATTTTGAAGCAATAGATAGCTTCGTTTAAGCTGGCAAAGGTTGTTCTATCAGCTGGAAACGTCAGAAGAAGGCTTCAGTATTTTCAGAATTCGCAAGGCATTACCTACATTAACGGTTTGGAAAAAGGTAGAACAATGACAGTATTAGGTCCCGGACTGCCATAAAAATGATTTGTCACCAAAAGAATGCACGACGTCATCCTACATTAGTTGCAATGCAAGCTCACGAATTGCTATGTGTGCTTACTACCACATAAGGGTTATTTAGTCAACAAAACTAACTAAAAATGAAAATAAATAACCGGCCAAGTGCAAGTCGGACTTGTGCAGTTAGTGTACTGTACGTTGTTTGCTTCTAAAATAAGAATTCTTGTTACGGAGGTATAAAATGATCAATGACTTCACAAAACACACCCCAAATGAGTTTTCAACAAAGTTTGTTTCTGATCTTTGTTGAAAAGTGATGATTTTTTTTAATATACCAGATAAATTTTTTAAACGTAATGCATTTTTGATAATTTTCATTCAATCTACACCCTGTGGAGAACATTCCAGAATTTTTTCAAAATTTTTCGATCAGTACTTTTCGAGAGAAAAGCGGGGGACAGCGATTTTTGGCAATTTTTTAAAAATAATACAAAGAAAAGTGTGCGCAAGTATTACATAATATATATTTTTGAACTGGTATTTTCACAAGCTTTCATTTGACATTTCACTCGACGACCTGGTAATTTTTTTTTTCACTTCCAATTTCATCCTACAAAATTAACCTTTTAGTCAAAAATTAACTTTCAAAAACTACACGGCTCTGATGGGGCCCTCAATTCCTACATTAGTGCCAAATTTCAACTTTCTTCGTCAAATAGTTTCGGAGAAAAAACGGGTGTGACAGACGGACAGACAGACACCGAAGTGATCTTTAAGTGTTCCGTACGGAATACTAAAAATAGTTTCTTACGAGTAAATAATCATTTCAGGGGACTGAAAGAGAAAGTCTGATATATTGTAACGTATGAAAAAATGTGTTGCCCCAAGCTTGGGCGCGTAATTTTGTAAGGTGTGAAAAACTGTCCTCAGTTTGAGGCATCTTTTTTTGTACCCTGTGAGAAGTTGTTTGTCCCACGCTTGAGCGCAATTTTGTAACTTTGGAACTTGCCCGCACGTTGTGGTGTCATTTTGTAGCCTATGAAAAAGTGTTTAATTGCGCCCCACGTACACTGCGTCATTTTGTACCGTTTGAATATTGGACGCCCCAAGCTTAAGCACAATTTTCTTGCAGCCCCGCTTTAATTTCTGATAATGAATTGAGTGAAACCTGATTTTAAAGGAACTAAAGAAATTAAGGAAACACTAGCTCAGTTTTCTTTGGTAGAGAGATATGGTAAGAGATATTTGTCTTACGTCTTTTTGGAATTATTTTCTATTTTTTAAAAAACTTCAGTTGTACAAGTTTTTTGGGCACCACTCATTTTAAAATAGAAAGGATTTAACTTCAGCTAAAAAAATGAGAAAAAACTGAAGTGTTTTATGGATATTACTAAAAAGAATTAGTCTAGTACAACTTATCCCGAAAAGAAAAATAGGTATTCAGTGAGACACTAGCTTTAATCAACTAAAAGAAAATTTATTCATGTTTTTAAAATGAAAAGTTCTAACCTTTACAGTTTTACCTAACAAATTCTAGCCTAACTAGTAGTTGTTACATTAAAATTTTAGACTATTATAACCCCCGAAGACGAAAAGTCGTGCTTTACACTTCACTTTTTAGTCTGTTTTACATTGCAGTTAAGGCACTACTCTCGAATAAGTCTATTGAAGGGAGTTTTGTTGACTTACTGTTTTTTATTCCTGCTGTGATCGACTACGCCCGATTTCACACTTTTTCTTAACAAACACTTAGAAAGCCCACTACGGCTTTTATTGAAGACACTGGTGCTTTTACTTAGCGGCTCTGATGAAAATTAGCCTACTTCGGCTAGATGGAAAATAGCCTCTCGGCTAGACGGTACTGCCTGGCTGCGGCTAGATGGAAAACAGCCCGGCAGCGGCTTGATGGTACTGCCTGGTTGCGGCTAGATGGAAAACCACCTCGATTTACGGTCTGCGGAGCCTTAAATAATCGTGCGACTTTTGCCGGTAATATCACGACGCTCCAATCAAAACTGCGGATCAAACATTTCACCAATCGCGGCGTAGCGAGAGGTTCGGTCAGGAACCCGCAAAACACCATATATACCGAACGTCTTGGAACTTCTGTTTAATATACCGTTCGATACAAAATGAAAATAAGTACAATTTGAAATGGAAAAATCAGTAACATTACATGGTCTTAAAATCTAGGAAAAAATGAATGTTACATTTACCCCCTTCCAAAAAGAAATAGACTACACTAGTCTATTAAACTTAGGCTACTTATGAAAAGGTACAAAGTGGTACACTATCACTTAATACTAAGGTCAGAACTTAAAACAAAAGTACAGACTTCGGACCTTACTACTAGACTTAATTCAATTAAGCACTAATATTAAGTACAATGAAAACTAAATAAAAATCTTTGCATGTACACAAGAATCTTATAACTAGACTTAACTTAATTAAGCACTAAGGTTGAGTACATCAAAAAGTAAATAAAAATCCTTGCATGAACATAAGAAATACCTGTTCAAAGTAACAATCGCGGTCTTCTTATATAAAAGAATCAGCTCTGTTATTGTTACCAAAACAAAAAAAATATAACTTTGTCTAGACTCTTGTCTAAACCAAAAAGAAAAATGAACTGAAACAAAGTATGAACACCCCCCTTAAAATAGTTTAAGGATTGTCTGAAAATTTTCTATTTCAGCAAAAGAAATTTATAAAAATTCTTAAATAAAGAAAAAAATAAAAAAATGATTCTAGTGCAAACACTTACACTAAAAAGAAAAAGTCTTGTCAGACCATTTAGCACAAGGCCAAAAAAAATTATCTGGATAAATATCCAGACAAACGCTCGGGAAAAATCGCTATCCATGCTCTAGCCCATCGCTAAGAGAACATTCTAAATCTAGTATCACTACTAGTCGCACTCGGAAAATAATCGCACTCTATCGCACAATGTCGACGTCCTAAGACATCTAGACATGCTAAAATCGCTAGGGAAAACGCTCTGGTTAATCGCCAGAAAACCACGTCAGCTCATCGCCAACAAAACACTCTGGTATATCGCCAGAAAAAAACTCGGCTCCTCGCCAAGAAAACACTCTGGTATATCGCCAGAAAAAACTCGGCTCCTCGCCAAGAAAACACTCTGGCATATCGCCAGAAAAAAGCCTCAGCTCCTCGCCAAGAAAACACTCTGTAAATAGTCCTCGACTACACAAAGTCTGCGTTCTAAAAGAACAATCTCGCCTTTAACATAGTGAGCAGCTATAAAAGCTAACAATACCACTATAGGCACAGTGAATAGCTATAAAAGCTAAAATTCACTCTAAACACAGTGAATAGCTATAAAAGCTAAAATTCACCAAACTGAATGATCCTGCTCCAAAAAGCAACGTTCACTAAGAACGGAATGATTAGTCTGCGCGCAACTAACATTCAAGGAAACATTCCCAGCACAACTATATGAGACAGCAAGTCTCGAAATAGGACCTCCCTAAAGTCATAATCCTATATATGGGAGTCCATAAGCAAAACGACTCAAAATCTCGCATTTTGAGCACATGCCCTCAGGCAACCAACATACACTGAAATATATACAGGAATATATACAGAAATATATACAGACATATATACAGGAGTTCAAATCCCAAACCTTTGGTTATGACAACTCCATACTGAGCTTGGTGAAAGCTCTTAGCAAAAGCTAATCAAATCTTCGGCACATCGCACCAAAGTGACAAATCTGCCTAGAAACATGAGCCAGAAAAAACGCCCTCCGTCATTCTTCAGGGTGGCTACACAGAGATATAAAACTTAACCAGCATTGCGCTTCTCCAAGTTGCATGAAGAACCCTCGTGTACTGGTCTCGCCCTAGAACAACAACGAAAAGAATTTAATCCATCCCACATAACAGGAGACAAACACCTCACCACGATATACTGAATAGTGGAGAGAATAAAATACAGAATTGGTGACCCTGGTGTCCACCAACAAAAGGGAGTAGATTATAGCATCCACTAAACTGAAACGGTGTCTACCACACCACCATAAGTCAAAAAAAATTAATCAATAGGGTGTTCCGAAACACACTACTGCCAACAGCCTGTCACCACTAATAGGCTAATTGGAGCTGAGGTCGACTACAGTAGCTAGGCTCTCCTTTGGTTCAAATAGAAATAACCATTGGGTAACAAAACCCCTAAAGGTCCCAAAGGTCAAACGTTCACCCCCCATAGACTACCCTTCCAATCAGTCTGTTCCTCAGGAAGACTAACTCCCTGCCAAACGTCGTAACGGCATCTGTTAGCACCCGGTGCATCACAGCCTGTAAAAACAGATAACTCATGGGATACAACCTAAAAGGTTTACAAGGTTGACTTAACCAAGCTTCTTACGGAAATTTCCAAAAAACGAAACTGAGCTTGAAAAGCTACAGGAAGCAAAAATTGCTCAATTTTTCGGTGGCAACGCAACAAAACTTTTGAAGACGACAAGAGCTTTCCCAGCTTAATCAGAAACAAGAAGAAAACATCGTTGACAGCTAACATATTCGATCATGGTGTTAATCGTCTCCCTAGACAATAGCCTCTAGAAGAAACTGCTACAGGTATCAGGCATAACCGTTTTCTGTCAGCCCAAACTTCTAGATTACCTCTTGGAAATCTAAAAATCCGGTTAGGAATCTTCCTTCACTGCGCTTAGCCTCCCTTGACAAGGTTCTCATCTCGGTATCAGATTTTGATCATTTCTTTGTGAAACGACTGTCTTACTCTGCTCTCATCTCCTGTAAATGATCAGCCTTTAGTTCTCCTGCAGGACTTCAATTTCCTATCAATCCGATAGTATACCGAAAAAAAAAACTCATCAGACGCCTATGAGTCTATGCAAAAAAAATTTTTAAAAAATTAGTGACTCAAAGGTAACGTTTTAAACGGCTCTGAAAAAAAATAGAAAATACCCTTAGTTTGTCAATTCAGAAGAAGATCTAAACCAAAATAATCCAAGTTTTAGACTTACAGGATAAACCAAAATCAATTTACTCTTAATTGCACCCAACATATACCACTAAGGTAATAGAAATACACTCACTCGGGTAACAAACTTTGAAACTGCTCATAAAAATTTTGACTCTACATCTCACTACACGAGCTCCATCTTGCGCTTGTCCTAACTCAAGATCACCTTGGATTGCCTCTAATCAAAATTTCGCTTCCAAGTGTCAAGAACTGGATATTATTTGGGGTCATAAGCAAATCAAATCCCGCGACCACCGACATACCAGTCTTATGATATATCCTGAGTGTGACTCCTTCGCAAGCTCGCAAAACTGAGTCGATGCTAAACATCAACCACAATCAACCTAAGTTTGGATATGATCAGTACCCAAAACCTTAGCAAAAACTATAAAAGTAAGCTATCCTCAGCTCAACTTTTATAACAGTCAAAAAAAACGAGGTCGTCACCTCTACAGAGCAACATCAAAAAAAATAAAGTAAAGCAATTAAGATAATGTAAATATAAATTATTCTTCTTCTGACAAACTTTCATTAGGGTTAGGTTCATTGAATGGTTTTAAGTCTTTAATATGCCATCGTCCTATTTTAGTCCCATCTAAATTAACTAAACCATAAACTAAATCTGAAATCTTTTCTCTAATCACGCAATGCACATACTTAGGTACCAACTTAGATGTGAATTTATCTGCTGCACTGGAAAGAATTTTATTTTTTCGCCAAACGTGATCACCTATATTAAAGGCAAAATCCCTTTTTCTAAGGTTGTAAGACTTACTGTTCCGTTCATAAGCCTTATGTATCCTACTACGCACGTCGGTGAAAATATCTTTTAAACCCTTTAAATTTTCGGCGTACGCACCCCTGTTACCCGGAATTATTTCTTTGTCAACATTGACATCCAAATCTAAATTTTTATAATACGATCCGGATAGAGGTATCTGTCTGCCGTAAACTAAGAAAGACGGTGTAAACCCGGTTACTTCGTGTTTGAATCTTTGAAATTCCTTTATCCCGAATTATCACGTGAATCAACGAATATTACTTTCAACGCAATTATATTGTAGAGGGCACACGGGATTGAAACGTATGTTAAAACTATATGTCTCACTTAAGCTCTTAAGACACTCAGAAGTAAACTGAGTACCGTTATCGCATATCGAAAGCGATGAAACTCCGTGGATTAGAAAAATATCGTTTTCTAAAATTTTCAAAAAGCATTCGGCTTTAGAGCTTTTCAAAGGAAATAACACGGTATACTTTGCTAACCAGCAAGAAATTACAAGAAGCCATTTATTTCCCTTTTTTGAACGTGGAAATGGGCCTACTAGATCAGCTGCTATGACTTGAAAAGGGTAATTGACCGTTTTCTCTTTTCCCATCAGTCCCATAGGTAGTGTATTTGGAGATTTCTGTGCTCCACATACTTCACAAGTCCTCACAAACTTTAAGATAACAAAACGCATTTTTGGCCAAATTAAATTAAATGTATGTTGTCTCAGCCTAATCGCCCAACGCGCTAGTTTGCCACTAGGGTTTTTAATATAATTAAGCCACAATAAGCTATAATGATCTGTTATGACCGTGAAAGGAACACCTTCTATGTAGGGTCGAAACTTTTCGATGTTAAAGAGTACTGCTAAACATTCTTTTTCAACAACCGAATAGTTACTTTCAGCCTTTGACAAAGTTCTACTGGCATACGCTATCACTCTTTCCTCACCATTGATTTTCCGTGTTAGGACGCCCCCTAAACCGGTATTAGAAGCATCACTAGAAATATAAAACTGTTGGGAAAAATTTGGTTGGGATAAAAATGGGAGCTGAAACCAATAGCTCTTTAATCTTTATAAAAGATTCTTCGGCTGCCTTTGTCCAATCTATCGATTGTCCTTTTTTTTCGTCCTTTCATAAGATCATTAATAGGCGACAACAGGGTAGAAAAATTCTCAATAAAACGTCTATACCATGAACACATTCCTACGAAACGCTTAACTTCCGTAGTATTAGTAGGTCTCGCATAATTAACCATGCTTGCTACTTTTTCCGGATCGGTACGCAAGGAATTTGAGCCTACAATATAGCCTAAAAACTTTAGAGAAGTTTTGAAAAAATCACATTTGCTCAAATTTATCGTCAGTCCGGCCTCTTTCAATTTATTTTTTACTTCTTTAAGTAAGCGAATATGCGATTCGAAGTCTTCCGATGTTACTAAAATATCATCGAGATAGGTAAAAATATGTGGCTCATATTTCGGACCAAATATAGCGTCCACTAAACGTTGCTGAGTTTGAGCAGCGTTCTTTAGACCAAACGGCATAGTGACGAACTGAAATAGACCTCGGCCTACTACTGCAAAAGCGGTCTTTTCTTTAGAGGATTTGTCTAAAGGAATTTGCCAGAAAGCCTTTCTAAGATCTATCGAAGATACATACTTAGCATTCCTGAGTGATGTCAAAATTCTGTCGATGTTCGGTAATGGGTAGTTATCAAATTTGCTGACCTCGTTGAGCTTTCTTCCGTCAAAGCACAGACGATACTGTCCATCGGCCTTTTTCACCAATAAGATTGGAGAACACCAAGGACTGTTTGATTCTTCAATCACTCCGAGTTTCAACATTTCGTCTAACTCTTTATTTAATACTTTTGACATATAAGGAGACATGGCGAAGGGCCTTGTCTTTACAGGACTGGCATCAGCCGTATCTATAGACATGGTGATTTTATTCGTTCGGCCTAACCTATCTTTACTACTTATTTCATTGAAAGAGCTTATTACTTTTTCTGCTTTTACGCGTTCCGTCCGCGAGAGATCATCTAGGGTACATAGACGCGAGAAAAGGTTTTCTAAAGAATTTTCTGAATAACAATCTTTAAAACTTGTTTGAGAGTTGACTTCTAGGGACTGTGGATACCACGAATTATTTTTAAAATTTACTAAAATTCCGAATTTTTGTGCAAAATCACATCCTAAAACCAAAGTATGTGATAGAGAAGGTACTACTAGAACAGAAATTACTAAAACAATGACCATTGCAGACTAGCGGCAACTCAACCGTACCTAAAACTTTTAGACGGCTGCCATCTGCAGTGGTAACACTTCTATTTTCGACATGGCATATTTTTATACTTAAACGACTTAAAATTTTAATACCATTCTGACCTATAACGGAGGCATTTGCACCAGAGTCAAGTAAAGCCGAGAAATGGGCACCTAATAGATTTATCTCGATATGCGGTCTATTATCTAAATATTTATGCACGAATAAAGGAGACATGTGACCATTTGGAGAAGCAGGAGTTTTAACTTGAGAAGGAGAATTTTTATTAGACTTAAAAAATCAGAAACTTTTTGTAACTATTTAGTCCAATCTGATCTATTGGAATATTTCTTTACTTAAGATCCTCGTTAGAATCTTTCTTTTATCCGCGACCGGATGTTCTGAGAAAGTACGACGGATTTTCAGTTCATAGTCTAATTCATTTTCCAGTAAGTGATTGACTTTAAAATTAAAGGCTTCCATGATAAATGAATACTATTTAAAAGAACTGTTTAAAAAATCGTAAAAATATTTCTCCTGTGCTCCCAATAGTCTAAATAAAAAATACGTAAAGGCACTTAAAATATGTAAACTTCTTTACTAAACATTAAAAAAAATCTTCGACAATTTCAAAAAAAAATTTTAAGTATTGCCTTGTATTAAAATCCTTTTACCAAATATGTTAAGAATTTCCAACAAAAAAATCTCCAAATATCGTTTCGTATCTGCAAAGTATTTATAATATTCATGCAAAACATCGGTGAGAAAAAAACAGTTTTTTGTTCGGTTAACCGCAAAATAAACAGTGCAAAATTAAAGTCGACCAACACATCTGCTAATCTGAACTATAAAGCTAGCTTTTAAGAAAAAAACAGGGATCTTTTATCTTAGAGTCAACAACAAAATTCAAATATCTATATCAGATAAATTGAAATAAAAAAATTCTACAAATTTCCTGCTTTTGTCTTACTGCTATAGTGTAGTTTCGTTTAATAAGTATTATGAAATAAAAATATCTGCAAAGTTAGAGCTTTTACTTTGTTCGAAAGCTAGTACACTGAACCCTTTAAAGAATAAAATTCCAAAAGCCCCGCGTTGACAGCGCTATTTTGTAACGTATGAAAAAATGTGTTGCCCCAAGCTTGGGCGTAATTTTGTAAGGTGTGAAAAACTGTCCTCAGTTTGAGGCATCTTTTTTTGTACCCTGTGAGAAGTTGTTTGTCCCACGCTTGAGCGCAATTTTGTAACTTTGGAACTTGCCCGCACGTTGTGGTGTCATTTTGTAGCCTATGAAAAAGTGTTTAATTGCGCCCCACGTACACTGCGTCATTTTGTACCGTTTGAATATTGGACGCCCCAAGCTTAAGCACAATTTTCTTGCAGCCCCGCTTTAATTTCTGATAATGAATTGAGTGAAACCTGATTTTAAAGGAACTAAAGAAATTAAGGAAACACTAGCTCAGTTTTCTTTGGTAGAGAGATATGGGTAAGAGATATTTGTCTTACGTCTTTTTGGAATTATTTTCTATTTTTTAAAAAACTTCAGTTGTACAAGTTTTTTGGGCACCACTCATTTTAAAATAGAAAGGATTTAACTTCAGCTAAAAAAAATGAGAAAAAAACTGAAGTGTTTTATGGATATTACTAAAAAGAATTAGTCTAGTACAACTTATCCCGAAAAGAAAAATAGGTATTCAGTGAGACACTAGCTTTAATCAACTAAAAGAAAATTTATTCATGTTTTTAAAATGAAAAGTTCTAACCTTTACAGTTTTACCTAACAAATTCTAGCCTAACTAGTAGTTGTTACATTAAAATTTTAGACTATTATAACCCCCGAAGACGAAAAGTCGTGCTTTACACTTCACTTTTTAGTCTGTTTTACATTGCAGTTAAGGCACTACTCTCGAATAAGTCTATTGAAGGGAGTTTTGTTGACTTACTGTTTTTTATTCCTGCTGTGATCGACTACGCCCGATTTCACACTTTTTCTTAACAAACACTTAGAAAGCCCACTACGGCTTTTATTGAAGACACTGGTGTTTTTACTTAGCGGCTCTGATGAAAATTAGCCTACTTCGGCTAGATGGAAAATAGCCTCTCGGCTAGACGGTACTGCCTGGCTGCGGCTAGATGGAAAACAGCCCGGCAGCGGCTTGATGGTACTGCCTGGTTGCGGCTAGATGGAAAACAACCTCGATTTACGGTCTGCGGAGCCTTAAATAATCGTGCGACTTTTGCCGGTAATATCACGACGCTCCAATCAAAACTGCGGATCAAACATTTCACCAATCGCGGCGTAGCGAGAGGTTCGGTCAGGAACCCGCAAAACACCATATATACCGAATGTCTTGGAACTTCTGTTTAATATACCGTTCGATACAAAAATGAAAATAAGTACAATTTGAAATGGAAAAATCAGTAACATTACATGGTCTTAAAATCTAGGAAAAAATGAATGTTACAATATAATAAAGTAAGCCGCAAATATTTTAGAGTTAAACTTTCATAGACAAACCTTGTCCTTTTTAACTTTTTCAAGTAAAACACTGTTTTGAGCTAACGCAGTTACATATACGAGGCATGTTTTTTAAGTAAGTACCGTTTTGCGATTCCGCCGCCGCAGCGATACGGTCGGCGTTCCGCGCATGCGCGCTGGTAACCTACATCTCATGTCTACGCACTGACGTCATTACAGTCTGATTCTTCATTGTATACGTTGTTTACTGAGTGTTTAAGATGCCTCCGACAATCGTGAGTCCCGCCGATTGTGAAGTACGGGCTGTTATACGATTTCTTAGTGCTAAAGGCGTAAAACCGATCGATATTCATCGTGAGATCTGTGAAGTTTACGGACAAAACATTATGAGTGATGGAATGGTAAGGAAATGGGTGAGAGCATTTAAAGATGGCCGCACAAATGTGCATGATGAAGAACAGAGTGGGCGTCCTTCGGTCGTTAATGAAGATTTGGTGCAGAAAGTGGACGAAAAGGTGAGAGAAAACAGACGCTTTACAATTTCATCATTGTGCGACTGCTTTCCTCAATATTCTCGTAGTGTTTTGTATCGCATTGTGACCGAGAACTTGAATTACCGGAAATTGTGTTCACGTTGGGTTCCAAAAATGTTGTCGGATTTGCACAAAACCCAACGTTTAGGCAGTGCATTGACTTTCCTTGAGCGGTACCACAATGAAGGTGAACATTTTTTAGACCAAATTGTTACTGGTGACGAAACATGGGTGGCCTACGTCACACCAGAATCGAAACAACAATCCATGGAATGGCTACATTCATCATCACCCAAAAAAGTGAAGTTTAAGCAAACAATTTCTGCCCGCAAAATCATGTGCACAGTTTTTTGGGACAGAAAAGGAGTATTGCTAGTGGAGTTTCTGCCTCGTAATGAGACAATCAATGCAGCGTCTTATTGTGAGACATTGAACAATCTGCGTCGTGCAATCCAGAACAAAAGACGTGGCAAGTTGAGTAAGGGTATCGTTTTGCTGCATGACAATGCCCGTCCACATGTGGCTAATCGGACCAAAGATCTCATCAAATCTTTTAAATGGGAAACTCTAGATCATCCTCCATACAGCCCTGATCTGGCGCCCAGCGACTACAATTTGTTCCTGCACTTGAAGAAGCACCTGGGTGGTCAGCGTCTTCAAGACGATAACGAAGTCAAAACATTTGTGATACAGTGGTTAACAAGTCAGGCGGCAGAATTTTATGAGGAGGGGATTCAAAAACTGGTGCCACGATATGACAAGTGCCTCAATATGCACGGAAATTATGTAGAAAAGTAGATTAAGGTACAGGCTTTCATGTAAAAATAAAATTATAGCGATATCTTTGCACGTCTTTTTTTAATTCCAAAACGGTACTTACTTAAAAAACATGCCTCGTAAATTAAAGATATTTAAAATCCTCACTTTATTTTAAAACCGACTGAATACATATACGTATGTGTATTATAATATAACAACTAAGTCGTAAAAATTTTCCTCTTCGTGAAACTTTACTAAGTTTCTGGTGTACCATTTACGGTTGAATTTCAAATAAAATGAAATATTTAATAAAGTACGTTGTCGCAAATGAATATTAAAAACTTTTAACTTTCAATGTAATTCAGAACTTCGAATTTGAGGTAATTCTGTTTTAACGAAATGAATAGTATAGTCTTAAAGTTTTGTTAACAGCAGTAAACTAATTTGTATATTACTGAGAAATATAAAGGAGTTACACGGTAATTTTTTCAAGAACACAATACTTCGTGAAATGTAAGCTTTGCGGTTTTGATGGGATGATATCGTCGTTTTTGAGATTGGATCGCCTTAACATAAAACCCCCGATCGTAAGTCAGTCAATAAGTTTTGAAACCGGAATTGAAACAAGATGAATTAATAAATCGAAACATATTTATTCTTCAGTATAATCTCCCTTAAGCTCAATGTATTTTTTCCAGCGATTTTCCAAATCATTTACCCCATCTCTGAAGTGGTATTGCGGAAGAACCTCATCTCATCCTCAGAATATTCATCAAAAAATGAGCCCATTCCTTCTTGCCCTGCATGTAACTCTTCACTATTAAACATATTTTTGAGGCTGAATATTTCTCTAACATTAGATCATCTCACAATATCCCCCCCCCCCCTCTCACCCAAGTAATCAACACCTTTCAGTCAAATAAGGACACAATATTAGATTATTTTAAAGAGTTGAACATCAGAATATAGTCAACTTACTAAACCTTTTTTCGGGCGCCAAATGACCAGAGAAGTTGACCCGCCCTACCTCCCTAAACTCATCATCATCATCATCTACGGATGCTATCACATTTGTTAAAAAACGCTTTCCACGTAGAAATCTTTTGAGGTTTGGGAACAGATGGAAGTCGGACGAAGCCAGAACTGGGGAATAGGGTGGATATTCCAACAATTCGTAATTTAATCCGACCAGTTTAGCCGTTGCCGAAGGACCTCTGTAAGCAGGTGCATTGTCATGATAAAAGATTTTTTCTTCTGAAAATCGGGCCTTTTCTCATAAATTTTCCCATTCAACTGGTCCAAAAGGTTACAATAATACTCTTCTGTGATTATTTTACCGGTTTGAAGGTAATCAATTAACAAAATTCTTTTGCATCCCAGAAAGCTGATGCCATAATTTTTTTGGATGATTTTGGCCACTTTGGCTGCTTTGTAGCTGAGCTGGGCTCAGTCCGCTGTGTGGTTTGTTGTCGCAGCTCAGGATCACACTGGTAAACCCAAGTCTCATACATAGTTAGAAATCGACGCACAAAATCAGTGGAATGACTTAACAGATCGGCTTGAAATTTAGGGTGTGTTCATATGACAGATGAAACTTCAAAATGGTTTACATATTTGGTTCAAGTGATACTTTATAGGAGTCGCTTTCAAAACTTATTGACTGACCTGACACTGTACATTTTCAGGGATCTTTACTCTTCGAAATCAGAAAACTGAATAAGCCCAAAGGAGCACAAGTTAAGTACCTGATAGATTGAGAGACCAACGGAAATTAGAGATTATGTTTTTCATGATCTACAGTCCTTGCAACGTCTTATCTCAGAAGTCGGAAGATAACTTTTAAACTACAAAATCGACTTGAATGATTCTTTTACTCAGACTTAGGTCCAAAAATACCTGACCCTGAGTTTAAAGTCGGTTAAAAAATAAACGCTATTATATCCTAACATAACAAAGACGCGGAACGGGAAACAAAACAGTCTAATATCGTCATTTGTTAGTCTGCATCAGATAATTTTGACTTTTTGACGTGATATATTTCGGTTAAGAAGTAGGTAAGCATAGCGAAGTGGAACTTTAAGTTTTAATATCACCTAGTGTCGCGAGGGAAAATGCTTTATTGCTTTAGTTAATGTAACAAGAATATATTCTTTGATAGAGATAACATCTCTCTTTAATGTTAGCAACTCTCTTAAAAGTACCACATATTTCTTCAGGATATTAATAATGCAATGAATCTTTATACAGACACCTATGTATTGACATTAACTCTGAAAATAATGAATTTAGTTTTCTGACATTACAAGTATCTTCAGTGAAAAGTGCAATACTGGATGTAAAACTACATAAAAATTAGAAAAAAATTTGCCTAATTTTTTTATAAAATAAATATTTATATATTTATTTTTACCGAGAAAAATTGGAAAACCTAGTTTTATCCGGTAAAGTTGCATTCTATGTTCCAGTTGATTACATAAATTTATGATTTACAACGACTCTAAAACTGTCGACTATCCTTTAGTCTTGTTGGTACTATTGTGAGTTCGAGAAGGGTGGTGCCTCAAAATACTTACATACACCACCCTTACATATTTGCATCTCAGGGAGGCAAGATTTTTTTACTAATTAAATTTGATTTAAACTGTTACCTGTATATTATTAGGTCTGCCTTATAAATGATGGGACTGTACTTTAAAGAAAATATTTTCATAGTTATTTTTGAGATTAAGATTAATTATCCATATTTTTGTCTTATTAATGGATTTAAGTTCTTTATCTATCTATAGGGAGTTATAAAAAATAGTTTAATATAATGAAATGAGTGATTCCTATTTTTTTCTTTCAATTCTCATGCATTAAAAATTTTATTTTAAACTCTCAATTACAGGCACTGCCGGATGTCCATTAATTATTTCGCCAAATGTTTACTTTTTTTAAAAGAATTTGGCTAAAAACTATTTTCCTAAAATAATCCCAAACTAATAACTTCATGTAGAATTAATGCAATCTATTACCGTTCTGCTGACTGATGTGCAATTGACAGATAACTGTAGAATTAGCGTTTGTAAAATAGCAGATCTTTTTCCAGGACGACCGACGGTAACTTTCTTTGTTCTTCCTACGATCTAAATAGTGTTAAGTTTTAGGATTTTGTAAATTTAAAAATAAAAAATTAATGGTGTAATACTTGCCTCGCGTGGAAAGAGTTTTTGTTCTGTTTAGTCTGTGTTGTAGCTTTCTCTGGTGATAGAAGATATATCATCAGTGAAACTAATAAATGTTAAACAGCGTTTCCTTTATGGAAATGTAGTGACTGTTTTCTTAAAATATAAAACTAATTTTTTTATATATAATTGTTTTTTAAACGTTCATTTTTCAATATAGTTTATTCTTTATGCGTCAGTTAGTTTTGAAACTTTTATTTTTTTATATATAAAATAAAAAATTGCTGTTTTTTTACTATAGCAAGATTGTAACAGTACAAGTTATTGTCAAAATCCTAGTCTATTTATATTGATGTGTGTATTTGCTAAAGCATCGGAGTACATGCTGAAGAATCAGGAAAGTTGAAGGTTAATATCTTCATTAGTTTTAAAAGAGATCCATTTATCATTATTTTTCTGCAATTGCCTTAATACAAGGATTTATTGGTTAAAATATATTGAACGACTTTCGTATCATCCTGTATATATATATATATATATATATATATATATATATATATATATATATATATATATATATATATATATATATATATACATACATATATAAGATTCGGATGAGCACCTTGTATTATGGAAATAGGTAACACGTAGGCTGAAAAGTTCTTGGTCTAGCTATTTAAAACACTTTATTTATGAACATAGTCTCCTTCAAGAGCGATAAAATCAGTCCAACACTTTTCTAACGTTTCTATATTTTTCTTGTATTAGGTTTTGTCTTTGCCTTCAAGAGAGGCCTCAGTTTCGGCGATAACTTCTTCATTGGAGCCAAATCTCTTTCTTGTGAGCATTTTTTTGCGGTCTGCGAATAAATCATAGTCAGTTTCGAGAATACGGTGGATGAGAAAGCAATTCGAACTTCAATTTATGCAATTTTACCATCGTAACCATTGACTTGTGCCACGGTGCATTGTTTTGATGAAAGAGCACTTTTTTCTTGTTCATTTGGGGCCATTTCTTTGCGATTTCTGTCTTCAAACGCACAAATAACTTTATATGATGATGATGATATGATGATGATGGTTTTTCCCTTCTCAGCATAGTCGATGAAAATTATTCCATGAGCATCCCAAAATACCGAGGCCAAAACCTTCCCAGCCGACAGCGTCTTTGGTCGCTTCGGGCGGCTTTCACCGGCTGATGTCCACAAAGCTGATTGTCGATTTGATTCCGGTGTGTAGTAGTGGATTCATGTTTCATCCATTGTCACATCTCGCAGGAAAAAAAGCCTTTTTATTGTACTCAAACAGGTCCAAACAAAATCATCAACACGTTGTTGTTTTTGGTCTACTGTGAGAAATTGCGGTACCCATTTCGAACAGAGCCTTCTCATGTCCAAATATTCATACAAAATATGACCAACATGTTCTTTCGAAATCTTTAGGGGGTCAGCTATCTCACGCAATTTCACTTTACGGCCATTCAAAACAATTTCGTGGATTTTTTTTGATGTTTTCCGGTGTAACCACCTCATTTGGGCGTCCAGAGCCTTCAGTATCATTTGATCACAATAAAATTCAGCATACCAGTTAATGGTGAGTGATTTTTCAGGGGTAGAGTCCCCGTAACACTTATCAAGCCATTGCTTGGCTTGAACGATAATTTGTCCCATCAAAAAACAGTGTTTAATCAACACACGAAATTCGATTTTTTTATTGTTTTGAAAATACCAAAAGTAGCGTCACTAAAACCACTGTAACTTGTAAACTAATCGTCGAAATGTCATGAGATTTTGACACGTATCGTTTGAAGGTTGTTACTTCTTAAAATCAGATTGATTTTTTGAAAAGGGCAATATCTATGAGTCAGACCAAAAACTTTTCAGCTTACGTGTTAGGTTTGATCTAATTCTGTATGTGTTGTTTAATTTTGTGTAGACTATGATGGTGTAGGACTTCATCATTATTTCCGGTTGATTTTAATTTTTCCATTTCTTTAATATGTGAAATATTCTCATGAATATTGGAATTTTACATAAATACATGGACTTCACTACATATTTTTGTGTAATATAGTCCACATATGTATCTATGTTTACATAATTTAATCGACAATACCTAAAAAGCTGAAAGTGTGTATAATTATATGAATAATCGCTGTTATAATTAGGATTATCCATGCCATTATTTTTTACAGTGTGTATTTATATATGTAAATACCAGGGTTATAAAAATTTAAAAATTTGTAATATTCCTGGATAGGATTAGGTAAAGCTTATTGATAATTTTTTAGAAACGAAATTGTATTCGTTATTTCTGTCGGTTGTTTGGGTTCTACTATTAAGACAGGATTTTACCGACAATAATAACAGCTAGCGTCCGTTACATACAGATAATTTGTTCAACAGATCTACGTGTCACAATCAGTCATCAGTCCTGGACAGGTCGAGGAAAAACGACCACAGGCAAACATAATAGAGAACTTTCATCGTACTTCGCATCGTTGCGCTGTTTTTGACTTTACAGCTTTACCCATCTCCCCCCTACAGATTCATGTTTTTGTCGTATTTAATTTGAAGCACAAACTTTATAATTTAGGAAAACTCACTTTCGAGTACAAAATTAAATTATTCCGTATTCTGATTTTGTTCCACACGGATTCAAAACATTTGCCTGCGCACTGACACGAACAGAAATAACAATTAAATTCCCAACGTATGTACATACCTAAATTAATTTTCATTTAGCTTTCTGCACGTGTAAAAGAAAAATATTATATTTTACCGGACGGACAGGGCGAAAAATTTGTTTCCTCTTGTGCTTTATAAAAGGGAATATTTTATTTCATAAAGTCATCAAGAATGAGGGTGGAGATTTTTAAAATTTATGTAAAAAATAATCCAAATTCACCAGATAAAAAAATGCTTTTATTTTTCCGCTTAAAGCGGTTATGCGAAAAATTAAAATGTTTTTAGAATGGAGACTATTTTGTCTTGTAAGGGTCCTTCTTACGATTTTTAGGAAATTTTTTGCTTTGTTGTTAAGAGAAAATCCCTACTCAGGCGGGGAGGTGAGCGACAAAAAAAGAGAGAATTTCTCAAATTTTTTCGATAAAAATATTATCATGCTATTTATTATAATACAGTCTGTGTAAATTTGAGATTCCGTTTCGTAAAAAAGAAATTTCGGATTTAGATGGACATCCTTAGACTTACACTAACGTATATAGCGAGAACCTGGCCCAAAACAGGAACATAAAACTAATACTCCAAACAACCGAATTAAAAATAGTGCATAGAATAGCGGAAGAAACCCCACTGGATAGAGAGAGAAGTGGTATCTGTAGAAAGAAATGCAATATATATAATAATAAATATTAAACAGAGAGGAATAATGGAAGAAACATATGGACAGAATGACAGAAGAATAAATGTTTAGAACCACAAGAAACAGGTCAGTAGTAGGAAGGAGTAGCATAGATAGACTTCAAGAACTTTGGAGGTATTAGCTTTTCAATGTAAGATGGATGAAAGAGGAGGAAGAAAAACATAAAGAACAATCAGAGCAAGCAAAATATAAAGGTTTAATTTAAGCTATAGTCGGCTGGAGGGTGGTTAAGTGTGCAGATTCTCATTGATTAAAGCTTCATATTCCAAATATTCCTTAACATAAAAGCAAAAATAAATTTAAGTCATTTTTATCTGCCTGCACTACGGTATTTTAAGTACTGAAGAACATTGGAGGTATATGTGGTCGAATCCAAAAGATCCATGGTGTCACTGCCTCCAGTGCCTCCTACGATTCGCGTTGTATCTCCTCTATTCTTTCTATTCTGTTAAAGCGGCGATTCTCATCTTCGTGTGAAGGAATAATCTGAAGTCACTGGGAGCCAAATCAGGCGAATAAGGGAGGCGGGAGATGACAAAGATTGAATTACAGGCCATGGATCAAAAACCGTTTTCTAACCATTAGAAAGGTCATCAGAGATGTTCAAAATTTCCGATGATGGTTTTCATGAATGATTTGTTGAATTTTGGCCATGATTTCAGGCGTGGCAGTCGAAAGTGTCAAAAGTCTTCCGGAACGCTTGCCATTATCGACCGAAGTTTGGTCGGCCTTAAATTGCGAAAACCACTCGAAAATTTGTGTACGGCCTGAGGATTCGTCACTTTTTCTGAGTTTAAAATAAAATTTCATACACACAATTAGACCTTTGCACATAGGTGCATAAGGAGCAAACCGAACGAACCAACGGATTGAAACTTGGCACGTAGTATGGTTAGGGATTAATCCACTGCCACCTATTAGCACACGTCGGTACTATTTTGTATTCTTGCTATATAACGTTAGTTCGGGCACTTCTACCATATATCGCTACAAGTAAAAAAAGAAAAGGCAATGGTAAAAGTGAGAAAATACAGAATGTCTTTTCCAAATAAGCATAATGTGTCCGCGTGCGTGTGTGTACAATAATATAATTTACAAAAATATTTACATTTAAATCGGGGCAATAAAAACAACTATAGTCTGTCAAGTAAGAACGTGACGCTCGTATTTTTGAAAAAATGTGTTTCGAGAACACTTTTTTGCCATCAATATATTCTTTGATATACTAACAATGGCGCATTTACCTTAGTGAGTTATCCAATCGCCTCCTGCATCAATAATCGCCTGGCGTCTTCAAGGCATGCTGTTGACGAGACTTTCTGCAGTGATCGCCAAATTTTCCGAACTTCGCGAGACAACTGAGTCAAAGTCCTCAGAGTTTTTCGTCTGAGCTTTCTCTTCACAAGGGACGAAACTTTTTCAATAGGGGTGGTATCCGACGATTGTGAGGGCCACCCTAGTATCTTATCGTTGGACCAAAGTGATTTTCATCCAGCAAAGGTTTCTTCAACGTGCTTCGGAATTTGACATCATGAGCACGAGGATGTTGTCAAATGGTCTCACGGGACACATTCAAACCCGATTTTCTTAATTTTGCCGCTCCTTGACGCAGTGTCAATTTCGGGTCCCGTGAAAACAAAGACACGGTTCGTTTTTCGACTTTCGGCGTGACTTTTCCTACCGAATCACGTTTTGGCAAGTCGTCAACACTTTTCGTCTCATTAAAATGATTTACCCACTTCTTCGCAAACGGTACCATTTAGACCCCTTTGGATGGGAACAAAGAAAGACTGCCTCGAACCGACGCACAAACGGGTGAATTATTTTGGACTTTACCTGATTTCGGCGAAAGTTCGGAATCGACTAATACTTTTACTAAAATACGTCGTAAACAAAGGTTTTCTCTACCGATTTTTTGTTGAATCTTTAGAATCACATCTACCAAAAATGAATTATAGCGGACACGTTCTTACTTAACCGACCATATATTATAAAAAACAATATGTTTGAGGGTGTTTTTCGGTTAATAATTAAAAACCCCAATAATTTCCCCACCAAACAACACACAATTCCCCACCCCCACCCCTTTCCCCCCCCCCCCCTTTCCCTTTCCCCTTTCCCCCTGGGCATTGAAAGTAACAATTTTTAAATTTATGTTGATGGTAATGAAATTTTTAAATTATATGATAATCTGGACCTAAAAAATTATGATGAATTATTTATCTCTATTTTTTTATAGAAAGCGCTAATTTTACTTTGATCCTTACATGAGTTTTAGTTTTGATTTTTCTCTTTAGTGTGCAAAAGCTCTAGAAAGTGGGACATTTCATACACAATTCCAATTTATAGTGTGAAAAGAAAAATGATGCAAGGAACTACAGGCCTTTAAATGAAATTTGCATTTTGCCGCAATGCTTGAAAAAGTTGTTTATAATGCTATGTTTACCAAGTGGTCAGGTCATGAGCATATTTTCACGGATGGATCTATACTGGATAATAAAACGGGTTGTGCCTTTTATCATAGCAACAAAAAAATTTCTAAACAGTTTAGGTTAAATAATGGCACATCTATATATTCTGCAGAATTATGGGCTATCTGGGAACCTCTACTATACTGCTTAGAATATAAGGAAAAACAACAATTTTGTGATTTTTTTCGGACAGTAAAAATTCCATTCAATCCTTACAAAACTGTAATCAGAAAGTTTCCGCCAATTATATCGTAGCAGAAATCCTCAAGACCTACAAAAACCTTTTAAATAATAATAAAACAAGCATCATTCGTATGGGTGAAAGCCCATATTGGTATTCCTGATAATGAATATGTGGATGATTTAGCAAAAAAGGCAACAACAATTGCAAATTATACAAAAAATTTTTACATCCCACATACTGACATACTTTCAATAGCAAAAAAAACGGTTATTTGAGAATTGGCAGGAACAATTTGAACAATCCAGTATAGAATTTTATTATAGATTCAAATTCCCTGTAATACAAAGAATCCCCTGGTTCCATTCGGAACATAGAAAAAATTTTGTTAGAGCCATATCTCGTATCAGAAATCAACATGCTCTGTATCCAAAGCACAGGAAAAAAATTGGTTTACAAACCAATGAAGATTGTCAATGTGGGGACTTTGGCGACTTAGAACATTATATTCTAGGATGTATTATGAATAAGAATTATATTGATAGGTTGTTTGAAGATCTTAAGTGTGTATATATATATATATATATATATATATATATATATATATATATATATATATATATATATATATATATATATGTAGATATATATATATATATATATATATATATATATATATATATATATATATATGTAGATATATATATATATATATATATATATATATATATATATATATATATATATATATGTATATATATCTATATATATATATATATATATATATATATATATATATATATATATGTATATATATATATATATATATATATATATATATATATATATATATATATATATATATATATATTATATATATATATATGTATATATATCAAAGATTTTCTACAGCTGACGCTGTCTTCCTTCTCTCAGCCTTTGATTCCATCCGTTTCTATTTTCCCAGTCTCCATCTATTAGACCCCTGTCCTCCATAGCCTCGTCCACATCATCTCTCCCAATCGTCTGGGCCTTCCTCTTTTTCTTCTCCCTATAGGGCTCCACTCCATTATTTTCTTTATCCACCTATTATCCTCGTTCCGTCTTATGTGTCCTTACCATTTTAATCGTTTTTCTTCAATGGTGTTTATTGCGTTCTCTTTGATGTTCATTCTACGAGTACTTCTTATTTCTTCATTTGTTATTCTCTCCATACGTATCACTCTACAACATCTTCTCCAATACTCGATCTCTACCGCGTTAATTTTAGATTTATTTCTTTTGTCGATCGTCCATGTTTCTGACCCGTATGTCATTATGCTTTGTATTATTGATTTGTATATGCGTGTTTTGTTTCTCTTTGTAATGTGCTTGTCCCACAGGATCGAATTTAATTGTCTTATGCATGTCCCCGTTTGTCCTAATCTAGCTTTAATCTCTTCTTCTGATGTTGCATTTTTTGAAATGATGGTTCCTAAATATTTAAATCTAACAGTTCCTTTGATTATTGTTTCGTTATCGACTTCTAGATTCTCCACGTTTCCCTTCTTTGTTGTTAGATATTCCGTTTTATCAAAGTTTATTGCTAATCCTGCTTTAGTGTATTCTTCTTTCAGTTTTCTTACCAGGTCTTCTTCATCTTGTGCTATGATTACTTGGTCGCCTGCGAAACTTAGAGTATATAAGTAATCTTCTCGTATTGGGACTCCCATTGCACTACATTTTTGCTTCCATTTTTTTAATGTTTATTCGAGGTATATTTTGAATAGTGTTGGGGATGTAGAGCATCCTTGTAATGAGCCTTTTGATGTTGGGAGTCTCTTCCCTATTTTATGTCCTATTTTTATGTTCACTGTGTTGTTTTTGTAGAGAGCTTTTACTGCGTATATTAGTTCTTTGTCAATGCCTATTTCTTTCATTGCATTCCACAATCTTTGTATTGGTACTATGTAGAATTCCCTTTTAATTTAATGTAATTACATCTGCAAAAAACCCAATTGTATATAGATATCTGTACAAGTTTATTGTAAATAGTAAAATTGAATTATAAAAAAAAGAAAAAATATATATATATATATAAAATTAAATTATTAAAAAAAATAAATAAATAAATAAATAATAATAAATAATTTTTAACAAGAAAAAAAAGGAGACTAGTTCAAAAGAGAAAAAAAAATTAAAAAAAAATAAATAAAAAATTAAAAAAAAAATTTAACAAAGTTTTTCGATTTAAGTGAAGTAGTTTAGTGTTAAGGTGGGTTAATCTCGGTAAGGTTCAGTTGGGTTTAAAAAATAAATAAATAAAAAAATGAAAAATAAAAAGAGAGATGCTGGCCAGTTTGTTATGACAGAGCCATAAAACATACACACACACACACACACAATGCTATGTTATACGGTGTCAAAAAATATAATAATTGAGCGGCAGCAATAAATAAATTAAACGCGAGTCTCCATAACTAAATATTTCTTTAAAGAACTATGACTAAATTTTAAAACTTATTTCTTGTCAAATATTTTGAAAGCCACCCCATTCTAAACGCATACTTAAATTATAGCAGCACTTAAAATTCTCTGTAACACTCGACATCGTGTAAGTAACAACAGATGCACCCTCAATTATATCTTTTTGTCTTCCTCCAAACATCTGCTAAAAGTCCTATTTTACTGCCAATTTTCCCGTAGTAATAATAATACTAGCACCCCGTATAATAATAACACTTTAAAATATTCACGGTTATCCTCTGTTCCCGAAACCCAAAAATATGTAGGAATTATTCCATGGGCGGAGTAGGTAAGAGACATGGAGAAACCGATACATTTCTCGTATGTCATTTTTAAATTTGCAGTTATTTAAAACATATTTCTTCTACGTTAATAATCTCAAACGTGTAAAGTTATACTTTTTTTTAACGTAACCGTGTACAAAATGTTTTTTACCCTAGTGCAGGGGTCGGCAACCTATGGCACGCGTGCCATCTCTGGCACGCCAAGCAATTTTGAATGGCACGCGTACCTATTCAAAGTTTACACATTTATTCTGTAATCTGTGATATGTTTCAGAATTAAGTAAATAATCGAAGACAGTATTACTTTAACGATACAAACAAAAACGATATAGGTCACTAGGTATTATTACCAAAAACTACAAAATATATATTTTGTAATTTATAATTTTACTGAATGCATTGGTTTGGCTTTAATTTCGGCAAGTATTAAAGACGGCAAGCCTCAAAATATAAGCCTAGGCAAAAACACAAATAAACGTCCTCAATTCAGATCAAAAGAGCCGCTATAAGGCGGTTTTTGTTTGACTTGACTTCAATCGTTCCGACGCGCGCCGCAACTCTTTTTATATTGTCGAACTTTAGTTTTTGTTGGATTTAACTTCTAGGCGGCCCTTTGATTGCAATGGGCGCGTTGTAGTTAATAATTTTCGTTCTAAGAAATTTAATGAAAGTAATTATTGGAATTTTCTGGAAACGTTATTTTTATATATAGCAAGCGGCTACACGTTTGGATCATTTAGTACAGAAGTAACATCTGTTCCAGTCAATAGTCGTCGAAAAGTTTAAAAATTAAAATTACGTTGCGTTATGGCCGCGAAGAAACAGAAGGTAGACGTTCGATCATTTCAAACTTCATGAATAACAGATTACGGTTTTCTACAGCAAAACGATCGGGCCATTTGTGTCCTATGTCGGGAAAGCGTAGTTTTCCGGACATCTAGTGTTCAACGACATTTCCAGATAAAACATGAATCGTCATTTAAAGATAACGCTGATAAAAGGAAGGCAATACAAAGAGCAAGTAAACAATACGAGAAACAGTCAACATTCTTTAGCAAAGTTTTCCAAGGAAAAAATCAGGTAACTGAATGCACAATCGTTGGCACAAAAGGGTAGGCGGTTCACTGACGGAGAATTTATGAAGCAAACGTTTTTGAGTACTGGCGAGATTTTATCCGACGACTTGCCCAATAAGGATACAATATTGGCCAGGATTAGGGATATACCGGCATCAGTGCGGACCATCGAGAGACGAATTACCGAAATGACACAAAATGTCCAAAAACAGCAGAGAGACGCTATCAAACGGAGTTTTGTATTTAGCGTAGCATTGGATGAAAGTGTCGATATTAATGACATTGCCCGTCTGGCAATCGTTGCGCGATACTTCGATGATGGCAGTGTGTATGAAGAGCTGATTTGTCTGCTCCCATTGCAGGGAACTACAAGAGGAGAGGATATATTTTCAGAATTTGTTAAACATTTTGAAAAGCGGAACATTGATTTAAATAAAATTTTTTGTGTAACGACAGATGGCGCTCGTGCTATGATTGGGAGACATAAAGGATTTGTTTCCCTTCTTATTGAACGCATGGGTCGATCAGTTTTGAATTTTCATTGCATAATTCACCAAGTTTGTGCGCTAAAATCTCCGCTGGAAGTTTAAAATCTGTGATGGATAGGGTGGTTAAAATAGTTAATTACATTGTCGATCGTTCTTCACTGATCCATAGACAATTTAAGGCGTTTCTGCAGGAATTAGAATATGCATATTCAGATATACCATTGCACAATAATGTGCGCTGGCTCAGCCGTGGTAAAGTGCTCTCTAAATTTGTACAATGTCTGGGCGAAATTAAATCGTTCTTGTTGGAAAAAAATCAAGTGGTTGCTTATCCTGAACTAGAAGATAAGAAACTGGATCTGTATGTTAATGTTTCTTACTGATATTACAAACCATCTCAGTGAACTCAACTTAAAGTTACAAGGTTCAGGCATATAAATATTTTCCAAATTTAAAAACTTATATATCCAGTGTCGACGATGGTGCACTAATAGACGAAATTCTTAAACGTATGACTAATTTAAAAGAGGAGTTTATCGAGAGGGTTCAGGGTTTTGATAAACATGGTCCTATGTTCGCTTTTTTAATCAAACCAGGTTTAATGGATTTTTCCAGCAGTTGCTTTGACATATCTCTTTTCTCATGGATGAACATTAATGATTTTGATCTTCAATACATTGAATTTAAAAGCTCCGACTTATGGAACACGAAATTTGTAGAATTAAGAAGGGTATTAGAAGGTGACTGCCAGAACCATTCAAACGAGATACTCAGTTGTTGGATGAGTTTACCAGAGAAATTTATTTGTCTTAAGAAAGTAGCGTTTGCCATGCTTAAAGCTTTCGTCATCCTATATCTGTGAACAACTCTTTTCCCATATGAGAGTGATTTTAAACCCGTACCGAAGCAGGCTGACAACAGACAACTCGGAAGCATGTGTGACACTGAAAATAACCAGACATGAACCGGATATAAGAAAAACTGCTCTGCTCTAAAGAACTTCAAGCACAGGGTTCACACTAGGTCCTAGGACTAGTATAATAAAATTATTTGTTAAATTTTTAAATTTTTTTGTAATTAAACCTTCTAAAAGCAATATTTTAAGCTAATTTAAGTTAATTTTTGTTAATTTTAGTAAGTACCTATGTCGGCACGCAAAATGTTGTATGGATGAAAACTGGCACCCCTTAGTTAAAAGGTTGCCGACCCCTGCCCTAGTGGACACATATAGGCCTCGGAATTTGCTAATTTAGGGTACTTTGCTGTTAGCTTTAGTCTAGTTGCATGGATTCCGATAATTTGATTTAAGCATTTGTTGTTCTGATAATTCAAAAAAAAAAACGTGAGCTTGTCATGTGGTTGCGATGAGAAAACACATTAGACATAATATTATACTAAGAGAAATCAAAATATTTTGTTAAGTTAACAGAACACACACAGAAAGTATAATTTTAAATTCTAGTTAAACTTTTGAAACATATAACTCTCATAAGACAAATTTTATCGCCATTTTATGACAGATTTACTTTATACCTTTTTCATGGCCGCCTCTGTTATCCTTAGTGTGCAGTTTATTTGCCCTATAGCAATAATCTCCCAAGGGCTGCTCATTTTATAACAAGGGGGTGAAAAAGCAAATTACGGTTTTAAGAAGTTTCTTTGTCACTTTGCGGAAACTTCGGCCCGTCGAGAAATTTGCCTTGTAGTGGCAATTTTGAATTCATCTGAATATATGTTTAAAGACAAGAATTTTCGAGTTTTTAATAAGTTGTTAATGAGTTGAAGTTAACTTTGAAATTTGTTCTACGTCTACGAAGGCATTTACTTTACCATAATTCATTTTTAAAATGAAGAAAGGAAACTAATTTTTGTCTCACTGGAAAATTCGATTATATAGTTATATTTTACTTTTTTATTTTATTAATTCAAGCAAACTATCAACAGTTATCAGCAGTACGCCAAATTATTTATTCACTTTCATCATGTTTGGAGCATAAGGAGTCAAGAGGCTGCAGTGTACAAACAGACATAATCGCCTACCCCGCCTAAAATTAACTAACCATGTTAGCATCATCAGAAGCGATGGTGGACTAAACCTAATATTAAAAACTAGAATATTTAATTTAAAATTAAGATTTAGCGGAACCAACCGATAACAGGAATGGTTTATTTCGAATCCAGTAACCAATAGCAAGGACTATGAGGAACAGTCTTCTGTTCTTATTTAGAGTATCCTTCTTCTTCCTCTTTTTCTTCTTCAGCCCGTCGCGGTCCACTCCCCCATTCTTTTCCAGCTCTGCGGTCCTGGGCGAGTTGCATACACCATGCACCCGCATGACGTCTTATATCATCCCGCCAGAAGAGCTGGGAAGTCGCTCCGTGCAGATATTCTTGGACCCCAACACAGAAGCCGCTTTGTCCATTTGTTATTAGGACCTCGAGCTATATATCTCGCCTACTGCGATTTTAGTCCTGCTGTTCTCTTGATCACATCGGGACCTCAGTCCTGACTCTGATGTCCTTATTCCTTACTCGGTCCCTTAGGCTATCTTTACATTTTATAATTTCGATGCTTGTGTATGGACCTTATTAGATACAATTTTATTTACCGTTATATTTTTTAATGTTATTATATGATCATATTCAAGAGCATGTTCGGTAATGCTTGATTTTTCTGATCTATTGTTTCCCAAATGATGTTCTTTAAATCTTGTCTGAATCGATCTCTCAGAGTGCCCAGCATACATACAGCATTACAACTTATCTGATATATTCCACTTTTTCACGCGGATATTTCTCTTAATCCTAACGTAGAAGACAAATAAACTAGAAATGGAAAACCAGCGTAGAAGTTGGCATGATTTAATATTTTAAATTGTAAAAAAAAACATGAATAATACTTTTTAAAGCTGATCACTTGGTTAATGTTAAGTTAGTTAATGTTATTTCAAATTAGCTTAAAGCTGAGATAACGTTTTCCTAAAAGTTAAAAAGCTCTTGTATTGAATCGAAAAACTGGCAGAAAAAAAGAGAGAAACAAATAACATTCCAGGATAAATAAACAGCAATGAAAGAAGAAGACATGACAACAGAATTATTCGGCCTCCCTACCAAGCTAAAGTTAAAAAAAAAAATGAAAAACGTGGAAATATGAAAATCAAAATCACAAATAGGACGTCCTAAAACTCCAAAATTTCAGCTTAACAGGTAAATATTGAATGAATTACCAAATAAATAGGGTCCATCAACAAAACGTTACCTACTACTAAAAACAGAAGAGAATTATTTCTAAACTCCACGAAACCGTATAGTACCATATAAGATCATAAAATTATAAAACAAATGAATGAATCACTTCAAACATAATAAGAAGGAAATAAAAATACGATGAAGTAACAGCTGCATCAAAAACTCGGATTTAGAGGAGACCTAAATTTTTAAAAAAAAAAGTTCCGCCAGCATAGAGACACAACTGGAAGCTCTCGAAATGTATGTTTATAGAAGGATTCTACGGATATCATGGGTGGATAAAGTAACAAATGCTGAAATACTTAGCTAATTGAGCAAATTCACTGAACTAGTGCTGACTAAAAAGAAAATAAATTATAGTTATAGCGGTCATATAATGAGGGAATCAAAGAAAGACTTGCCGAGACTGATCTTTGAAGGCCAAATACAAGATAGAAGATCGATTGGGGGAAAACGTCAAAATTCCTGGTTAAAGGACATCCGAAGACGGTTTAATGGCTCTTCTTTTTCTTATATGTGCCATGTCAGGTCCCCCTGACGTTGGTCACCCCTCTGGCATATTCATCCCTGTTCCCTGCGACTCGGAATAACTCTTCGACGCTACGGATTCCCGTCCAATCTCGTCTGTTTCTCAGCCAAGAGGCCTGCTTCCCACCAACGCCGCGCCTGCTCTCAATCTTTCCCCTTATTATGAGCTGTAATAACTCATAATGTTTGCCACGAAAAAACATGTCCCATATACTCCAGTTTTCTGCAATATACCGTTGACATCTCTCTGACTGCATTAGCCTTTCTGCAGTACTTCCTAATTGGTGACATAAACTGTTCGGAGAATCCTTCTATGCAGCCACATCTTGAAAGCCTCCAAGCGGTAAACTGTCGCAACCTTCAATGTCCATACCTCAGTGCCGTACAACACAACCAACCAAATATAGCACTGGATTCTCTGACGCAGTTTCAGATTAGTGCTATCATTGTAAAAGAGAGACTTCATTTTAATGAAGGTTATTCTGGCTGCTTCTATTCTGCACTTAATTTCTTTGTCTGGGTCTAACTGGTCAGTAATATAGCTTCCAAGGTATTTAAAATGGAGAAGTCTCTCTATCCCTGCATATTGTTGGCGGCAAAGACCCTGAATTTGGTTATTTTTAGAGCTGTAGTTTCTAGGACTATGTTAGCCATCTGGATCGCCATTAAGAAGAAGCGAATTAAGAAGAAGATTTACTTTCGGCTGTTCTCCGTCAAAAACATGACTTTTATGGTGATACATTTTCATCTGCTAACAATGTTAATAAATGTGTTTAAAATGTAAGTTGTACATTCAGCTTAAGCCATGCAATTTCGTCAAGTTGTCGTTTTTCTACGGGTAATGCCGACTTACCTAAAGAACCAGAGCAACTTGAAAGTCCTTTAGGGCAATTTATTCCGAAAAATTTCACTTTAATTACGGGCAACCGGAAATAAAAGGAATCTTTCGTGCGTTTCTTTAAGCTCCGTTCCATTTTCTGGAGCAATGCAATTAAGGAAGTGAGATTTAGTGCGCCTAACTTGACAACTTTGAGTTATTTTCAGTAATTTTTGAGATGGCTTTATATCGTTCTTTTTTTGTGAGATTACAGCATTAAATTTAAGATAATTAGGTTTGTGATACAAGCTAATTATAATTTTGGTTGTTTTTATTATTCTATAAGTGTTAATTTATACGACACTGAGAAACGCTGGAGTGTTTGTTTAACAAGAATTAGCACTTTCATATTTTGCAAAAGAAATAATAATCTCTCTTTAGGGTATTATTGCAAGGTGTCCTTAAGAAAGAATTTTAACTTATTTATATTAACGACTAAATTGATACTTTTATGGTTACTGCTTTTACTGATGATCCGAGGAGAATTTTCGACCCTTAAAGTCGTAAGCTGTTAAATCACGGCTATGAGTTGCTGTTGTATAGTCTGTCAAGTAAGAACGTATCCGCGATAATTAATTTTTGGTAGATGCGATTCTAGCGATTCAACAAAAAATCGGTAGAGAGAAAGTTTATTTACGACACATTTTAGTAAAAGGGTCAGTCGATTCCAAACGTTGTTGCGCCTCGGTCTTTCTTTGTTTCCATCCAAAGGGGCCTAAAATGGCACATTCAGCAGCTGCTAAATATATTAAAAAGTCGGTGTTATTTGCGAAGAAGTGGGTAAATCATTCTAACGAGACGAAAAACGTCGATGACTTGCCAAATGTGGCACGGTAGGCGAAGTTACTCCGAAAGTCGAAAAACGAATCGTTCAACGTCAAATTCCGAAGCACGTTGAAGAAGCCTTTGTTGGGCGAAAATCATGTCGGAAAGTGGCTCGTTAAGATTCTAGAGTGGGCCTCACAATCGTCGGACGGCAACTCTATTGAAAACATAGGACTTGAACTCGGTTGTCTCGCGAGCTTCGAAAAAATTTGAAGATCAATGCAGAAAATCTCGTCGACAGCATGCCTCGAAGATGCTAGGAGATTATTGATGCAGAAGGCGATTGGGTAAGTTACTAGGGTAATTGCGCCTTTGTTAGCACACCAAAGAATACATTGATGGCAAAAAATGTTCTCGAAACATATTTTTTCAAGAATACGAACGGTCACGTTCTTACTTAACAGCCCATAATTCCGTGAATCCACAGCTTTCAATAATCGCTTGAATTACGTTAGCCTAATAGAACCTTCAGCTGTCGTGTAATAGCAAAGTTTTGGTTCTCCATGAATTCGAACGTTTTGTTCTACTGGGCTGCTTCAGGTGTCGGATCGTCCTTCCATAAACTCTTTTTCTTATATTCAATGAGCAGAATTTCTTAGCAGTCCCAAAAATGGTTATCAACTTTTCAGAAGACGACTAACGTTGCACCTTGTTTCAAAGTGAGAAAACCTCTACGACCCTATTGTCTTTACACTTGCTTCGTGGGAAGATCTCAAAAAAAACACATAAGTCTTGTCATCTACCACAATTCGCGAAAAGTAACTATCATCGTTCTAAAAAGCTGTCAAATATTTTTGAGAGTATCATCACTTGCATTCTAATCTATCTCCTTGTAATGAGGTTGAAAAAAGTAAGTTATTTGCAATATATTAAAAATTTTGGCCATAATGCGACGTGCTGAAAGCAGGAAACGAAGACGATCTTCAAACTGCCTTTGTCTATTTAAAGAAACAGCAAAACAAATTTCAATGATAACAACGGTAGCAAAACATAGTTACGTCCTTGTTGTTGATGAAAAAATAACACAATTAAGAAACACAGTTTAAATATCTCGACATAGATATATCGAGTTTTGGTCATATCGACGTGGTGTGAGAAATAAAGCTGCAAAGGTAACGAAAACCCTGACATACTCAAACGACTTAATATGGCGGACCTAAATCCTCAGAAGTAAAACGATATATATATATATATATATATATATATATATATATATATATATATATATATATATATATATATATATATATATATGCATATATATGTATATATATATATATATATATATATATATATATATATATATTTTTTTTTTTTGTTGAGTGTAAGGTTCTTGGATCTGTTATATATTTATTGACGTTTCGACCTTCGGAAGAGGTCTTCTTCAAAATTTGCTCTAAAAGATGACATTAGAAGAATTAAATAAAGATAAGTAATTAATCAGTTTGTCGTGTATTTCGGGGTTAAAATATTTTGTAGCTTTTCGTAGTTTTTAATTTAAGACACTTAACTGTATACATTAATGAGGGCCTTATCTTAGAAAGTAGTTCATTGTATGGGGTGTTAATTTTAAATCACTGTTAAAAACACATTTTTACGTTTTACAAATAAACCACTTAACTTGAAGGACTTTATATGATTGGTAGGTAGATACGGTTTAGGTTATTTATATCTGTTTTTTGGTTTATTGCAGTGGGCGTCATCTGAATGTGTATGGATTCGAGTATTTCTCTTTTTTTGTATTTATTCGGTAATTTTGATATTTTTGAAATCAAAGGTATAACTTTTATTCATTTCATGATTTGTAAGTGCTGTACTGTTTTTTTTTTGTCTTATTTATGGCCTTTGATTCTATTTTCTAGATATTGGCTTGTTTGCCCGACGTATATTCCTTCGCAGTTATTATATTTGATTTCGTAGACTATGATTTTTTTATTATTTGAGGTTTTGGTTTTAAGCCTGGAAAAACTGGATGAGAGCAGATTATATGATTTGTGACATAACCGAATTTTGTAGTTTTCAAAAGGTTTTTTTTTTTGAGTGGTTGGGGTAGTCAATTTATAAACGGTAAAGCAATATATGTTTTATGGTTGTTGTTAGTTGGTTTTTTACTTATTATGGTATTGTAAAAGTTATGTATTCGTGGTTTGAAGATTTTGTTTATAAAGTACATCGGATATTTATTAAGTGTTAATGCTTCTTTAGCTTTGGTTATTGCACTCTCTCTGTATTCTGTGTTAGAAAGCTTGATTGCTCTATCTGCTAGACCTATGATTACAGATTTTTTTTGGGAATTCGGTTGGTGTGATTCATAATTAAGGTATCTAGAAGACCATGTATTTTTAGTATACCATTCAGTTTTTATATTTTCATTATTGTGGTGTGAAGAAGACCTCTTCCGAAGGTTGAAACGTCAATAAATATATAACAGATCCAAAAATAGTTTTAATGATCTAATTCCAAGAACACGTAAATTATAAAAAAATTATATATATATGTATATATATATATATATATATATATATATATATATATATATATAGTATGTTATTTAAATGGTTTAATATGCTGAAACGCACCTGATATTATTTTTAATAAATTTGAATATAGTTAAAAATTTATAAAATCCCTGAAATACGTAATTAAATAGTGTTGCGCTGCTAATGATTTTTTGTTGGTCATGCATAAGTAAGAAAGACAAGGAGATTTTCAGCCAATTGAAAGAGCAATGCCGGGCTGTCATAAGCTGTTAAAGGCATTGACTCGTTTGTTTACCTATTAAAATACTCTATATGAATAAACTTGCTCTTACGTAAAATATCATAAGTTGGTAATGCAAAAAGTGTTTTATGTATTTTACTGATGATTTAATGGCAATTATTTTCTAATTGAGTTCACTTAATTAAACAAATTCGGGTTTTTTTTTTGTCGTGCATAGCGTATTTGACCTTTATCGATGTGTATATTTTCTGATTGATTGATGATTGAATCCTTAAATATCGCTCCTGATGAAGCTAACATGATTAGCGAAACGGGCGTCGAGTGCAAAAAACAGTGTTTGGTGCGGTGAAGATATATACTGAGTAGTGTCATTGTGTCAATGATTCCACATTCCCAACATAATATATGTTAAAAAAAAACCCCCAAATAGACAATTGTTTTCATACACAATAAAATAAGAGGTTTATTTCGTTTTTCAAAATTTGAAGGTTTATTTTATTGACTGTGAATGTCTGTCAGATTTTATCCAGTCGAACTAAAGTTACAGATCAATCACCATTGCTTTAAAACTCTAAGCATATTATACCCCTTGGGATTATTATTGCATCATCAATGTGTCAATGACCAAGTTAGGAAGGCTGTTCCATCCTCTGCCTTGGGAGTTTTTTAAATTGATTCACAAAAGTAGTTGGACTTAGCAATATTATTTATAGATCTGTCTCTTTTCATCCCTTTTCTTTATTAAGATTGCTTGAACAAGATTATCGCCTTAAGTGGTAAGATCTGTTATGTTATATTGTTATAATTTTTCGAGGTCACAATGGCTAGATATTTATTTTTGTGTGGCTCTTTTACTACTGCTAATTACACGACATTTTTGAAAATAACAAAACTTAACTTCCCATTTTAAATATTTGTGTTTCATAAGTTCTCTAAGAAATCTCGTTTAAATTCAACAAGCCAATAAGGAATCTATATTTTTCTGTGAAAATATATTCTAATTATTTTTCTTTCTTCTCACAAGATGTTTTTCTAAAGAAGCGTAATAAACAACAAGATTAAGTGTAATTAAAAGTATTTGTCTTTTAATAAGATTATTGAGTTATATTGTCTTCAATGAGCCCTATAAGTCGTTCATAAGAGTTGATTCTTCAGTTAATCGGATTTAAGTAGGATGAATTGCCTTTAATACGATTTTCCGAACGAAGATCGTGTAAATAAAATCAAAACATTTTAGTGTCTTTTAAATAGCAGTAGCTTGTTTCTCTTGAGAATCTGGAAATTTAAAATTGGGGTTGTCGATTTCAAAGCCGGTTTTAGTTTTTATAGGATCTACACTGAATCAATTATTGACTATTTATAGCTACCATATCAGTTGTCTGGCTGAAGTTGACTGTCATAAGAGTCAACTATAGTAGAACGAAGGGGCGCAGTGGGGGCTACAATACTCACTCATCTTAAACTTGAACCTAAAAAGATAACTGTGAACATTACATAAAATTATTGAAGTGTTTGGTATAACCTCACACGACTTTGGCAATTTCTCGAAAACTGGGGTCAGATCCAAGAGAACTACACTTGATGCAGAGTTTTATTCTTAAAAACCTGCTTGTCAATTAGTAGTATTAATAAATAAGATAGGGGATCTATACATTACTAATTTCACCATTAAATATTGGAAGCATAAAAATTTTCCCTTCTTGAAGATGCTCTTACAGAAACTTCACAATTTTATAGACTCTAAGGACGTTCCCAAGAAAATAAATTTTCTTATGATTTTCTAGAAAAACTTGAATATACATATTTATTAGTGTCCTTTATACGTAGAAAAAATTTCAATACTCCTCACGGCACTAAATTTGTAAGTATTTGTTATTAAAATTTGTATTTTTAACATACTAACCCTACCCCAACCTATATTGAAACGGAAGTTTTCATTTTATAACAATGGTAAATTTCTTCCGATTGTTTTGAAAAAACTTAGAATCATTAACTGAAAATATAACAAATATTTTTCTGTAAAGAAAATTATAGCAAACATTATTCGTTTTTTTATAAAAAAAAAATGTTGGAAATGGGTGAAACTTTTGATCGTTTTTAAGTTTACCTCGCATAACTTGATAAATAAAAGTTCGCGACTTGGTAACGTCGCACTGCGCGGGAAGTTTGAAATACCGTCAACGCACAGCTGGTTTTAATAAATTCTGGTCGCTGGCAGAGATAGAAAAAATATGGGTTATCGTAAATAAAAAGTCAATATTTACAATGAATCAAATATATATATTAGTATTCAACATAAATAAGTAGCATATTAATTAATATCAGAGGCTTGGTTTCTAATCACTCCAGTATTTACTAAATTATATTTAGTACAGCTGTCACATTTTATTTTGAACTTTGAATGAAGCCCTTCCCTTTTGAAAACACTCAATTTTTCCATATCTGAAAGACTTCTGCAACCGATGCATTTCAGATTTCTAGCTAACTCTCACAATGAAACTATACAATTCTCATCAGGAATTTTAGATTGAAATATTTCACGGATTGTTGTTTCAGTTTCCTGTTTTTTTTTTTTTTAAATCATGCTATGTTAAAAGCAGCAGAAGACGGAGTGGATATTGAAGTTTTGAAACTTGTAGACAACGATACACTTATAAGACTCTGCGAACTTTTTAACTAATGCTTAGAAGAGGGGAAGATACCACACGGTTGGAACAATTCAATTCTTGTTCTTTTATATAAAAAGGGAGATAGTGCTGATTTGGAGAACTATCGACCAATCAGTCTTCTTTCCCAGATCTACAAGTTATTTATAAAAATACTCACGAATAGAATAACAAGAAAATTGGACGGCTATCAACCAATAGAACAAGCTGCTTTCAGAAGAGATTATAGTACATGTGAGCATCTCCTTACAATGAGAAACTTGATAGAGAAGGCTGTAGATTATAACTTTGAGATTTGCTTAGCTTTTGTCGACTTTCGAAAGGTATTCGACACAGTGGAACATTGGACTTTTTTCAGAGCACTGCAAAATGCGAGAGTGGACTCCAGATATATGGAACTCTTAAAGTATATATATAATAACGCCAGTTCAACTGTTTATATCAATGAAAAAACTAGACCGATTAGAAGAAAACGAGGTATGACAGGGAGATGTATTATCCCCAAAGATGTTTAGGTTGGCTCTTGAAGATGCATTCAAAAGGTTAGATTGGCATGATAGAGGTATCCTAATAGTTGGAAAACGGCTGAATCAGCTGAGATATGGCGATGATATCGTTATCATAGCTGAAAATACTGAAGACCTCCAACAGATGCTGATAGAACTAGACATCGAATGTTCGAAAATAGGCCTCAACATGAACATCTCCAAGACTAAAGTCATGTGCAACACGGATCCGTTGATCGAAATAAACAACGAAATACTTGAAAATGTGAAAAGTTATGTGTATCTGGGGCACACAATTGCATTAGGCAAAGAGAACCAAACAATTGAAATCGACAGATGAAGGAGACTCGCCTGGGGTGCATTTGGTAGACTCGGAGACACACTCAGGAACAAAAATATACCAATGAGTATACGGTCAAAAATCTTCGATCAGTGTGTTCTGCCGATTTTGACATATGGGGCTCAGTCATTGATTCTAACGAAAAAATCTATGCAAAAGCTTAGAGTTACACAAAGAGCAATGGAGAGGCAGATGCTGGGAATATTTATGAGGGACCTAAAGAGAAATGACTGGATCCGAGGGGTGACAAAATGCCGAGATGTAGCAGAGGCTATGGCGGAACTGAAATGGAACTACAGGGGACATATAGCTCGTGATCAAGAGAGAAGATGGCCACATACTATTTTAAAATGGTAGGCCATATTTCGGAAGAAGGTCCAGGGGACGACCAGTCACCCGATGGACAGACGATATCAAGAGCTCAGCGGGATTAATGTGGCATAGAATTGCCAAATGCCGAGAGAGATGGCGATCAATGAGGGAAGCCTATGTTCAGGAATGGACCTCGGAAGGCTTATGAGAGATGAGAGATATTTATTTTTTCAGCAGTTATTTTTAACAATTCTGCCATTCTTTAATCGCGAAGTCATTACTTGTGCACTATTAAAAATCTCCGGTACAAACGTAACCTTGAAAAATACTCCAAAACATTAAAACCAAACATAGACAACTCATGTCTCGATCAGAGTAAGAATGTAACGTTGCGCACTATTTTTTATTGTACGCATGGTAGTTTATATAAGAGGGATCTTCCTGTAAGTTGAGCACGATTGCTCCTTGGGAACGTCCATAACAGAAATTAAAAATTTTCCTTTGTTACTTCACTTACTAAAAGATAATATTGTATTTGTAAAAAAAAAAATCACTTTTGGAAGTTTTTCCTTTTCTTCACGTTTTAGGGTTACTAGATCACGAAAAGCATCATTCATTTGCGTCTGTCTGTTGGTCAGTTGGTTAGTTGGCACGATAACTCTATCAAACTTGGTACATAGATAATATCTAACAAGGAGATAAAGCCTATAGTTTTTGAACGCTATCGCTTGAGGCTAAAGGGGTGAAAGGTGTGCGAGTCGATAAATATTATATGGTTTTAGTAGTAATAGGGTAACTTTTCCTATTTTTTTGATTGAAATAATAAATAAATTTTGTGTCTTAAATGATGAGGGTTACATGGCCTTTTCAGGGTTTTTGAAGTCGAGAAATCAAAAAATGAGGCTGTTGTTTCATTACTTTTAAATTTTAACCCGAGAAGAGGCTCAAAGAGGCGGGAGTTGTTTAATATTGTATAATTTAAACAGCATTTCGAAATATTTACAGGTTTTTTGGACAAATTTTAAGCATATTGTTTATAGCAAAATATGTTAGGGGTTGAAGGAGTGGGTGTGGAGTGAAAGGATTTGCCTTTTATATATGGTATTATAAGCCTTTGTCAGGGTTTTCTAGAGTTGGGACATCTAAAAATAAATTTATTTTTACATTACTTTCAATTTCAATGGGAAAGAGGTGAAGTGGTCCAATATGGTATAGTTTTAATATAATTTTAACCATAATTATTTACTTACATTTTTGCAACGTATACGCAGGGGAGAGAGGAAGTTAGAAGAGTGGTTTCGTATTTATTGTATTTAAGCTCTTTTTCAACGGTTCTTTGAGACAAGAAATTAAAAAATTACATTATTTTTTCGAAGAAGAAGGTAAAAGCTGTAGGGTTTATTAAATATTGTATAGGTTTAATATTATTATGAGAATTATTCATAGTTTTTAGTTAGCATATTTGGGTAATTATGTAAATTATGTAAATACAGTATGAGGTGAAAGAAATATGGTAGGGGGTGAGAAGGGTTAGAATGGGCGTATGTATCATATTACACTTCTATTTTAGTTTGCTCTTTCATTATTTTCATTTGTAACAGAAATAGTATGTAGAAGGTATTGAGATCTGTTTACAGAGTAACCCCAAAAATATAAAGTTGGATGTAGAACTAGTTTTAGAAATACAAACAGCTAACTTGGCCGAAACTTACCCCTCTTCCAGTAGGCAAATCGAAACTGACTTACCAACACTTACGCCAGTTTTATGTAACACATCTTTTAATAGACACCACTATGTCCCTATTAATACTTCACCATATTTATTTATTTTTTCCTAAATAGATTGAAAATTGATACAGCGTATGCTCATAATTTTTTTTTTTCAGGTGCAGCTGCGGCCTCAAGATTATATGTTGATGCTATAAGCAAGTTAGCCAAACAAGCCCAACAAGGAACATGGGGTGGATCTTCCGATATAGGTACGTTTTCTTAGTTAATAATTGCCTTGGTTTTTGTTTAAGCTGAATATTTCAATTATTGATTAGGCAGTATTAATAGCTTGGTTAAAGAATAAACATATATATTTTCACCGTTTACATCACCGTCTTTTTTATGTTTTAATATATATTCTGGCTTGAATGTCACATTATATATATATATATATATATATATATATATATATATATATATATATATATACTTTTTTTGTTGAGTGTAAGGTTCTTTGATCTTGGTATATATATATATATATATATATATATATATATATATATATATATATATATATATATATATATATATTATATTTTACGTGTTCTTGGACTTAGATCATTAAAAACTATTCTTGGATCTGTTATATATTTATTGACGTTTCGACCTTCGAAGAGGTCTTCTTCAAAATTTGCTCTAAAAGATTACATTAGAAGAATTAATATAGCTAAGTTGTGTATTTCGGGGTTAAAATATTTGTATCTTTTCGTAGTTTTTAATTTAAGACCCTTAACTGTATACATTAATGAGGGCCTTTCCTTAGAAAGTAGTTCATTTTGTGGGGTAAGTTTAAATCACTGTTAAAATCACATTTTTACTTTCTACAAACAAACCACTTAACTTGAGGGACTTTATATGACATATATAGATACAGTTTAGGTTATTTAAATCTGTTTTTTTCGTTCATTGCAGTGGGCGTCAACTGAATATGTACGCATTCGAGTATTTCTCTTTTTTTTTGTATTTATTTCGGTGTTGACAATTTTGATGTTTTTGAAATCAAAGGTATGACTTTTATTTATTTCATGATTAGTAAGGGCTGTATTGTTTTTTTTTGTCGTATTTATGGCCATTGATTCTATTTTCTAGATATTGGCTTGTTTGCCCGACGTATATTCCTTCACAGTTATTACATTTGATTTCGTAGACTGTTACTTTTTTTATTATTTGGGGTTTTGGTTTTGAGCCTGGAAAAATTGGATGAGAGCAGATTATATGATTTGTGACATAACCGAATTTTGTAGTTTTCAAAAAGTTTTTTGAGTGGTTGGGATAGTCCATTTATAAACGGTAAAGCAATATATGTTTTTATGGTTGTTGTTGGTTGGTTTTTTACTTATTATGGTATTGTAAAAGTTATGTATTCGTTGTTTGAAGATTTTGTTTATAAGGTACATAGGATATTTATTAAGTGTTAATGCTTTGGTTATTGCACTCCCTCTGTATTCTGTGTCAGAAAGCTTGATTGCTCTCTCTGCTAGACCTACGATTACAGATTTTTTTTGTGAATTCGGGTGGTGTGATTCATAATTAAGGTATCTAGAAGACCATGTATTTTTAGTATACCATTCAGTTTTTATATTTTCATTATTATGGTGTAACGTTACATCTAAGAAATTTATCTTATTGTTGCCTTCTGTTTCTAATGTGAATTGAATATTTTGGTGGTATCCGTTGAATTTTTGTAGGATATAATTAATTTGGTTTTTAGGTATAGCGGTCAAACAATCATCACCGTATCTGTAAAAAAATGGAATGTTGAAGTTTAATTTTGGTATGACATCAGTTTCTAAGTCTTCCATTACTGATTGTGCAATCACGCTAGAAATAGATGCTCCCATTGCATACCCATCTATTTGTTCGTAAATTTTATTTTCGTATTGGAAATACATCGATTTTAGAATAAGTTCTGTTGCGTAAATAAATTCACTCATAGGGATGTCGGTGGATTGTTTAATTTTTATCCCAGTTTTTCTTAATGATTTTAACGGCTAATGCTATGGGTATACTGGTATATAGTGATATGACGTCCAGTGATATTAAGATATAATTATTTGGAAGTTTTATGTTTTTAAGTTTATCTTTTAAATTGGAAAGAATCTTTAATGTAGTGGTCATTTTTATATAAGATTTTGTGTAAGATATCTTTCAAGTGTTTGGAAAGGGAAGCAAATGGGTATTGGATACATGATACAATGGGTCGTAATGGAACGTTTTCTTTATGGAGTTTAGGAAGACCGTATATTTTTGGAGGAACTGTATTTCGAATTTTCAGTGATTTGGCAGTGTTAGGAGATATATATTGTCTTTGTTCCCATCGATCAATTAGTTTATTGTTATTTTTTTGGTATATGTTTGTTGGGTCTAATTTAATTTATTTATAGGTTTTTTTATCATTTAATAAATTTTCCATTTTGTTTTGGTAATCACTTGATTTCATAATAACTGTTTTGTTGGCTTTATCTGCTCTTAATATTTTTATTTAAGGATTTTCTTTTAAAAATTTTTTTAGTTTTTCTTAAGTTTTTTGATAGATCTGTGGTTTTGTTTTAACTTTTTAGTTTGTTTTTGAAATTCGTTAAGATATTACAAGTTTTTGATCTAAGTTTGTCTTTTTCGCTATTTGTTAAGTGATTAATGCTTATTTCTACATTTGCTATTATATTATGAACTGGCTGTTGTGATTCGTTTGTTATTTCCATAGCGCATAGCAAGTTTGGTCTTATAAGCTGAGGATTTTTGAAGCATAATCTGGAACTGCCATATCTGTGAGGTTTTCAATCCAACCGTCAGTCGTTTTTTTGTCTTTATTGTGACCCTTATTTGAAAGCCCTTTTATTTTTTAAATATTTTTGGTTTTTATTTTTTGAAATAGTTTTTCGCATTTTTTTTGGGTATTGGATTTTAAAATATTAAATGTGTGTATTGGAATATTTGATTTAATAATGTTTTCAATATTAATTATTTCTTTTTGCAATTTGTCAATATAACAAGTGTCAGTGATTAGTAATTGTAGCGTTGCCGTAATGAACTTATTATAGAGTGTGTTTGTGAATCTACGTTCTAGGTTTACATTTTGAAATTTTATGTGAGTAATTTTAAGATTCAGGAATATTGGTTTAAGCTTATCGGTTTTACATCTTAACAGAAATATTCTCTTCTTCTTTTGGTTTACGAGTTTATTGGATAATGAAGTGTACTTCTTTATATGTTTGATAATTTCTTCTCCATATTGTTCTTTTAGTGTTCTATGGTTTAGCATATTTTTTTCATCCATGCTGTATATATTTTTTAGAGCAAATTTTGAAGAAGACCTCTTCCGAAGGTCGAAACGTCAATAAATATATAACAGATCCAAGAATAGTTTTAATGATCTAATTCCAAGAACACGTAAAATATTATATATATATATATATATATATATATATATATATATATATATATATATATATATATATATATACGAGGCTGGTTTGAAAAGTCCGTGCAAAAATAAAAACTACTTATGTGTTTGGGGTAAACCTTTTTTATTTTTCGACATAGTCTCCTTTTAGGCTTATACACTTCGTCCAACGATGTTCTAGTTTGTTGATCCTTTCCGAATAATAGGATTTGTCCAAGTCTGCAAAATATCCATTAGTGTCTGCAATCACCTCCTCGTTTGAATAAAATCTTTGACCCGCCAGCTATTTCTTCAAATTGGGGAACAAATAGTAGTCCGAGGGAGCCAAGTCTGGAGAATAGGGGGGATGTGAAACGAGTTGGAATCCTATTTCCATTAATTTTGCGACCACAACTGCTGAGGTGTGTGCTGGTGCGTTGTCGTGATGGAAAAGGACTTTCTTGTGGGCCAATCGCGGGCGTTTTTCTTGCAACTCGGTTTTCAAACGGTCCAATAACGATGAATAATATTCACCTGTAATAGTTTTACCCTTTTCCAGATAGTCGATGAGGATTATCCCTTGCGAATCCCAAAAGACAGTCGGCATAACCTTTCCGGCCGAAGGAACGGTCTTCGCCTTTTTTGGTGCAGATTCCCCCTTGGTAACCCATTGTTTAGATTGTTGTTTGGTCTCAGGAGTATAGTAATGTGTCCATGTTTCATCCACAGTGACGAAACGACGCTTAAAGTCCTCCGGATTCTTCTGGAACAGCTGCAAACCATCCTTGCAACACTTCACACGATTCCGTTTTTGGTCAAGCGTGAGCAATCGAGGCACCCATCTTGCGGATAGCTTTCTCATGTCCAAATGTTTATGCAAAATATTATGTACCCAGTCGAGATTCCCACAGTACTAGCAATCTCACGCACCTTAACTCTTCTGTCATCCATCACCATATCATGGATTTGATCAATCATTTCTGGAGTCGTAACCTCCACACGCCGTCCAGAACGTTCAGCGTCACTTGTGCCCATATGGCCAGTCCGAAAATTTTGAAACCACTTATAAAGTGTTCTAATCGAAGGTGCAGAGTCACCATCATGTTTATCAAGCTTCTCTTTAGTCTCCTGAAGCGTTTTGCCTTTCATAAAGTAATGTTTAATCACCACACGAAATTATTTTTCGTCCATTTCTCGAAAATCACTCGACTTCCTTGATTCACACGAATGCCAAACACAAAGAAATAGACCAATATGGCTGAAACTTGGTGTGCGTTCATTCAAGAGATGCTACTAACTAAACATGACCTCGATACGCGCCGGTGGTGCCATCTCTCGGACTTTGCACGGACTTCAAACCAGCCTCGTATGTATATATATATATATACATATATATATATATATATATATATATATATATATATATATATATATATATATATATATATATATATATTGAATACTTTCCGTTTGTCTAAATTATGTTTTCAGTTCCGAGCATTGGTTTTGATTACTAGTGATTTACTTTTTTTCCTAGATCTGGATTTTATTGCTGTTGTATTGCTCATAATAATAAAAAATAATTTAAAGGCTGACTTGGATAGAAGAGTCTCGTTATCTTGTTCTACGTTCGGAAGTTTACAATCCACATTTAAATTGGACATCCCAAATATATGTAATAAAAGCCAGAGTGTTCGATGAATATGTACTGCCGTTATTAACATATGGCACTAAAACGTGGGCTTTAAATGTTAGACTCCGAGATCGTATTCCTAACATCGAAAGACGAAGAAGATCAAAAGTGACAGATGTAATATAACGAATATGTATATTAAGGTGGAACTGGGCTGGGCATGTTTTTTTTTGGGTCTAGCACACGTGCTGCAGGGAAGTCCCTAAAGCGCTACAGGAGCGACATGTGTACTGAAAAAACGATTCACGTTGTTCTTGAATCGCTGTAAATTATACTCGGTGGGAAACACAGTCCTGGGCAAATTATTCCAAAGGGATGATGTTCTCCATATAAAAGACTGCTTGAAAAGGATTGTACGAGGAATAACAAGCTGAACCTCAAACGGATGTGAAGTATTAGCGCGACGTATATTTCTAAGATGCACCGCTCTGGGAGGAATTAAGCGGTCTTCATCCTTCGAACCCTTTCCATGAAAATACTTGTAGAATAGGCTCAAGTCGCCAACCGTTCTTTGATGTTCCAGCGAATCAAGGCCGCCGGTCAGTTCCGAGTCTCCAATCAGACGAACACTCTTCTCTAATCTAACAAACGCAGTGTATGTTTGGAAGCGCAGCCCCAAACATGGAAGTAGTATTCCATAGTTGGTCGAATTTGAGCTTTGTAAAGAATTAACAGTTGTTGTGGTGTGTAAAGCTTTCTGGTTCGAAATAATATTCCCAACTTTTGAGAAGCTCTCCTTGCTATGCCTGCAACATGTTCATGCCAGGACATATTAACGCCCAACAAATTGAGTCACGATGTTAGAGGAATGGAGTGCCCCGACATAACTATGTCGGGTTCAACAACGTTAACTTTTTTAGAAAAAAAACTGCCGTCTGGATTTTTGTAGCGTTAAATTTCACTTGGTTACTGTCACCCCAATATTATCTTAATATTAATATTCAACTCTAATTTATTGTGCTTACACCAATCCTCAAGCACGCAAAGCTCAAAACTGAGCTTTGCGTGCTTGAGGATTGGTGTAAGCACAATAAATTAGACTTGAATATTTCTAAATGTAAAATTATGTCGGTGACGAGGAAAAACCATATAATAGCATATGAATATTCACTAGGAACGTCAACTCGC
>CM032451.1:62442387-62497387 GCA_019049505.1 Pachyrhynchus sulphureomaculatus | reverse complement strand
TTGTCCGGCATGTGATTTACCGTGAGGTAGAGGCATCCTTAGGCATATCAAAAGTTTTGTTCTCGATGGATTGGAAAGGAAATGCTCAAAAAATTCGACAGAAGACATGCAAAATCTGTATACAACATCATAAAAGGAGACGCAACTAAGATATAATCGTACGAGTCGGAAACTAAGCAGCAATTAACTATTTGGGTATTCTAAGATGAACCGAATCAAACAAAAGTGGTTCGTTCGCGACTTAATTCCAAGAAAATGATCTCCTGTTTCTTTAATAATACCAAACCTGCATTGCTTTAGAGGATCGAAGAACAGTTAATGCTGAATGGTATACAGCAATTTATTTTCCAGAAATCATCGACGAAATCAGGAAAAACAACCGAAAACGTCGAATCACTCTTCATCATGACAATGCTTGCTTTCACACAGCACGTCAACAATTGATTATTTGACGGAGAAAAAGATCCAATTATTATCTCATGCCCGTATTCACCTGATTTATCGCCTAACGACTTCGTTTTGTTTCTGAATGTTAAAAAAATACGTGGTCAGCGATTTTCATCACCTCAAAAAGCTGTAGAATGCTTCCAAAATCATGTTTTTGAGGTACCAACTTCAGAGTGGAAAAAATGTTTTGAGAATTGGTTCGAACGCATTCAAAAATTTATAAATCTCAAAAGCGAGTATTTTGAGAAACAATAAAACGATCTATACCAATTTTTTTTTTCTTTCATTGTTTTTGTAAAAACTTAAAAGTTAGCCCTCATATCTAGCTCTGAATCTGTATAACAAATTACCTGTATGATTAAAATCACTTTAGCAATATATATAGCATCTTCTTGCTGAGCAGTCAATACTATTTTAAGATGCCTGGTTTAAAATTTACTGCTTCTACTTTTGTTTATTCTTCTTTTATACTATTATGTTTAAAAATTAAGGGAGCTGATTAAATAAGACAACAAATTTATTTATTCAAATCTCTTCGATTCCCTTTAAAGTAATTTCTTCCCACTGCGACACACTTATGTCAATGTTTTTTTTAATCCACAAAACACTTGTTATTTGCGTTTGTAATCAAGAAAAATAACAATTTTATCACACTATAAGCAAAATAGAGTGGAGAAGATGTAGAGGGTGAGTCAGCGATAGAGTAAAGTTCATTATCTCATTTGTTTCGGGAATGAAGAAAAAATGTTAGATACAATAGTTTTAGGGAGTGTTAAGGTGCACAGTTTAAAATTATTTTTTTTGAGTATCCAGGGTACTTCAAAAAAGTGTGGCCAATATAAGATAACATATGTTTTTTTTAAATGGAACATCCTATTTTCTAATTTATTATTTTATATATATATTATAACTTTTTTAATAATGATGTTATATACCAAAACCTAGTAGTTTTTTTAATATTTCATTTTTTTTGTTTAAAAATACTAGTTTTCAGTTTTGTAAAAAATTGCCAGTAGCGCCATTGTTTCTGAAGGTGGAATACTCATAATTGGTACGAGCATTCTATAGAGATAAAAAAAAGATATATGTAAAGAAATTTGAGTTAGATGCTACAAGATGTTCAAAATAAATTTATGCATTTCGACTAATTTAAATTGAAAAATCTCAAATTTTTTAAATTGAACACCCTGTATATTATTATTTTTTCTGATAGATTTTACAAAACCCTCCGACTTTTATTAAGTATGTCATATACCTATTTCTAATAGTTTTCGATTTATTTTGAATTTTTCAATTATTACCCTTGTTTTTAATACACTTACGCTATAACATCATAGTTGCCAAAACAAAACAAAAATGTAGGCATTGTCAAGTTTTAACACGTCTATTAAGCAAGTAAAAATAGTCTAATTTGTTGTAGTAAGTGACGTATAGAGGTAATAGTTATGGATTTTCCTAAAAATGAATTAATTGATATGGTTTATATACTGGGCGAGGCGGGAAAAAAATTGTCTTTTGGCAATAAGGCTTTACGGAGCGAAGTACCCTAATAGACGTATACGATCTAGAAAATCTTTTCAGTATTTAACGGAACGGTTTAATGGTAGTGGTAGCGTTGAGTATACGAAACGGAAAGTAGTAAACCAGAATGCTACCAATGAGGAAAAAGAAATGGAGATTTTACTTCATGTTGAAGATAATCCCCAGGTCAGCAGCCGTCAGCTAGCTGACTTGTCTGACACATCCCAATCTACGACTAATCGCACCAGGAGAAAATACAAGTATCATCCCTTTCATATGTAACTACACCAAGAACTTGAAGACCGTGATTTTGAACGACGAGTAAATTTTTGTACCACCATGAAAGGAGCAATAGAGGCCGATCCAAATTTTTTATCGAAAATAATGTTTTCTGATGAAGCTAATTTTCGCAGTAATAACATGCATTATTATTCAACAGTTCATACATTTTGGGTCCGGGAAGTTCAAAACCAAAACCGTTGGTCGCTGTATAGTGTGGAATATTAAATTTTCGAATTATTGGTCCATATTTTTCCCGCGAACCGCTTAACGGACCTATATATCTAAATTTTTTGCAAAACGAATTACCCCAGCTTTTTGAAGACAACAATGTGGAATCAACAGGACGCAGCTCCTGCACTTTAACATCGGGAAGTTCGGGAATTTTTAAACGATCGTTACCCATAAAAGTGGATCGGTAGGGATGGATTCATTCAGTGGCCCTCTCGATCATGTGACTCAACACCTTCAGACTTCTTTTTGTAAGGCTACATTAAAGATCGTGTTTATGTGAATCCCCTACAACACCAGTAGATATGGAAAATAGGATATGGGATGCGAGCAGGACAATAACGTCCTTTATATTAAGGAAAGTGAAGGAAAATATAGTAAAACGACTAAACATGTGTATTTAAGTAGAAGAGCATGTTTTTGAACATTTATTACGTCATAATAATTAATCATTAGATAAGTTAAACTATACTAAAATTATTACAAACTATTTGTTTGTTTTCACAATAGCGTAAGCGTATTAAAAACAAGGGTAAAAATTGAAAAATTCAAAATAAATCGAAAACTATTAGAAATAGGCATATGATATACTTAATGTTGGAGGGTTTTGTAAAATCTATCAGAAAAAATAATTATATACAGGGTGTGCCATTTAAAAAATTTGAGATTTTTCAATTTAAAAATAGTCGAAATGCATAAATTTATTTTGAACACCCTGTAGCTCTAAACCAAATTTCTTTCCATATATCTTTTTTTTCATCTCTATAGAACGCTTCTATCAATTATAAGTTTTCCACCTTCAGAAACAATGGCGCTACTGGCAATTTTTTACAAAACTGAAAACTAGTATTTAAAAAAAAAAAAATGAAATATTAGAAAAACTACTAGGTTTATGTATGACACTATTAACAAGAAAAGTTATAAAATTTTACGCAGAACTTAAAAATAAATTAGAAAATAAGATGTTCCATTTAAAATATATATATATATATATATATATATATATATATATATATATATATATATATATATATATATATATATATATATCGGCCACACTTTTTTGAAGTACCCTGTATACTCAAACATAATTTTAAACTTTGCAGCTTAACATTCCCTAAAACTATTGTAGCCGTGAAGCCGAATCATTTTCAATCAGTTGTGGCTTGACTCAGCTTATTGATGAACCAACACGGATCCCTGATCGAGACGGAGAGTTCGCCAGTCTTCTTGATCTGTTTTTAACCAGCAATCCGGAGATTTACATGGTCAGCGTAAATCCGCCGTTAGGTTCTTCCGACCATAGACTACTTTCGACATCGAGTATTCTACCAATCAGTGATAGAGAGGCGCCCAAACCGCGCAAGATTTGGCACTACAAATCTGCTAAATGGGAAGATCTCATGGAATATTTTCGAACTTTCCCTTGGTTGGACGTTTTTTTTCGATCCGACGACCCATCTGACTGCGCCAGGGAGGTTTCCGATGTTATTTTGGCCGGTATGGAGGCTTACATCCCTTTTTCGAAGAAATGCCCTTCCAACGGCAAGCCTTGGTTTGACCTAAAATGCAAAGAAGCTGTGGCTTCTAAACATCTTGCATACCGACAGTGGCGTGAAGATCCTAGCACCATAAATCGTAACATCTTTGTTTGTGCTAGGAACAGATGCAAAGAAATTATCGACGAAACCAAGGAGGTACACAATCAACGGATTAGAAACAAACTTCTCGCTTGTCCCGGCAATTCCAGATCCTTTTGGTCAGTCGCTAAGGCAGTTAGTCAACATTTCACCAAATCCACCATACCACCACTCACACGGCCAGATAATTCTATTGCAACGACATCTGTTGAGAAAGCGAACTTGTTGGCTGAACTCTTTGCTTCATATTCTACTGTCGATTTCCAAGGAAAAACACCACCTACTATTCCCATAGTGCAGTCAAGGATGCCCGATATTGTCTTCAGACAGCGTATCATAAAAGGTATTTTGATGAAGCTAGACACCAAAAAGGCTTCTGGCGCTGACGGAATACCTGCCATAGTGCTCAAGAACTGTGCAAGGGAACTAACACCAGTTTTCTGTAGACTTTTCAACCTATCCTACAGAAAGGGAATATTTCCTTCCTGCTGGAAATGTGCCACAGTTCAGCCGATACCTAAAAAAGGCAAGAAGACGTTGCCAAATAACTACCGACCAATCGCACTACTCTCAATAATATCGAAAGTCATGGAAAAGGCTATCAATCAGCATCTTCTAAAATATCTTGAAAGATTCAACATTATTAGTGATCACCAATATGGCTTTCGTAAAAATAGATCAACAGGAGATCTTCTGACTTATGTAACACATGTTTGGAACAACGCAATTGAACACTTTGGAGAATCTCGAGCGGTTGCTCTTGACATATCCAAGGCATTTGACCGTGTTTGGCACGATGGGCTGTTGGCTAAGTTACGTTCTTATGGTATGTCTGAAAAGTTCTGTTTGTGGCTCTCATGTTTCCTCAGAGAGCGTTCTTTACGAGTGACAGTCGACGGATTTCTTTCTAACACCTTCACTATCAACGCCGGTGTGCCCCAAGGTTCCATACTATCTCCTACTCTCTTCCTTATTTATATTAACGATCTGCTGGAAAAGACCGAGAATCCAATCTACAGCTTTGCAGATGACAGTACATTTATCTCTTCATTCACTTTGAATGCTCGGACATCGACTACTCAGACGAATATCCGCAGACAGCAGGAAGTCATTCAACTTAACAAAGACCTGGAAGAAATTCTATCTTGGGGTGACAATAACCAAGTGAAATTTAACGCTACTAAAACCCAGGCGGCAGTTTTTTTCTAAAAAAGTTAACGTTGCAGAACCCGACATAGTTATGTCGGGGCACTCCATCCCTCTAACATCGTCACTCAATCTGTTAGGCGTTAATTTGGGAGCAAATATGTCCTGGCATGAACATGTTGCAGGCATAGCAAGGAGAGCTTCTCAAAAGTTGGGAATATTGTTTCGAACCAGAAAGCTTTACACTCCACAACAACTGTTAATTCTTTACAAAGCTCAAATTCGACCAACTATGGAATACTGCTCTCATGTTTGGAGCTCCGCTTCCAAACATACACTGCATTTGTTGGATTCTATTCAGAGAAGAGCTGTTCGTCTGATTGGACACCCGGAACTGACCGACGGCCTTGATTCGCTGGAACATCGAAGAACGGTTGGCGACTTGAGCCTATTCTACAAGTACTTTCATGGAAAGTGTTCGAAGGATGTGGCCCGCTTAATTCCTCCCAGAGCGGTGCATGTTAGGAGTACACGTCGCGCTAATACTTCACATTCGTATGAGGTTCAGCTTGTTAGTCCTCGTACAACGCTTTTCAAGCAGTCTTTTATATGGAGAACATCATACCTTTGGAATAGTTTGCCCAGGACTGTGTTTCCCATCGAGTACAATCTACAGCGATTCAAGAACAACGTGAATCGCTTTCTCCGCACACGTGTCGCTCCTGTAGCGCTTTAGGGACTTCCCTGTAGCACGTGTGCTAGACCCATAAAAAAAAAAAAAAAAAATTTAACATTTTTTTCGTCATTCCCGAAACAAATGAGATAATGATCTTTACTCTATCGTTGACTCACCTTGTATATAATAACAAGAATTTGATGGGATTTATGGTCAGTTTCTATTGATATTGTTAATTCTACCAAATTTTGTTAGCTATTAACATCTTTCTTGGCCTTTTCTATTTACAGTGTTGTCAAATCGTGTTTCACTTAGTGGCCAACGTCCAATTTGTGGTATTGCTTTCGAAGCGGCTAGCGAATTGTCTTTTATACTTTCGATAGATTCAAAACGATGTCCACTGAGTGGTAATTTTAGCTTAAAGAATAGGAAAAACTCAAACAGTGTCATATCTGATGAATATGGTGCGGAACGGTCCTCGATTCATTTTTTAATTAAAAAGTTACTAATTATTTTTTTACGAAATTACTCATGTAAACGACGCGTTACACTTAAATAATACTCCTTATTAACTGTTTGGCCAGTTGAACGACATTATTTTCCACAAGTCCACGATAATCAGATATAACAGAGAACGAGATGTTGATTTTTGACCGACTTTGACGTGGTATTTTCGATGTTTATTCACCTTTTGCATTATATTTATTTGATTTTTGTGGCGGATTCGGGTCATGTGATTAAATATTTTTAAGTAGAGTTCTACCAATCTAAAAAAAAACAAATACTATAATAGATAGCAAAAACGAACGTATTTTAATACTTTGGGAACATAGTGATGCATGCAATGCAATGATTAAATTTCTGTATTAAATGTAAATTGTGTTACCGAATCTTTTACACAATTCTACTTAATCTCAGATATGATATAATATTAACCTTCAGTGGTAATAATGTGATAATTTTTTTAATTCTTAAGTGGACTCCTAGCATTTTTCTAAATAATAAATGAAAAGACCGTATGTTTGATTCTGGTAAATGTTAAGTGAATGAATAAGTGTGTTGAACGTTTATGTATTTGGACAGTGGAATTAAAAAGGAGTTGTTATGTTTTGTGGTTAAAAAAAATTAAAATATGATCAAGTAAGTATTATGTTGTCTCATTTTTAGCGATCATCTTGTACATTTGATAATATTTGTAAAATTTATATATTATATTATATATGTTCAACATTATATCATAAAGTTATATATAAATTGTCGTCTTACGTCGACGTCTTAGATTCTACCGGAACACAATTTTAAATTTTTTTTTACTCAAGCAAGACAAGGTGTCCTATACGTCTTTTGGGTCGCTGAAAATGAATTCGTTATCTGTTTCTACTCAGCACGTCTAGGTTTTGCGTAAATCATAGAAATATAATTACAAAACTATATAAGTAAAATCATCAAAATATATATCAAGATTCAAACCTAAAATAACTTAATTGATAAAAAATATGCAAGCCTAGAGCTTAGAAATTAAATTTCGTATATAAACTATAAACTAGCTTAACTTCTAACAAAACCAACAAAACCTAAACTGACCTAACTTAGCACAGACCCACATTTTTTTTTTTGTTAAATACGGGAGAAGTAATATACTATGAATCTGTATACTGTATATTTAATTTCGGTCGCTAAATACATGCCGTTGTTTGTTTTGCTCCATCACTTCAGGATTTTAGATGGAAGAACTCCAAATCTCACATAACCTAATTCTAAGATTTTTACTCCAAGAATTTCAAACCACACAACCTAATGGAAGACCTTTACACCAAGCTCATAGCTCAATTAGATCATGTACACTTTATTTCTTAACGCATTGGTATCATGTTACTAAATCAGTAACATACCCTAAAAGGATCGTTTTCGTACTTTGAGGAAATTAAATATACGGAATACAAATTCATAGCATATTATTTCTCATGTATTTAACAAAAAAATATATTTGTGGGCTTGTGATTAGGTTAGGTTATTTTTTTTTTTTTTTTTATTGGCCTAGCACACGTGCTGCAGGGAAGTCCCTAAAGCGCTCCAGGAGCGGCACGAGTGCGGAAAAAGGCGATTCACGTTGTTCTTGAATCGCTGTAAATTGTACTCGGTGGGAAACACAGCGCTGGGCAAATTATTCCAAAGGGATGACGTTTTCCATATAAAAGATTGCTTGAAAAGCGTCGTACGCGGAGTAACAAGCTGAACCTCATACGGATGCGAAGCACCAGCGCGTCGTGTATTTCTAACATGCACCGCTTTGGAAGGAATTAAGCGGGCTACATCCTTCGAACACTTTCCATGGAAATACTTGTAGAACAGACTCAAGTCGCCAACCGTTCTTCGATGTTCCAGCGAATCAAGGCCGCCGGTCAATTCCGGGTCCCCAATCAGACGGACCGCTCTTCTCTGAACAGAATCCAACAAATGCAGTGTATGTTTGGGAGCGGAGCCCCAAACGTGGGAGCAGTATTCCATAGTTGGTCGAATTTGGGCTTTGTAAAAAATTAACAGTTGCTGTGGGGTGTAAAGCTTTCTGGTTCTAAATAATATTCCCAACTTTGAGAAGCTCTCCTTGCTATGCCTGCAACATGTTCATGCCAAGACATATTTGCTCCCAAACTAACGCCCAACAAATTGAGCGACGATGCTAGGGGAATGGAGTGCCCCGACATAACTATGTCGGGTACAGCAACGTTAACTTTTTTAGAAAAAAACTGCCGCTTGGGTTTTTGTAGCGTTAAATTCCACTTGGTTACTGTCACCCCAAGATAGAATTTCTTCCAGGTCTTTGTTAAGTTAAGTTAAGGTTAAGTTTTGTTTGTTTTGTTAGAAGTTTATAGTTTGTATATGGAATTTAATTTGTAAGCTCTAGGCTTGCATATTTTTTTTATCAATTAATTTTAATCAATATTTTTTAATCAATAAATTATTAGTTTAATTATCAAAATTATCTTAGGTTTGAATCTTGATATTTATTTTGGTGATTTTACCTATAGATTATATTTCTTTGCTTTACGCAAAATCTTGACGTGCTGGGTGGAAACGGACAACGAATTCGTTTTCAACGACCCAAAATACGTATAGGGCACCTTGTCTTGTTTGAGTAAAAAAAAATGTGGTCATACGATATTTCTTCAATAGATTAAGATATGAACACATTAAGTTATTGTTCTCATAACTACAGACATCTTGATATATAAATATTTAACAAATCAAACTCATTTCTCTCACAAAAATGATTAAAATGTCAAAAAAATTCAGCATCTGTTCTAAATGCGATTCTACGACAGATAATAAAATATAATAACAAGACTCCTTCGAGCGTAAAGTTCGATTATTTGCTTTTTAAGATTTTATAAATGGCATTTGACATGAATGAGATTCCATTTTAGGTTTTATGTGTGTATACGTGTTTTGAAAAGGGCCAATATACTTCTGGATCTTGAATATAAACGCAATATAAGTGGGTTTTCGCTGATAGATAATATAAAGCCGAATGTATTGTGTTTAAGCGAATGTTGTTGTAATCTAAGTGTGTGTAACAACGGGTAAAAACTCAAGACATAATTAAACCTTCGCCATTAAGTCAAGAGTACTACAAATCAAGTCTTTATTCCTAAGGTTGGATGTGCCATCTACACCGAAGACATACGTGTATCGACCAAGCGGCCTTTCATATATTTTTTTTTAAAGCACTGGAAAATTAAGAAATATATGAGGAAAAGAGCACTTCTAAAGAACCGCCTACATGGACATCAACATGTTTATCAACCAGTAATTTCACGTGAGATATATTTATATAACCTCATCGTAAGGGTCGAATTACCACTGTACCCGAAGGAGGTAGTCCTGGATGGTTTCATTGAGATACAGAGAACTTTTGACAATGCATCCTTCGTTTCAATAATTACAGCTTTAGAAACACATGGACGCTATGTAGACGCAAGCTGCTTTGTTTTTATATCATCAAGAGCCTAGGTAATGTTTAGATTTCCGATTTATATTGTTATTGGGAGGCCTACGACCTAATTTTTTTTATAAATCCTCATTACAGCTTGTCTTCTAATTTCTTTATTAAGATTCGTAGTAGTACTTTTAGAAAAAAAATATCTGCCTAAATACGAAGTACAGGGTGGTCCAAATTGGACACTTTTAAAGGTGTTTAAACCCCTTATCTAAAGGAGATAGACGAAAAACTGATGTCGGTGTCTGAGGCTCAATTTTTTTGATAAACTCAATGGTGAAACCCGCATATCGATATCTAGTACCGTTTCAGATATACAGGGTGTTTTTTTTAAAAATCTACATTTTGGAAAAATGTTTGTAATTCTTTTCCTATTGAAAATTTTTGATTTCCGTAAAAACATTCTCAAAGCACTTTTTCACGTGGATTTCAACAGTGTAAGTTACATTTTTTACAACTAATATTTCAATAGTTATTAACGCAAAAATATATTTTTTGAATGGGATGCCCAATATATTGTCCTTATCCGAATAAAGCTTTAAATTACCATTCTAAAAATATAGCACTTTATATTTTGCTTAAATCTACTTCAACATATAAAGGTTTTTAATTTTTACGTGAGTTTTAAATGCACATTTTGTGAAGTAGGCTTTGGACGGAGCGGCAATATCAATTGTTTACCGATAGCAGTCAAATCGTAAAAAAATTCCCAGAAGTAACTACAAAGAAATTTACTAAATGCTATAGTACTTTAAACCATGTAGAAAATAAAACAAAACAACAATAAAACAATTTATTCCAAGTAGAGCAAACTAAAACAAAACAATTTTCTATAAGAGATGTTCGAAATGTCGATCAGTTTCATTTAGACATAGGCGGCACCTTTTCTGGACACTTCTTACTGAGTTGATTAGTTCAAGAGGAGTGAGAGCTGCAAAACTTTTTATCACTGCGACTTCTAACTCTTGCCTGGTGTTTGTGAGTAATTTAAAAAAATAGGTGTTTCAATCTTCCCCAGAGATAGAAGTCTATGGGTGTTAAATCCAGTGACCTGCCGGCCAACGGTTAGGACCTTGGTTGGCTATCCAGTTATTGTTGAAATTGGCCGATAAAAAAATTACTGGCAACTGCAGCGTTATGAGGGGGTGCCCCGTCATGTTGAAAAAATATATTTCTAAGGTCCATTAACGGCAGTTCATCAACAAGAGGTTTTATTTGCTGCTTTAAAATTTCTAAATACCTCTGAGAGGTGAGTGTTCCTTCATAAATAAATGGACCTATAACCATGCCTCTAAAACTTCCTGCCCACACATTAAATCCAAATCTGCCTTGATTTCTTTGCTTCACAACTAAATGAGGATTTTCTTGTGCCCACGTATAAGAATTGTAACGGTTAAAAATACCTGCATTGCTTACATAAGATTCGTCTGTCGAAATGCAATTTAATGAAAAAATTCGGAACATGGTTACAGTTCTCCAGAAACCATTGGCAAAAATCCATACGCTGTTGAAAATCTCCATCTCCAAGGCGATGAATTTTTCTTGTCCTAAAAGGCCTCAATTTATGCTTCTTCAAAATAAGGCTTACGTTAGTTCTTGGTAGTCCAGTGGGTTCTTTGAACTGTCGGGTTGAAGTGTTGATAGTTCCTAAAACTACTATTTCTTCTAACTCCTTATCCCTGTTTGATGCATAATTTTTGGGTCGTTTCTTTTCAAACTGGCCACTATTAACTAGGTTATGTCGCAATCAAACGAATATATCTTTGAAGGGTTGACGCCCCCTCTGAATACCGTTCGTGGTACAAATTACTTGCCGCTTCCGAATTTTCTCCGGTTTGTATGAAACACACTATCATATCCCATTTTTCATAATTTTCAAACTTCATTGCGATTTATTTGACAATTCAATAACTGATCCTGAAGTAAAATGTGACAACTACGAGTAAACAATTAAATTAAACCATGTGGCCGCTCCGTCTAAAGCCTACTTCACAAAATGTGCATTTAAAACTCGCGTAAAAACTGAAAACCTTTATATTATGAAGTATATTTAAGCAAAATATAAAGTGTGCTATATTTTTAGAATGATAATTTAAAGCTCTATTCGGATAAGGGAAAATATACAGGGTATCCCATTTAAAAAATATATTTTTGCGTTAATAACTATCAAAATATTAGTTGTAAAAAAATGTAACTTACACTGTTGAAATTCACGTAGAAAAGTGATTTGAGAATGTTTTTAGGGAAATCAAAAATTTTCAACAGGAAAAGAATTATGAACATTTTTCCAAAATGCAGATTATTGAAAAACAGCCTGTATAGCTGAAACGGTACTAGATATCGATATGCGGTTTTCAGCATTCAGCTTATCATAAAAATTAAGCATCGACATCAGAAAAAGGGGTTTACCTTTAAAAAGTGTCCAATTTGGACCACCCTGTACATAGGGATATTAACAGATTTCAAGTTTTTATTAAATTATGTCACATTTACAATAAATATTTAAATATAATTAAAATTATGAATAAATTAAGTGCAATGGAAAGATTACACCACAGTTATACAAATGCCTGTTATATCTATAATATATATAAAATGCAACGTCTCTCTGTATGTCTGTCTGTCTGTCCGTTTGTGCGCCTATCACTGAAGAACCACTTATCCGATTTACGTACTTTTTTCTTTAAACATACATATGTTCTCTGGCCAGGTTATAGGCTATATTTTATTACGATAGGTAGCATAAGGAATGAGCAGTGACGTAAAATAGAGAATGATGTCGGAAATAAGTTTGGCGCTAGCGCGTGCCTTTGCAATACACAGCCTAAACCATTAAATATGGAACAATATTATATAGCAAAGAATATCTATAATCTATAATATATATAAAATACAATGTCTCTCTGTCTATCTGTCTGTCCATTAGTGCGTTTATCACGCGGGAACCACTTATCCGATTTACCTGTCTTTTTTTAAATTCATACATATATTCTTTGGCCAGGTTATATAATAATAATAATTTAAATCTATAATATATATAAAATGCAATGGTTGTCTGTCTGTCTGTCTGTCTGTCCGTTAATGCGCTTATCCCTCGAGAACCACTTATCCGATTTACGTGATTTTTTAAATTCATACATATGTTCTCTGAGCAGGTTATAGGTATATATTTTATTACATCTATAATATATATAAAATGCAACGTATCTCTGTCTGTCTGTCTGTCCGTTAGTGCGCTTATCACTGGAGAACCACTTATCCGATTTTCGTACTTTTTTTTTTTTTAAACATACATATGTTCTCCGGCCAGGTTATAGGCTATATTTTATTACGATAGGTAGCATAAGGAATGAACAGTGACAATAATAGTAAATGAAGTCGGACAAAGTTTGCCGCTAACGCGTTCTCTTGCAATACACAGTCCAAACCATTAAATATGGAACAATATTATGTAGCAGAGAATATCTATAATATATATAAAATGCAATGTCTCTCTGTCCGTCTGTCTGTCTGTCTGTCTGTTTGTCTGTCTGTCTGTCTGTCCGTCCGTTAGTGTGCTTATTACTGGAGAACCACTTATCCGATTTACGTGCTTTTTTTTTAAACATACGTATGTTCTCTGGCCAGGTTATAGGATATATTTTATTAGGTGACATAAGGAATAAGCAGTGACGATAATAGTGAATCAAGTCGGAGACAAGTTTGCCGCTAGCGCATTCTCTTGCAATACACTCCCTAAAGTATTAAATATGGAACAATATCATGTAGCAAAGAATACAATATATATAAAATGCAACGTCTCTCTGTCTGTCCGTTAGTGCGCTTATCACTCGAGAACCACTTATCCGATTTAAGTGTTTTTATAAATTTATACATATGTTCTATATAATTCGATATAAGCCTAGATAATGGGAGCTAAGGTAAGATAATGAGAGATAAGGAGAAATAATGGGAGATAAGTTGAGATAAGCCTCGATAATGGGAGATAAGGTGAGATAATGGGAGATAAGTATAAATAATGGGTGATAAGGAGAGATAATAGGAGATAAGCAGAGATAAGTCTAGATAATGGGAGTTATGGTGAAATAATGGGAGATAAGGAGAAATAATGGGCGATAAGGAGAAATAATGGGAGATAAGTCGAGATAGGCCTAGATAATGGGAAATAAGGTGAGATAACGGGAGATAAGGAGAAATAATGGGAGATAAGGATAAATAATGGGAGATGAGCAGAGATAAGCCTAGATAATGGAAATTATGTAGAAATAATGGGAGATAAGGAGAAATATTGGGAGATAAGGAGAAATATTGGGAGATAAGGAGAAATAATGGGAGATATTTTATTACGTTGGGTAACATAAGGAATAAGCAGTGACGATAGTAGTGAATCAGGTCCACGCGAGCGGAGCCGCGGGCCCGGCTAGTTTCTAATAAAATTAGTATAGTTGAAAGTGATCAAGTTGCTGACCATTGTCCCCTAACAAGTATTTATAGTGGACCAGCACATTCTAAATGCAATTTGAACTTCAAAATACTCAATTATATTCCCGTTATTTTACACGACTTAAAACGTTATGATGTACATTTATTTATCAGAAATATTTGTCAGCGTAATGAAAAATTGAATGTAATAGCACAAAATAAAGCAAAATATATTTCACTTAAAAAATATATCAATGTAGGTACTTATTTTGATAAAAAAAAAGCTGACAACCTAAAACAGTTCTGTATACGATTTGTAGACTCATTCATCAACTCATCAACATGTTCTTTATTAAAATTTTCTGAAACTCTAAAAGATGAACAATGTCAAGAAGTATTAGATTTTTTTTCATGAAAAGGAAAAGTTTAATTTGATTTTGCAAAAAGATGTCTTTCATATAGATATATTGATAAATATACGAAGTTAAATGAAGATAAGTTAAGAAGAGTTTTATAATGAACTACGAACAAATACAAAAGAGTTGTAAACGGAGAGAATATTTAGATATTTATTTAAAATCAGATGAGTTGCATTGGTAAGATAAATTCCGAATATGTATATGCACCTGCTCTTTTTAAACTATTGGAAGAATTACCCTTTGTCTTCTAATTTCTTTATTAATATTTGTAGTAGTATTTTCAGAAAAAAAAAATATCTGCCTAAATATGAAGTACATATATAGGGATCTTAACTGATATCAAGCTTATATTAAATTCTTATGTAACATTACAATAAATATTTAAAAATAATTAAACCTATGAATAAATTAAGTGCAATGGAAAGATTACCCCACAATTATACAAATGCCTGTTACATTTCTAATAAAATTATTATAGCTGAAGTGATCAAGTTGCTGACCATTGTTCCTTAACAAGTATTTATAGTGGACCAGCACATTCTAAATGCAATTTGAACTTCAAAATACCCAATTATATTCCCGTTATTTTGCAAAATTTAAAACGTCATGATGCACATTTATTTATCAGAAATGTATGTCAGCATAATAAAAAATTGAATGTAATAGCACAAAATAAAGCAAAATATATTTCACTTAAAAAAATATATCAATATAGGTGCGTACTTTGATAAAAAAAAAGCTGACATTCTAAAACAGTTCTGTATACGATTTGTAGACTCATTTCAATTTTTAACATATTCTTTATTAAAATTTTCTGAAACTCTAAAAGATGAACAATATTAAGAAGTATTAGATTTTTTTTATGAAAAGGAAAAGTTTAATTTGATTTTGCAAAAAGATCTCTTTCATATAGATATATTGATAATTATAAGAAGTTAAATGAAGATAAGTTAAGAAGAGTTTTATAATGAACTACGAATAAATACAAAAGAGTTGTAAAGAGAGAGAATATTTAGATATTTATTTAAAATCAGATGAGTTGCATTTGGCAGATATTTTCGAAAATTTTACAAAAATCTGTTTGAATACCTACAAGCTAAATCCAGCATATGATTATACTTTGCCTGGATTAAGTTTTCATGCATGCTTTAAGTACACTGCAGCAGAATTAGAACTATTAACTGATCCTAATATGTTACATTTTTTGAATGTAGCATAAGAGAAGTCAGTACCTGCGTTAGTAGAAAATCTATTGCAAATAATAAGTTTATTGAAAATTATGGCTCAACTAAACCCAATAAATATATTTGACATTTAGACGAGACAAATTTATATGGTTATGCAATGTCTCAATATCTTCCACAAAAAGATTTTGTCGGGTTCTCATAAGAAAAAATTGACAACTTTAAAGTCACAAATATGTCAGATACGTTGGAAAAGGTCAGATTTTAGAAGTTGACTTAATATATCTAAAAACTACTAACCATCTAATTCTAAATAATGGGAAAAAAATTCGGTGCTGAAAAATTAATTGCCATAAATTCTTTCTTATTTGCTAATCTCTAAATAATAGGATCGCCAGTTTAATAAGCTAAATTTCTAATACGGTTTTTATATCTAATTTGTTCTTTTAAGTCATTGTTTATAATACTAAATTTTGAAAATAATGTACCTTTAGTAACTGATAATTGTGCTACTGTTAAATTAATATTATCTGCAATAGCTAAAACTGCAGATTCTATATCTTCAATGTTATGGTGCTTAGGAGAGGTGACTTATTTTGTTCTAGTAATGTTTTGAATCTTACCTCAATTTCTTTGTGTTTTTGAAATAAAGCCATGTTTCCTATCCGCAACGTTCTCATAATCAATAATAACAGGCAGATGATCAGAACTTAAATGGTATATAACTACTAGTTGTGATATTCTTCGTGTGTTTGTAAAGACAAAGAGGTCCAAGGTCTCTGGTTGGCCTTGCACACTAATATGAGTTGGGCAATCAGGTTTAAATTATCTATAATAATTATTCTTCTAATTGCCGATCAAGAGCGAAGAAAAATACCTTTAGTGAGCTTGACTGAAGTAAATTAAATGTAATTTTTGTTTAGATATCAATTCAATCTTTAGTAAACCAGCTATAGTGAAGGAATAAGAATTTCATAATTCATGTATTTTTAATAAATTTCTGCACAAAACTGTTTACTCTAGTAATCTTGCCTTTCCTTGCCGACATTTCGGCAAGAAAAGGCTTTTGATCTTTGTTTGTTTTTCATTTCAGAGCTTTTTATTCGCAAAATGGTTGTCCGTTTGCTTATTTTTCCCTTTTTTAGATCATCTCGCTAAAAATGTAGGGTAAAGCAGAAAATATTTATGTCGTTTAAAGTTTTAGATGATACAGTTAGTAAATAAATACGCTTTAATATATTTCTTTTTGATTTTTTTTTTAACATAAAAGATGCGACAATACAGTAAGAAGATTCTGCATAATTATTTGATTTTCAGAATAGCGACTAACCATGCCTTTGCTTCTTCTTCTTGAAGTGCCATATCCGATACGGACGTCGGCGACCCTCTCGATTTTGCCTGTGGTTGGTGCCTTTTTAAATGTTCCACAGATAAAGGGAACCTACAATTTAATGCCGGTTCCGAACGGCCAAAAAATCTAAAAATAAGGACTTTAAATCCAGCGATTGGTGTAACACTATTTTCAGTAGACTAGATTAAAGAAATAATATTTACCATCGTAATATTGAATGTAATAGTATAGAGCATAGTACCCAAAGATGCACGAGCTAACCAACAACAGTTTTTTAAAGACTTTTTACCCTATCCTACAGTAATAGAAAATTTCCTTCTTTCTGGAAACATACTCGAGTTCGACATATAAAAAAAAAAATGGCAAAAAAACCTTGCCGAACAAGTCACATTATTTTTAATAACATCCGAAGTTATGGAAAATGCTAACAATTAGCATAAACATACGCCGCATCTGTTAGATTCTGTTCAGAAGAACCTAATTAAGCAGCGAAGACCTGTTGGCGACTTGACTTCATTCTATAAACGCAATCATAGAAAGGGTTCGATGGATGTAGCCCCTTTAATGCCTCCCAGAACGCACCACGTATTTTAGAAATACACGTGGCGCTAATACATCACATCCTCATAAGCTTTTTTAAGCAGTCTTTTTTATCATCATCTTTTTGGAATGATTTGTTCAGGACTGTGTTTCCTACCGAGTACAATTTACAGCGATTGAAGACCAACCTGAATCGCTTTTTTTCGCACACGCGTCCCTCCTGTAGCGCTTTAGCAAATTTCCTGTAGCTTATGGGTGTGGATTGGCGTCCGGCGATTGTGAGGGCCACTCTAGTATCTTACTGTGGGCCCAAGCGAGCCGAATCGCGACGTGATTTTCGCCCAACAAACGTTTCTTTAACGTGCTTCGGAATTTGACATCACGAGCACGAAGATGTTGTCGAATGATCTCATGGGACACATTTAAATCTGATTTTTGTAATTTTGCCGCTCCTTGACGCAGCATCAATTTCGGATCTCGTGAAAATATAGACCCGATTCGTTTTTCGACTTTCGTAGTGACTTTGCCTACCGAGCCACATTTTGGCAAGTCGTCGACATTTTTCGTCTCGTTAAAATGATTTACTCACTTCTTCACAAACGACACCGACTTTTTAATATATTTAGCGGCTGCGGAATGTTTCATTTTAGATCCTTTTGGATGGGAACAAAGAAAGACTGTCTCGAACCGACGGGTAAACAAGTGACTCATTTTTGCATTTTACGTGAGTTCGACGAAAGTTCAGAATCTGACACTTTTACTAAACTGCGTCGTAGAATCGCATTTGCCAAGAATGAATTAACGCGGACACGTTCTTACTTAACAGACTGTGAGATCGATTCCAATTTCACAATAACATTAACGTAATTTCAACCAAAGTAATCATTATAATTTATAATTATCTATCCCTAAAAACAGATTATACAAATAAAGCGAAAAATAATATACAAATCTTTATTTAAATACTAGCCGTGCCCGCGGCTCCGCTCACGTGGACTTGATTCACTACTATCGTCACTGCTTATTCCTTATGTTACCTAACGTAATAAAATATCTGCATTATTTCCCCTTATCTCCCATTATTTCTCCTTATCTCTCATTATCTCACCTTATCTCCCATTATCTATGCTTATCTCGACTTATCTCGCAATATTTCTCCTTATCTCCCATTATTTCTCCTTATCTCCCATTATTTCACCATAACTCCCATTATCTAGACTTATCTCTGCTTATCTCCCATTATTTCTCTTTATCTCGCATTATTTATACTTATCTCCCATTATCTAGGCTTATGTCGAATTATATAGAACATATGTATCAATTTATAAAAACACGTAAATCGGATAAGTGGTTCTCCAGTGATAAGCGCACTAACGGACAGACAGACAGACAGAGAGATGTTGCATTTTATATATATTATATTCTTTGCTACATGATATTGTTCCATATTTAATGCTTTAGGCAGTGTATTGCAAGGGAACGCGCTAGCGGCAAACTTTTCTCCAACTTGATTCACTATTATCGTCACTGCTTATTCCTTATGTCATCTAACGTAATAAAACATGTCCTATAACTTGGCCAGAGAACATATGTATGTTTAAAAAAAAAGCACGTAAATCGGTTTTAAGTGATTCTCCAGTGATAAGCGCACTAACGGACAGACAGACAGACAAAGAGACATTGCATTTTATATATATATATATATATATATATATATATATATATATATATATATATATATATATATATATATATATATATTATAGATATAGATTATTATTATTATATAACCTGGACAAAGAATATATGTATGAATTTAAAAAAAAAAGACACGTAAATCGGATAAGTGGTTCTCGCGTGATAAGCGCACTAATGGACAGACAGACAGACAGAGAGACATTGCATTTTATGTATATTATAGTTTATAGATATTCTCTGCTACATAATATTGTTCCATATTTAATGGTTTAGGCTGTGTATTGCAAGGGAACGCGCTATCGGCAAACTTTTTTCCGACTTCATTCACTATTATCTATTATCACTGCTCATTCCTTATGCTACCTATCGTAATAAAATATAACCTGACCAGAGAACATATGTATGTTTTTAAAAAAAAGTACGTAATTCGGTTAAGTGGTTCTCCAATGATAAGCACACTAACGGACAGACAGACAGACGTTGCATTTTATATATATTATAGATATTTGTCTCTAACGTTCCGGGGCCTTCAAGTATTATTTATTTCAGGTTCCAGAATTTTCAGAAAATATTTGTGGTTCCCAACAGGCCTGCTTTCTCAATAGTATGTAAATATTGATCCTGTAGTTGTAACTTTTTCTGTGTACCTTGCCAGTTATTCGTTATCGATCAATTAGCGGACACTTCAAGTGGTACTATGTTAACTGTTCGTAGCCTATATATGTCAGTTAGTTTAATAGTTAGAGGTTGACATTTTCACTTCTTGGTGGTTACAATTTACAGACGGTTTCCATCTATTATCTTATAGAGAAAAAAAGAATGCGACGTGCCAAATTCTGTGGCTCCGATCCACACTATCATTGCTTCCGAATCTCCATTGGTTCAAACTTTTGAGACATGTGTTCTCAGCATATTAAACATTCATCGTGGCGGCCTGTGGCTCCGTAGCGTAGTACTTGCTTGTGGTACGGAAGGTCTCGGGTCCCAATCCCGGTAGATCGGTATGCTTATTTATTTAAGTGTATATGGCCTGCGTTGTCTAAAAGGTTCCGTGGAATACAAACATATATGTTTCGGCATTCTCAGAATATATGAAGGTTAAAATCCCTACTTAGTCGGGAAGGGGAACGATAAATAAAGAAATAATAAAAAAAAATCATCAGGTGCAGTAACATGACTTTCAGCTGATAGTGTTTTTTGTCCCAAAGGAGAAGGGAGTATTTTATTTAGTAAATCCAAACAGATGCTCCCTATACCGAAATGACATACTCTCTCGCGGAGTTACGGTAGTCGCGCTCTCCGTGTTCATTAGATTATCTAATAAAACTCCTCCCAAGAGTTTACAAGGGTTATTAGATCTATCTAGGTCTTTTTATACAAAAAGAAATGACATTATGATATAACGTAAAAGTACTGTAATAAGAGTTATATATTATATGTTAGAGAGATTTTGCAACGCTTATTTTTTACATGCCTTTGTCCTTATCGTTATCTCAAGCATGGGCAGTATTAACGCGAAAGAATTGCAAGGTTAGGTTAGTATTCATCTTCTATAAATTTAGGGGATTTTTTTCACTCATTTCGTTCTTAAGCACACCGGTTATTAGTATTTGATGAGTCAACACAAGTTTTTAAATTAAAGTTGCGTCTAGTAGGTTTCTATAACTTCCTTCCATATTTCCAAGGTAACAGGAATGTGCGTAAAATAAAATTTCAGTTGAAATTAGCACTATACACACTGTAATGCCATTGTGCCAAAGATTACAAAATCCCAACATAATCTGAACGCTAGTTAATTGTTTTCTGTGTCATTTGCAATAAAAGATTATTTCAATTTTACTGTATTTTCTTAGTGTTCTTCTAAATAGGAAAAAAATAGGTCCTACCATAACAGCAATAAGAATAACGAACTTCAAATTACCTCTCCTATAAGTTCCTAAATATGGGAAATCGTTATCCTTAAGGTCTCTTTTATTTTGTTTCAATACTGCGCAAGCTCCAAATGGTGGGCGTATGCTTCAAATAACGATAACAGCTGAGTCCTTACAGTTAATTTGTATTACTGTTATCCTTTAGGTTTCTTTTATTTTGTTTCAATACTGCGCAGTTTTCAAACGGTAAGCAGATGCTTCAAATAAACATAAAGTCAGTGGCCTAGCAAAATAAGCGCTGCAAAATCTCTCTATTGTTTTGTAGTACTAACTATACTTAACTAATTCCTTTACGATAAAAAAAAATATAAGACTGTGCTGACCTTTAAAATGAGCTCAAACATACGTTCATGACTTTTTACGGTACTTTGTACTAGTCTGGTATAATCTAGTTCGGCTCGACAAAAATATATGCGAAAAACGAAATCCAGAACTTTAATAAGAGTAAAAAATCTCGAGTTTATTAAGAAAAACTACCAACAACACTTTCTCATAAAAGGGGCTTTACTGTGAACGTGGGCCATTTATTTTGAAGCTTTTTCTGTTTTCGGGAGATAACGGTTGCAGGGACGTATTTGGATCTTAAGAATACCACACTTAGTACTCGAAAAAATATTTTTCATTCTACAGCCTATAGCTATAAACAGGCAACATAAACGTGTCAAAGAACTAATACCTTGCGCATTATTTAACGTAATATTGAAAGTTATGAAAAAGCCTATACTAGCGATGCAAGTGAATGTTATGGAAGCTGTCGATCGGTTGTGTTTAGTATATACAAGGCATTTCACCGTGTTAGGCATGATGGATTTTTGGCTAAACTTTACTCTGCTGCTATGTTCGAAAGGCCTTATTGATGACCTTTGAGTTTCCTTAGAAATCATTCATTGCAAGTCTCAATTGCAGGGCTCCATACTGCGTCCTTCCTTCTTCCTTTTTTTTAAATAACAATCTGCTTTAAAAGACCAATAATCTAATCTATGGCTATTGCGAAATGCAGTATATTTTTTTTCATTTATCTTGAATATTAACTGCATTAGCTCTCAGAGCTTATATCCTCAAACATAGGGAAATCATGCAATAAAGCCCTTGAAAAAGTTTTGTCTTGGTGACAGAAGCCAAGTGATATCTAGAGCTACAAAAACTTGACATCGTTAACGAAGAAAATGTTTTAAAACTGGTAATATAACTTTATATTATGAACTAATTGTATTTTGAGTAATTGTATCAGTATTCTTTTACCTATGGCATGGTGGATGATGAACTTCAAGACGACGAAACACAGAGCACATAGGAACTATATACAGAGGATCTTTATGGAGATAAAAGAGAACAAAACAAATAGAAGAAAATGTTTTAGAGGACCAAGAAATATTGTAAAAAAAATATATATCCATAAATACAGATAATATTCTGATAGTGGTAACTTCTGATTGAGTACTTTCTGAGGAAGTACTGATAAACTTGTTACACTTTGTCTGAAATCTACATTCACTACCCTGCACTATAAGATGTTGATGACGTACGTTAAAATAAATTCAGGAAGTTAATTAAAGAACCTCATAAAGATATCTGTATTATCAAGAACCTTTCCTGGAATCATAAAACTGAAGTTCGTGTAGATGGGACTACAATGACGAAATTAAGCATCCACCAGCTGGAAGCCCATTAGAGTTGCACCCTTTCTTCTCTCCTGTACTCTGATAAAATCTTCAAAAAAGATTTAAAAGACAATAACGAAGGAACTAAGGTCAATGTTGTTTTTCTTAATAACCACTAATGGCCGTTTATTGTTCCGCGGTAGTATTAATAAACTTAAACTCATCCTCAACTAGTGAAAATATAGGACAGAAAATAAACGAATCAAAAACCAAACTAATAATTTTTAGTTAGCAGCAATAAGATGTACTTCTCGCAATTAGTGGATGCTTAGTGGAACTAGTTGGCCAATTTAATTATCTGGCTCACATTATCAAGAAATCTTAAATTAAGGCAGATAATGGTGAAGTATTTCGTATGGTATTTAAATATGGACTAGGAAAATTAACTCCTTATACAAGTAGGAAGTATTGGACTATACTAAAAATATCATAGATTGCTCGCATAGCTTATCAAAAAATCCTTCAAAGAGCCAACTAGACCCCTAATTACCTATCACAATTACGTGTTACTTCATCATCTGTTTTGGATACTTTTAAAGGTACCGAAAAGTATCATATGCTCTAATTAATTATAAAAGGGAAAAGATACCAGTCAAGGCCTTGGAAGAAAGTAGATGTCCTAGCTGGGGAATAGTAAAGAATGGACTGGCAGTCAAGACGCGGGAGAATTTTTCAAGTTGGCGTAAGATAGCGAGATAAAAAAAAGCGAAAGGTCAGGTTATCGGATAAATTATTACAATACTAAGCTAACTAAACGACCCAAACATAAACGTATTTTTGTCTCTAATTTACTACTCACTCAAAGTGTATCGTTTGGCTAAGCAAAATATTAAACAGTTTTAAAACCACATGGGTATAATAAGAAAAAATATAAGTCACTGTCGCCGTTAGATGATTAAAGATTGTTCTTTTTAAGTCCCCCATAAAAGTTGAAACCCTTGAGATACTATATTTTGATCTGTAATTCATATATGACCTAAAAGTTGATTAAAGGTAAAAACACAGGTAAAAACACACTTACAGGATAGAAAAAAAATTTCTCAGTACCAGCAGGGAGCGAACTCACGATTGCAGAGCTTGCGCACCTACGCTTTATGAAATAGGTCACAGCACCAGTGTGTCAATTTTTATTGATCGAAGAACTATCTAATCACAACTCTGACCAGGAGCACTAGTACCATCAGTACACGAAACCAGCCCTAAAGCTAGTATTTCAATGTTTCGTCCGTTCGTGGTTCTACACTCCTGGACAAAATTAACGCAACAATATATTAAATCATACAAATCTCTATAATGAATTAATTTTAAGAATTTTTTATGAACCTTGGTTACACTAAAAGTTAGAAAAAACTTAATCGGATACTTTAAAAGTGAATTAGCTACCAAATTTCTCTATAAGATTCGAATTAAAATTATTCTTAAGACCTAATAACAAAATCGTTGAAATTATGTAATAATGAAAAAAATAAACTGGGACACTAGTAGCAAAATTAATGGTGTAACTGGGACACTAGTAGCGTGTGTTGCCTCCTCTACTTCGGATGACAGCGTTTATGCGCCTAGGCATGCTTCTAATTAAATTTTGGATAAAATCTTCAGGAATTTGCTCCCATTCTGTGATAACTGCATCTTCAAGTTCCCTCAGGTTTCTAGGTGCAGGTATATGACGTTTCACATTTTTCTTAAGGTGATCCCATACATATTCTATCGGATTCAGATCCGGGCTTTTTGGTGCATAATCGGTATATCAACTTGACTAAGATAATCGAGTACCTCCCTAGCCACGTGAGGTCCAGCGTTCTCTTGCATAAACAGGAAATTGAACCCCACAAAATGACCGAAAGGCATCATATGTTCTATTACAATATTCTCAAGATAGTAGTCAGCATTCATGGATCTCGTACGGACAGGAACTAACTCTGTGCGAGCATCAAAGCAGATGCCACCCCAGAACATAACAGAGCCACCGCCGAATGGAATCCTTGCAGAGATATTGCAAGGAGCAAACCTCTCTTCTGGTCTTCGCCATACTCGCTCACGACCATCTGGATGTTTTAGACTAACCCTAGTTTCATCTGTGAAGAAAACTTGTTTCCAATCATCCACAGACCGGTTTTCGTGATTTCGAGCAAAACGTAACCTGGCAACTCTGTTCTCTCTAGTAAGCAAGGGTGCAGTGGCTGGTCTCCTACTGTTTAATCCAGCTTCATTAAACCGTCTTCTAACTATTTTAGAAGAAATTGTGACATTGCGATCAGCTTCGAGTTCGTTTCTTATTATAGAACTAGTGACTGTCCTGTTTCTTAAAGCATATTGTCTTATCAAACGTTCATCTAGGTCGCTAGTGCATCGTTTTCGCCCTTGCCCTAGCCTTCTAGAATAAGTTCCTACTTCATTCAAGCGTCTTACCATACGACTTATTGTGGAACGATGTTAGCCTAACAAATTGGCAACATAACTCTGACAATATCCCTCGTCCAATAAAACTGAGGCTCGCACTACCTCGTGTTCAGTTAAATTCCTTGTTCGATTCATTTTTCTAATTCTTCGGGGTCAAAAATAAAACAGTCTACCACAAAAACGTATTACTTTGAAAAAGGGAACAATTTATAAGCTTACTTTTAAAGAAAATCTATCGCATTATTACAGAAAATTGTTTATCCTCTAAAAAATTCTTTAAACTGTAAATCTAAACGAATTGTTTTGATTTCTGTCATGAACAACGAAACAAAATATGCATAGCCTACTATTCAAATACTCGATAAACTTTAAAACTGACATAAGAAAAAGTTAAATTAAATTGTTGCGTTAATTTTGTCCAGGAGTTTATATAAGTCAGAGAATATGAAAATAGTTATATAGTGGCTCCAATACTGATTTAATCTATTATTAAGGATAGTCTGATCTGAAACCAGCAGGCAGTGGCACACTGGTGCTGTGATTTAGTTGATAAAATGCATCGGCGTAAATTCTGAAATTGTGGGTTAAATCTCCACCGGAATAATCACTGGATATAATATCCTGTTTGTTTATTGCTTTCGTTTTTTTAATTGTTTTTTTTTTTTCAATAATAGAAAAAAATATGGTCAAGTTCAAGGGTTATGACAGGCACTATATAGGAGAAAATAAAAGTCAGTTTTTGGCATTCTGCTTAATTTTAATCCATAATCTGTTAAAATAGATAGTCTTTAAAATCCTTCAATGTAGCCAGTGATTGTGGGACGTTCCGAAGAATTATTCAAGACTATATTTGTCTTGTCACTGAATTTCAATGAAAAAATTGTGCCTTAATATTTAAAGTACAACCCTGTTACTTTGCCCCAAAGTCGATATTGTACAGAACATCTGGAAAATAGTATGTGTCTTTGCCTATTAGGTCCTCTGAGAGTATATATATTAAGTTTTATCGCTATCAGTGTTTAAGAAAAATTGGTTATGTTTTAGATTTATTCCCCGCATTAGTTTCCTTTAGTGGTATTTAGAGATATAGAGAGGTCGGCAAAATTTTGCCCAAAACGTTACTTTTTGTGTTATCTTACTAGAGCATATCGTTGCGGTTGGGAGATATTGTCTCAGAGAATACAGTTCCGTTAGTTTTTAAAGTAATGTAGGAATTTGTTCTTGTTTTTAGTTGCAATAGTGAATAAATTTGAATTTATTTAATAAGACAGGTTACACGCTAGTCTATAAGTATGTGGTATAAATAAGCTAGTTTTAAATGTTAGATTTAGTCAATCATTGCTCGTGATAGTGATGGGGTAATGGTGATACCTATTGCGTAGTTCATGATTGACTTGGTATTTTTTTTAAACAAGTAGTTCTAAAATAAGTACTGAAATCGATTTGTTCATCATAAATACGAAAAATCCTGTTATAATGCTCCAGAACAACTGTTAATTCTCTACAAAGCTCAAATTCGACCAACTATGGAATACTGCTCCCATGTTTGGGGCTGCATTTGTTGGATTCTGTCCAGAGAAAAGCTGTTCGTCTGATTGAAGACCTGGAACTGACCGGCGGCCTTGATTCGCTGGAACATCGAAGGCGACTTGAGTCTGTTCTACAAGTATTTTCATGGAAAGTATTCGAAGGATGTAGCCCGCTTAATTCCTCCCAGAGCGGTACATGTTAAAAATACACGTCGCGCTAATACTTCACATCCGTATGAGGTTCAGCTTGTTACTCCGCGTACAACGCTTTTCAAGTCTTATATATGGAGAACATCCTCTCTTTGGAATAATTTGCCCAGCGCCGTGTTTCCCACCGAGTACAATTTACAGCGATTCAAGAACAACGTGACTTGCTTTTTCAGCACATGTGCTGCTCCTGGAGCGTTTTAGGGACTTCCCTGCAGCCCGTGTGATGATTGGAAAAATAAAGATAATTTATCGCCCCCGCTCTTTTTACCCCTTCTCTTCTAGCGACATTGCCCAAAAACTATATGTTCCAAGTGTATTAAATTTAAAAACGAGGACGTCTCATTTCGTTGGGAATTATCATCAGCAGACTGATAGACTGGCGGAAATGGGGCACTATGTTGTTCATGATCTAGGGGCTTTGAATCGTGAATAATTGTAAAAATATCTGACTGTGATTTTTTACGAATACAATACTTCCCTTTAGCAAGGGAAGCACCAACCTAGAAAGTTGCAATATAGAGATAATAGTTAGCGTATTTTCAACAGCAAACATTATACTGAACCAATCGGTTTGCTAGCTTTTGTACAAAGAATATAATGCACCAATTTAACAAAAAAAGACCGGCCAAGTGCAAGTCGGACTAGGGCAGTTAGTGTTTCGTATGTTGATTGCTTTTAAAATAAAATTTTTTGTTAGAGAGGTATAAAATGATCAATGACATCACAAAACACACCTCAAATGAGTTATTAACACATTTTTTTCTGATCCTTACTAAAAAACTGATGACCCTGAATTTGTGGTGTGTAAAATGTTTTTTTTATATAGCAGATAAATTATTACAGGTAATATATTCGTGATAATTTCCGTTCAATCTACCCTGTGGAGAATATTCCAGAATTTTTTCAAAATGTTTTGATCAGTACTTTTCGAGATAAGGAGGGGACAGCGATTTTTCTCAATTTTTTAAAAATAATACAAAAAAAAGTGTGCATAAGTATTACATTATATACAGTCAGTCCAAAAAGTCTCCATACACCACCTGCTTTCTATACTATTTTTCTGTTATGTTTAACTAATTAATTGGTACTATGAGAAAAAATGTTTAAATTAATATTTGAAACTTAACCAACGAGGATTAGTATTAAAAACAACTACGGAACATTTTATTTAGAAGTTACATCATTGCTATAGAAATGTAAACAAAATGAATGTCAAAAAATCTCCATACACTTAAGAACTGCACTGAAAAAAAAACACATTATAATTAGTCGCCTGATATCAAGCTATCTATTGCTCGTTAAACTGAAAACAAATAAATAATTTTCGGCCATATTTTATAATCTGTCACTTGTTTGTAATTTTGCAGTGGGTTTTCAAAGTAGTATTAAAAATGAGCGAGAGAAATTGTGAAATTCCATTTCAAGTTCGAAAGATCATAACTGATTTGTAGAAAGACGGAAAATTGTGTAGAAAAATAGGAAAAATTTTTAAAAAAAGCCGCATGCTACTGTTCAGTACATTGTAAACCAGTATAAATCAACGGGTTCCTATAAAATTCGACCACGCTCCGGTGAACTGACTTCACGTGAAGAGGTCAGTATTGTTATACAAATAATAATAGATCCCAAGAAAAGTGGAAAAAAGTGCACCAAAATTAAAAAATAAGTAAGGGAATTATTTTCGAAAAATGTTTGTTCATAAATAGTTAGAAATTGTTTATACAGGGCAGGCTATAAGGGTTGTGCAGCCAGGAAGAAGCCCTTTAATTTCGGAAGCTAATCGCAAAAAGCGGTTAGCTTTTGCTAGGGAATACGTTACTAAACCTCCTGAATTTTGAGAATCCGTAATCTTTAGTGATAAAACTAAAATTAACCTTTTTGAGTCTGATGGCAGAACTAAAATTTGAAGAGAGAAGAATACCGTATTCAATATTAAAAACATTTGTTCCACGGTGAGACAAAGGGGTGGCAGTGTTCTGCTTTGGGGATGCATATCCACTGGGGGTTGGAAATTTGCATTTTATGGATCAGCATGTTTATTTAAACATTTTGAGAGACAATTTAAGAGAAAGTGTCCAAAAATTCGCCCTCGAAAAAAGATACATTTTCCAACAGGACTGTGATCCGAAACATACTGCAAACTTGGAGCGAGATGGATGATCCATAATGTGCAGCAGCAGCTTCATACACCTCCACAATTACCCTATGTTAACTCCATCGAGCATTTATGGGAGGAACTTAAACGGCGCGTTCGCAAACATAATGTTTCAAATAGAGAAGAATTAAAAAATAGAATATTAAACGAAGTTGTTATTTTCCGTTAAACTCCGTCAAACTATTACTGGTAATTGTTAAGTGTATGGAGACTTTTTTGACATTAATTTTGTTTACATTCTTATAACAATGATGTAACTTCTAAATAAAATGTTCCGTAGTTGTTTTTAATACTAATCCTCGTTGGTTAAGTTTCAAATATTACTTTAAAACATGTTTTCTCATAGTTCCAATTAATTAGTTAAACATAACAGAAAAATAGTAAGCAAAGCAGGTGATGTATGGAGACTTTTCGGACTGACTGTATATTTTTGAACTCCTGTTTTTACAAGTTTTTATTTGACATCCAACTCGATGATCTGGTAAAATTTTTTCTTTCACTTTCAATTTCACCCCCCTAGCCCCTTGAGTCAAAATTTAACTTACACGGCTCTGGTGAGGCCATCAATTCCTATATTAGTGCGAAATTTCAACTTTCTATGTGTGATATACGGACAGACAGCGAAGAGATCTTATAAGAGTTCTGTACGGAATACTAAAAACAAACTTTTGCATTAATTTGGCTAAAGAATATTTGAAAAATTCCTTTTCTTTACAGTCGACAGGTACACTTTGTTGCTCTAACATTTTAAAAAATTAATTTTAAAATACGCGTATCACCGTTAGCAAAATTTAAAAAAAGTAATAATATTATGTTTAATGGACTTTCCTCGCTTCATCTCAGCTTACAATTTTGCATATTTCATATTTTTAAAATTTTATTAAAAATGATATAACGCCGCCAGGCATTAATACCTGAGCGATACATTTTAATTGAAAAAAAAAAAAAAAATAGAAAAGCACATTCGGTGTTTCACTCTGTTACAGAGATGATTAAATAAAATGAGATATTCTGATGTTTGCTTTAGTTTCATTATTATTATCTTATGGTCTTTAGTAATTTTTGTAAAAGTTTACCGAAATCATCAGCCTAATACTAGTTGATAATTGCAAAAAGATTAAATGTCTCCATACATTGATGCTATTTGATACCATTATAGAAACTCTTTGAAACTCTCGTATTACAATCTGTTAAGTAAGAACGTGTCCGCGATAATTCATTTTTGGTAGATGCGATTCTAGCTACTTAACAAAAAATCGGTAGAGGGAACCTTTGTCTACGACGCATTTCAGTAAAAGTATCAGTTAATTCATCGTTTCGTCGGAATCACATAAAGTCGAAAAAGAGTCACTTGTTTGCGCATCGGTTCGGGGCAGCCTTTCTCTATTCCCATCCAAAAGTTGGTATCGTTTGTGAAGATGTGGGTAAATCGTTTTAACAAGGTAAAAAATGTCAACGATTTGCCAAAACGTAGCTCGGTAGGCAAAGTCACTCCGAAAGTCAAAAAAACGAATCGTGTCTTTGTTTTCACAGGACATGAAATTGACGATGCGTCAAGGAGGGGCAAAATTAAGAAAATCGGGTTTGAATGTGTCCCATGAGACCATTCGACAACATCTTCATGCTCATAATGTTAAATTCCGAAGCACGTTGAAGAAACCTTTGCTAGACGAAAATCACGTCGCAACGCGGCTCACTTAGGCCCACGATAAGTGTGGCCCTCACAATCGCCGGACGCCATCCCTATTGAAAATGTTTGGTCCCTTGTAAAGAGAAAGCTCAGAGGAAAGACACTGAGAACTTTGACTCAGTTGTCTCACGAGATTCGAAAAATTTAGAGATGCCTCGAAGATCTTAGGCGATTACTGATGCAGGAGGCGACTGGACAACTTACTAATTGTGCCGTTGTTAGCACACCAAAGAATATATTGATGGAAAGAAATTTTCTCGAAAAACATTTTTTCAAGAATACAAGCGATCACGTTCTTACTTGACAGACTGTATGTGGATCAAGCGATTCACGTTGGTTTTGAGCAGCTGTAAATTGTACTCGGAGAGGAACACAGTCCTGTGCAGATTATTCCAAAAGGATGATGTTCTCCATGTAAAAGACTACTAGAAAAGGGTTGTACGAGGAGTGACAAGCTGAACCTGATACGGATGTAATATATTAGCGCGACGTGTATCCTAGCATGCACCGCTCTGGGAAGAATTAAGCGAGCTTCATCCATCAAAAATTTCCCACGGCAATACTTGTAAAATAGACTCAACTCTCTTTTCTTGTGAAGAGAATCCAATAAACGCAGTATATGTTTGGGAGCAAGGCTTCATACATGGGAGCAGTATTCCATCGTTGGTCGAATTTGAGCTTTCTACAGAATTAATAGTTATTGTGGAGTGTAAAGCTTTATAGTTTGAAATAATATTCTCAGTTTTTGAAAAGCTCTCTTTGCTATGCGTGAAATATGTTCATGAGAAGACATATTTGCTCCCACGTTAACGCCCAGCAAGTAATCAGTATCCTGGTATTACATTCTCGGGTTCAGCAACGTTAACTTTTTTAGAAAAAATGCCGCCTGGGTTTTTGTAACCTTAAATTCTATTTGGTTACTCTCAGCCCAAGATAAAATTTTTATCAGATCTTTGTTAAGTTGAACGACTTTCTGCTGTCTGCGGATATTTGCATGAGTAGCCAATGTTCGAGCGTTCAAAGTGAATGAAGAAATATGCGTACTCTCGTCTTTAAAGCTGTAGCTTGGATTCCCGGTCTTTATGAGCAGACTGTTAACATAAATGAGAAAGAGAATATGATACAGTATGGAATCTTGAGGCACATCGAGTTAATAATGAAGGTATTGGAAAGAAATCCATCGAGTGACACTCCTACAGAACGCGCTCGCGTCATAAAAAAACCTTTCAGACATAAGAGCGCAGCTAAGGCAACAATCTGTCATGACAAACATGATCGAATGCCTTGGATATATCAAGTGTAATCGTTCGAGATTCTCCAGAATGCTCAATTGCGCTGGTTCTAAACAGGTATTACATAACTTAGAAGATATCTTGTTGATCTTTGCTGACGAAAGCCATATTGATAGTCGTTAATTATATTAAATCCTAAATCCAGTAGGTTAAGTAAGTGTGATAGTGTGGGCGCGAAATTAGTGAGTTGGATGCCTTGATGGCGCGTTGGACGGTTTTCTGGATTTATTTAAAAAGTTTTTCGAAGATTGGCCGCTTGACAAGCAAGTTTGATCATGTAGGACGTTAGCCTTCAAACTAACCAACTTGTAATTCTCGCTATGTCATGTTTTTTTTTTTTATTTTTGGCGAAACAAGTAAGAGCAATAATAAGTAAGTACCTTCGTCCGTCTTTTAATAAATTAATGTGGCAATAATGCGCTCTTTTAAATAACCACTCTTTAATCCACTTTAACCTGATTTCCTTTTAACCTTCTTCTCTTTCAGTAACAGTCCATACAAATATGAGAAGTGCTTTATTTCCATCATAGAAATACAATAAAAACAACAAATAATAATACCACAATAAATCACAATGTTCGACGTAGTCCACACTTCACTGGTAACCGGAGTATACTGCTGAGAAGTTTGTCCGCCTGTCCATTTTATTTGAACGAGTGGGCTCGACTTGTACTGTCAAACTTATTTGACCAACTTGCATGACAAACTGGTTGAATAAACTAACTTGATCGTGTGTGAATTTGAATATTAAAAGCAGTGCAGCTAGTCGGTAGTAGACCTTACGTCTTCTTGCTTATTTTTGTATCCGATGTACTGTAGCTCATTTCCAGCAGAATAGAAATTGTACCTTACTATAGGATAGGTTGAAAAGTCTACAGAAAGCTGGTGTTAGTTCGCAAAAGCATTTTCTGAGAATTATGGAAGGTATTCTATCAGCGCGACAAACTTTTTTAAAATAGGCTTTACGATAAGCCGTCTGTAGACACTATCGGGAAACCTTGACTATATTCTGAAAATCGAGAGTAGAATATAAAGCAAAGAGTTCACCCAACAAGTTGGCTTTTTTAACAGGCGTTGTTGCAATAGTATTTTTCTGGCCATGCGAGCGGTGGTATAGTGGATTTAGTAAAACTTTGACTTTACCGACTGACCAAAAGGGCCTGAAATTGTTGGGGCAGACAAGAAGTGTTTAATTCTTTGATTGTGTGCCACCTTGGTTTCGTCGTTCATTTTTTTTGCCTCTGTTCCGGGTACGAACAAAGATTTTATGATTTATAACGTTATGATCTTCCAGTCATTGTCGGTAGGCAAGAAGTTTAGAAACAACGGCTTTTTTACATTTTCGGTCTAACCAAGGCTTGCGTTGGAAGGGTATTTCTTCGAAAAAGGGATAAAAGCTTCCATATCAACCAAAATGACATTGGAAACTTCCTTAGCGCAGTCAGATGGGTTGTCGGATCTAAAATAAACGTCTTACCACGAGAAAGTTCGGAAAGATTCCATGAGTTCTTCCCATTTAGTAGATCTATAGTGCCAAATCTTGCGCGGTTTAGGCATCTCTCTGCCATTGAGCGGTAGGTATTTTTGAGGCGCAAACAAAATATCTTTTCTTGGATGGAATATAACAACTTCCGAACCACTGCACTAAGAATCGTAGTGTTGACGGTACTTATGTGGAAAAATAATTTTTTAAGCCCTGTTTGTTTCCGTTTTTAGCCGAGTAGATAAAGGAAGAAATTATCCGTACTAGGGCAAACCAATATTAGGACATTCACTCACTTATGCCCATTATCGTGTCGCCCCACTTTCTGTATCAGATTTGGAATTGATAACTAATTTTATTCGACCGTTATCGCTAACAGACGAAGAGACCGGAGAGTCTTACAGACTGTCAATTAAGAACGCGACCGTTTGTATTTTTGAAAAAATGTGTTTTGAGAACATTTTTTGCCATCAATGTATTCTTTGGTGTGCTAACAAAGACGCAATTACCTCAGTAAGTTGTCCCATCGCCTCCTGCATTAATAATTGCCTCGCATCTTCAAGGCATGTTGTCGACGAGACTTTCTGCATACTCTGCAAATTTTTCGAATCTCGCGACACAACGTCCTCAGAGTCTTTCCTCTGAGCTTTCTCTTTACAACATTGAAAGTGTTGGCGTCCGGCGATTGTGAGGGCCACTCTAGTATCTCACCGTGGCACAGTGGGGAAAAAAAAAAAAAAACGAAAAACGAAAAATCGTGTTTCAAAATTGTCTAGAGCCTTCAATTTTGGTTCGATTTGGACGATTTTTTTTAAAATTGAAGCTTATTAAATTTCGAACAAAGTTGTCGGAGCCGATTTTGCAATTAAACTTTTGTTTCAAAATGGCGGACGTCTTCAAAATGGCGGTTTCTGATTATATAGCGACGACACAGAAAACGCTTACAGTTTCAAACCAAGTTGTGCTAAAATGCGTGTATGTATGTTTTTTTATGTCGCAGATAATATATCTAATATCACAGTTACAAGATTAATAATAATGAACCCAAAATGGCTGCCATGACAATAAAAGTATTATAAATATGAATAAACGTACCATTATTATTTTATATCCATAACATTTGCATAAATAATTTCTTTAAGGTTGTTAATTATAAATATGTTTCAACAATTGACTTAAAATGACAAATCAAGTATGGCGGATGCCAAAATTGAATCGAGCAAGAAAGTTTCTCTGTGGCATTTAGACTGTGGCAGTCAGATCATTCAAGTTATTCAAGTTTAGTTGCGGGATCTAAATTTTCATGCAGTTATTGCTAGAATATTGCTGCTGTAAATTTTAAGTATCGTAGACAATTTTCTAGCAGATACAAAAAACAGCGATACACGCAGAAAAGGACAGCTCACACAGCTCGAAAATGGCTACAACAGCTAAAACGTTTTGTTAAAATAGGGACAGCTAAATATTTTATGTAAGAGTAAGTTAAGGTTAGACATATTTATTTTCTTATTTTTCTAGTCTATTCCTATAATTCAGTAGTTCTGTATATGTACTAAAAGGTTTTCTCGTTAATAAAGATTATTATTACTCTTACAAAATACACGCAGAGAAATGCTAAAATAGGGACAGTTAAATATTTTGCTGCATTAGCCACTGCTTAGCAACAGCAGCCACTTTTTTGCTACAACAGCATACAATGTGGCTAGTGCAGCAAAATATTTAGCTGTCCCTATTTTAACAAAACGTTTTAGCTGTTGTAGCCATTTTCTAGCTGTGTGAGCTGTCCTTTTCTGCGTGTATCGCTGTTTTTTGTATCTGCTAGAAAATTGTCTACGATACTTAAAATTTACAGTAGCAATATTCTAGCAATAACTACATGAAAATTTAAATCCCGCAACTAAACTTGAATAACTTGAATGATCTGATTGCCACAGTCTAAATGCCACAGAGAAACTTTCTTGCTCGATTCAATTTTGGCATCCGCCATATTTGATTTGTCATTTTAAGTCAATTGTTGAAACATATTTATAATTAACAACCTTAAAGAAATTATTTATGCAAATGTTATGGATATAAAATAATAATGGTATGTTTATTCATATTTATAATACTTTTATTGTTCATGGCAGCCATTTTGGGTTCATTATTATTAATCTTGTAACTGTGATATTAGATATATTATCTGCGACATAAAAAAAATATACATACACGCATTTTAGCACAACTTTGTTTGAAACTGTAAGCGTTTTTCTGTGTCTCAGTCGCTATATAATCAGAAACCAACGTCCGCCATTTTGAAACAAAAGTTTAATTGAAAAATCGGCTCCGACAACTTTGTTCGGAATTTAATAAACTTCAATTTAAAAAAAAAATCGTCCAAATCGAACCAAAATTGAAGGCTCTAGACAATTTTGAAACACGATTTTTCGTTTTTCCCCCACTGTGCGTGGGTCCAAGCAAACCGCTTCGTGACGTGATTTTCACCCAGCAAAGGTATTCTTCAACGTGCTTTGGAATTTGACATCATGAGCACGAAGATGTTCTCGAATGGTCTCATGGGACACGTTCAAACACGATTGTCTTAATTTTGCCGCTCCTTGATGCAGCGTCAATTTTGGGTACCGTAAAAACAAAGACACGATTCGTTTTTCGACTTTCAGAGTGACTTTGCCTACCGAGTCACGTTTTGGAAAGTCGTTGACATTTTTTGTCTTGTTAAAACGTTTTACCCACTTCTTCACAAACGGCACCCACTTTTATACGTGTCATTTTGGGTCCCTTTGAATGGGAACAAAGAAAGACTGCCTCGAACCGACGAGCAAACAAGTAACTCATTTTGGATTTATACGTGATTTTGATGAAAGTTATTACTTTTACTAAAATGCGTCGTAGACAAAGGTTTCCTGTACCGATTTTTTGTTGAATCGCTAGAATCACATCTACCAAAAATGAATTATCGCCGACACGTTCTTACTTGACCGACTGTACCTGCCAGTGAAACTTATTTCTCGAGATCTAAGGACCCTGACACCTGAAAAATGTAATAATGTCGGAGAGTGGTTTTGTAACGAATGTAATACTTTCCGAGAGAAGTAATATAAATTACACTCCTAATGGCAATTTAAAAGCACATTTGTGAAATATTCACACATACTTTTATACTGCATTTTTAATATTCACTGCAAATTTTAAAAAGCTAAATTTAAACTGTCACAGAAGAAAACAGAAAAGGGCACCAGCTGCGCTATTAAGTTTAAATTTGTTAGTTTGTGTAAGGAGCATTTTCTCTGGTCGTAAAAAGTCAAATTTTATTATATGACAACGTTTCCCCTCTTTTATATTTTAAAGGTAAATTTCTATGTATCTCTCAGGCTTGCAACTAAGTTGTGTTAATGCCACACTAACAAAAGCAAGCATAATTTATACAGAGTAGTTTGGAAGTTTTTTTTGCACTATGCCAGGAGTATAAGAAAGTAATATAAATCTACCCAGATATCTAAGGAAAATAATAAACTTATTTTAATGAAATATCAGCTATATGAGGGGTGGATTGAAAAGTTTACAGCTTGACTAACAAAGAGTAAGATTTCAGTTAAAATTGAATACTTATTTAATAGATAGCAGTGAAAGCAATACAAAGGGCTACGCCTGAAACCAGCTAAGCGCTATTTCGTTCGCGTAGTTAGTATTTGGCAGCTATTACTAATGCATAAATTGGTATATCGTGTTAAGCTCAAATTCCTCCACTGAAAGGAAACGCTGTACCGAAAAATCCAAGCTTAATTAAATCCAGTGAATCGAAATTCTACTCATTTTTTTTAACTAAGAAAATGTGGGCTGCTGAGTTCAAACGTGAGGGAAAGAGCATTTTTGACAAGGATCATTTGGATGACCAAATCCGCAACGACGGAGGAGGTGGTTAATTACGTTCAGCAAATCGTATTGGAATATCGATGGTTTTTTTTTTTTTTTTTTTTTTTTTTTTTTTAGACTTTTTAACCTATCCTACAGAAAGGGAATATTTCCGTCCTGCTGGAAATGTGCCACGGTTCAGCCGATACCTAAAAAAGGTAAGAAGACCTTGCCAAATAACTACCGACCAGTTGCACTGCTTTCAATAATATCGAAAGTCATGGAAAAGGTTATCAATGAGCATCTTCTAAAATATCTTGAACGATTCAATATTATTAGCGATCACCAATATGGTTTTCGTAAACATAGATCAACAGGAGATCTTCTGACTTATGTAACACATGTTTGGAACAACGCAATTGAACACTTTGGAGAATCTCGAGCGGTTGCTCTTGACATATCCAAGGCATTCGACCATGTTTGGCACGATGGACTGTTGGCTAAGTTGCGCTCTTATGGTATGTCTGAAAGGTTCTGTTTGTGGCTCTCATGTTTCCTCAGAGAGCGTTCTTTACGAGTGGCGGTCGACGGATTTCTTTCTAACACCTCACTATCAACGCCGGTGTGCCCCAGGGCTCCATATTGTCTCCTACTCTCTTTCTCATTTACATTAACGATCTGCTGGAAAAGACCGGGAATCCAATCTATAGCTTTGCAGATGACAGTACGCTTGTCTCTTCATTCACCTTGAACGCTCGGACATCGGCTGCTCAGGCGAATATCCGCAGGCAGCAGGAGGTCGTTCAACTTAACAAAGACCTGGAAGAAATTCTATCTTGGGGTGACAGTAACCAAGTGGAATTTAACGCTACAAAAACCCAAGCGGCAGTTTTTTCTAAAAAGTTAACGTTGCTGAACCCGACATAGTTATGTCGGGGCACTCCATTCCCCTAGCATCGTCGCTCAATTTGTTGGGCGTTAGTTTGGGAGCAAATATGTCTTGGCATGAACATGTTGCAGGCATAGCAAGGAGAGCTTCTCAAAAATTGGGAATATTATTTAGAACCAGAAGGCTTTACACCCCACAGCAACTGTTAATTCTTTACAAAGCCCAAATTCGACCAACTATGGAATACTGCTCCCACGTTTGGGGCTCCGCTCCCAAACATACACTGCATTTGTTGGATTCTGTTCAGAGAAGAGCGGTCCGTCTGATTGGGGACCCGGAATTGACCGGCGGCCTTGATTCGCTGGAACATCGAAGAACGGTTGGCGACTTGAGTCTGTTCTACAAGTATTTTCATGGAAAGTGTTCGAAGGATGTAGCCCGCCTAATTCCTCCCAAAGCGGTGCATGTTAGAAATACAAGTCGCGCTGGTGCTTCGCATCCGTATGAGGTTCAGCTTGTTACTCCGCGTACGACGCTTTTCAAGCAATCTTTTATATGGAGAACGTCATCCCTTTGGAATAATTTGCCCAGCGCTGTGTTTCCCACCGAGTACAATTTACAGCGATTCAAGAACAACGTGAATCGCTTTTTCCGCACTCGTGCCGCTCCTGGAGCGCTTTAGGGACTTCCCTGCAGCACGTGTGCTAGACCAATAAAAAAAAAGATGGTTAACTTGAGGTGCTTTTCAACTGTAACACTTTTAGGTACAAAATGTTCCAAAAATAAACACGCTCTTTCTGAATTGTGTTCCTTGCGTGAGAATAATATAATATGTTTCGTTGAATATATGACCAAAAAGCTTCATTATCATATCTGAGCCTTAATTTTCTGTTTTAATTTATTGATTTCTTTAATATTTGGGGCAGTTAGCAAAAAAAGAAATAATTAGTGGCATAACATACGAAGACTGTTGTTTTATTGTACTAAACTAGCAGGATGCAAGAAATAATAGATCGCCTTCTGGTGCGACCACTGTTGAGTTTTATTAGCTAGATCAAGATAAGGAAACTTCTAATGATGTGTCGGACCATCCCTAAGTGTACTCATGATACCAATGGGTGAAGCATTTTGAACTATTGCAGTACAGATGTGTTCCTCGGCATATTTTTTGTTTTATAATATAAATCTTTCATTTTGTTCATGTAAATTTTTTGAAATTTTAAATATAAAATTTTGAATACTAAAAAATTGTGAAAAAAACCCCATTACCGGCACTCTTGTGACGCTTGTTTCATGAATGTTTACATATTGTTCATCGTTCCAGCAACATCATCTTTATTTAAAAAAATATTTTCCTAAAACAGCTAAATATTTAATTTAAAAAGGAAGAAACCGGTGGAAAGTCAGAACACTGTCCCAAGATATATTTTCTTATAGGTACCGTTGTAAATATTTTTCCTAAAAGGTTAAACCTTGAACAAAATGTCGGGATAATTCGGTTCATTAAGATTACGACAGTCAATATTTCAAAAAAATGCATGCAGAAAACTATTGGCAACCTATCGGATAACAAGCAGAGTATGGCGCATCTATTGTGGATTGTAAATTAGAACAGTTAGCGCTCCTGAATTAGAAGAAAAACAAGTGACACGAGAAGGTTTTACTTATTAGGACAATCATTTTGTAGTACAGTTTAATGTATAAAAATATAATAATTATTCCACTCTGTGAAGAAAGTTAGCTTTCGATGGTTACCGTATGTAATTTTTGTTAGTTAAAACACTGAACTTTAAATATACTGTGTTTCTTGACCATTAGTTGCTTTCTTAACTTTTAAAGTTAAATTCATTTAATCTGTATTAACATAAAATAACAAACTGTAAGTTTTAACCATGCAACATTGCAATCCAGATTAATTTTAAAATCAGATTCAATTGTTTTTGGTGCATCTACCATAATCACTTGCTTACATGGTTTTTCAGGTTAATTTTCTCATTTGTTATATTATATATATATATATATATATATATATATATATATATATATATATATATATATATACATATATATATATGTATATATATATATATATATATATATATATTTATTTATATATATATATATATATATATATTTTATTGGTCTAGCACACGTGCTGCAGGGAAGTCCCTAAAGCGCTCCAGGAGCGGCACGAGTGCGGAAAAAACGATTCACGTTGTTCTTGAATCGCTGTAAATTGTACTCGGTGGGAAACACAGCGCTGGGCAAATTATTCCAAAGGGATGACGTTCTCCATATAAAAGATTGCTTGAAAAGCGTTGTACGCGGAGTAACAAGCTGAACCTCATAATATATATATATATATATATATATATATATATATATATATATATATATATATATATATATATATATATATATGTATATATATATACATATATATATATATATATATATATATATATATATATATATATATATATATATATATATATATATGTATATATATATACATATATATATATATATATATATATATATATATATATATATATATAGGGTGTTATGGAATTCACTATATAGATTGGAACTTACCTACTTGTAGCAAGACCGATTGGGGAAAATTCACCTTCAATAGCGGATCTCGATAACAAAGGAAAAAATCGACCCCAAAGAAAAAATGACATGAATATTTTTTTCGGATGCCACTGATAAACCCTAAACTTCACAATATCACCGAGCGTTAACCGGTACGTAAGGTCTACAGTGTTGTTCACATTTGAATAGGCTTTTCTTAAACAAATTTAATAAAAGAATAATATAAAAATAAGTACTTCGTGGCACCAACAAATTAATTACATAAATTTTATATTTCAATATTTTAATTATCATAAGTAAAAGTTTTAACACATGTGATTCAGAGAAACTCTATTTGCCCCATCGTAACAATGTACGGTTTACTTTATTCTATAGCCAACAAAGGATCTCTTGTCTGCCGACAACAAATCCTTTGGAGGATTTCTTAGCGGCATCGGCGGATTTTCGGCAGCTTAGTGGCTCTTTGCTTGGCGGTAGTCAGGCCACAACGCCCTCTATTAAAATGTCAAATTCACGTTTAGTTTATTTATTTACAGTGAATCTTTACAAATTTTGCAATATGCCGCGGGTCTTTAAAGATAGACTAATATAGTGTTGGTAATTAAGAAATTTGTAGGAAGTGTCGAATATATCAGCGAATTTTAAACACGTTACGCACAACTTAGGGTATTTTAGATGGAAATCGAGTACATTTAAGGTACATAAAAATAATAAGCAAATACATTTTTAAACCTACTTTGTTTTTTCAGTTTAACACTAAAAAAATGTTACATTTCTTACAAGAAAATCGTTTACCATTTCGGTATTAATTCTGGAAAAGTTAATTTTGCCCAAACGGCTATTAACATAAAAGTCAAAATCAGATCTTAAGGGGCAATGATTCAGTTGTTTGTGCGTTACCAAGGAATTATTTCTTTTTAAATAATAAAAAAAAATTGTGTTTTGTCGAAGAAAATCGTAAGTTTGGTAACATAGTCCTGTGTCTGAGCTAGTTCGTACAAGATCTTTCAGATGTGGGTTGATTTTTTTTTTAATAATTTGGTAAAAAAGCAGTTTTGCCTCTTTCTTTAATTTTTCAAATTTGAAAAAAAAAAAAATATTGGATGTGCTTCTACATGACCCCACAAGTCAACTATATATGTAGTAAGTTTTACACATCCTATATATGTACATACATACATACAATTATATATATATATATATATATATATATATATATATATATATATATATATAAAGTGTTCATAGGTAGTAGTTGTTTGCAGAAATGCAAAAATAACGTCCGTGGCAGCACTACTGCATTGTCTAAAAGGTGCCGTGAAATACAAAATGTATGTTTCGGCACTTGGACAACGTTGACGTGTATTACGACAACCTCGCCGATTTCCTTGGGATATGAGGCGAGGAAGTGATATACATATATATATATATATATATATATATATATATATATATATATATATATATATATATATATATATATATCCCCCTACTAAGGCGGGGAGGTGATATATACATACATATTTATATATATATATATATATATATATATATATATATATATATATATATATATATATATATATATTACAATAGATGTTTTCACGGATGTTGGAATGTGATGATTCAATCCATTCGATACGACATTTCGCCAAAATCTCATTTGGTGCTCTTGCTGCTGCTGCTACTGTGATAGCAGCAGCAAGAGCACACGAAAATGCCAAATGAGATTTTGGCGAAACGTCGTGCGAATTCATTGTTAGACGAAAGGATTGAAACCCGGAATTTTAATATATCATATATATATATATACATATATATATATATATATATATACATATATATATATATATATATATATATATATATATATATATATATATATATATATATATATATATATATATATCTATATTTATATATATATATATATATATATATATATATATATATATATATATATATACACCTGTAATCGCTTATAAAATGAAATGCCTATTTTTGGAAACAAAAATGAACTTTTTCAGGACGTGTAAACAATTATTATCAGTAAAAATTGCCTCTGGCTACCTACGAATATTTTATCCAATTAATTCGCGAACAAACAACTCTTCATCCCATTTTAACTAGATTCTTTATTACATAATCTTCCCGCCAACGCCAAAGCGAATTCAAATTTGGTTTTAATTAATATTAAAATGAAATGTGTACCTTGCAGACTCGCAAACGTGAACATAACTAAAACTGGCGGGTGAGGCACGATGTTGCCAGACTGAAATATATTCAGTTGAAAAAAGGAATCCATTCTTCAAAAAACAAGGAATTCACTCTTCAGAAGATTAAGAATTCTAGGAACTAAGGATTCCTGAAGATATCTAGTATATTCATACATATATTATTTGGCTGGTAATGAACCTCTCTAGCCAAAAATCTAACTTATTTAAGTTTATGTGTACTTTTACTACATTTTCGTCTCTGGTGACTAGGCTATATCGGTTGGGCTTAAGTATTAGGCTTTTTTCAGTCAATCTTAATAGGTAAATTTAAATTTTGCTTCAGTACTTAAGTAGTGTTTTAAATGATATTTATAAAGATATTTCTAATTCCTGCACACATGCCGCTCCTGGCGCGCTTTAGGGACTTCCCTGCAGCACGTGTGCTAGACCCATCAAAAAAAAAAATCAAAACAAGCGTTTTTGACTATTTGTTTATCAAATAAAAAACATAAGAGGACCTGAGTTAAAAGCTTGGCAACCAGGCGAAGTGTCAACCGTAGAAAATTTATTATCCCCTTACCCGCTGAGCCATCCTTGCATAAGATAATTTTCGCCTACTCTGACTACCTAATTTTCTACCACTTCGTATTTGTTCCCGTGTGAGACTATTGTGCGATCTTTGTAGACTTCGGGATAAGATAAGGCCACGGCTCTCTTTATGGTGTTGACGTGTTAAGTAAGTCGCTAATTTAATTTTGAGGAAATTAATAGGCTTAGATTATTTTAGCATCATGCGAAATTTGTTTACTATATAGAGAAGAAATCGGTTGCTGCAATGTGAATATTACGAGTTTCGGATTTTGCAGTCGATGTTATGTTTTATATGCACAGAGCAACCATTAATATTCAGGACTGCTATTGCATAGCATAAAATAATGCTATCATCTACAAATTAGGTAACTATACTCACATATGATCTGGAGTAGACAAATCACAAAGAGCTAGGAGTATCGATATTAATTCACAACAAATTAAAGAGATATATAAAAGATTACCAATACATCACAGACAGAATAATTCTCCTCAAATTAAAAATGTACGGTTACAACCTAAATATTATTGGAGTATATGCACCAGTAGATTCAGAGGACAATCGAACAAAACACAACAAAAGGATCAGTTTTATGAAGACCTTACCAAAACTATGAGTACCATCAATCCCTCTTATGACGTGATAATCGCAGGGGACCTAAATGCGAGAGTTAAAAGCCAAACAAATGACGTAACAGTAGGAAACTACGCAGAAGACGTAGAAAATGATAATGGAGAGAGGGTCCCAGAACTGTGTGATCAATTTGATCTGAAATTAATAAATACTTTCTCCCCCCACAAGGATATTCATCGCTTTACTTGGGAGAGACTATCATTAAATCAGAAATCCATAATAGGTTATATTATAACTAAAGTTCAATCCACATTCCAAATATACGACACCAGAGTTAAGAGAGGAGCCAACTGTGACACAGATCACCATCTATTGACTACTAAAATAGTGTACCCTTTTTCATCAAAAAACAATAAAAATTTACAAACTTATCCCACAGACGAAGACAAGATAGAAATAAAAATGAAAAGATACAAAACTTATCTATTTCAACACGGAAGTGTTAAAGAGCTTTATCAAAGAAGATTACACAATGAATTACTTACACTGGAACCAACCGAAGATATAGAGCAAGAATATGAACGCATTAAAAAAGTGATCCACAAGGTGGCACAAGAAACTTTAGGAGATTATAAGTGGGAAGAAAAAAAAACATGCAGATATTACATAACCGAAGAATTAAAAGAACTAATAGAGGAAAAAAATAGATTACACCAAAAGTATTTAACAAACAAGTCAGAAGCTACCCGGGCAGAATACAAAGAAAAAAATAGAGAGGTACGTAAGGAAATAAAAAAAGAAAAAAATGAATACTGGGAACGGAAATGTGCACAAATTAACACGTATATTGGAGGAGCACAATCGACAGAAGTGTGGCAAACCATCAAAAATATGAAAACGAACAACAAAGAGAGGGCCGTAAATTTAATACGGAAAAATTATTACGAAATATTACTAACTGAAAACGGACAAGAATTCCTTAGTATAGAGGGCAATGAATTAGAAGACACAGAGGGAAGGGACTGGGACGAAATAACCATGGAGGAAGTACAAGCAAATCTAAAAACGATAAAGAATGGAAGAGCGGCTCTGCAGAAATGATTAAAAATGGAGGTATAACTATGTGGAGAACAATAACTAGCTTAATTAATAATTGTATATCACAAGGAAGAACACCTACCGAATGGAAAAAAGTTACATTTGATCAATCTCTAACAAAGGAAATAGAAGAGACCCTAATAATTATAGAGGTTTATGCGTTACAAGCACTATGAGCAGACTGTACGGTAAAATATTGCAGAATAGAATAAGAGAATCAATAAAGGAAAGATATCCGAAAACCATAGCGGATTTACTCCGGGCCGGTGGTATACAGACAACTTGTTTACTTTACAAAAATTGATAGAAAAGAAGATCCAAAAAGATGACGAAATACATATGACCTTTATAGATCTTAAGAAGGCATACGATAGTCTACCGAGAAATAACTTTGGCATGTCTTGAGAACAGTAGGGATAAAAGAAGGAATGGTAACAACAATAAAAGAGTTATATAATGAAAATATAGGATATGTGAAACAAGGACGCTATTCACATTACAAAAGGTCTAAGACAAGGGTGTTGCCTTTCACCAATCTTATTTAATATATTTGTAGACAACGCTCTAAATAAATGGAACCGCACTTGCCAAAGCATGGAGATCTCCATTAGTGATAACTATTATCGTTGAACTTGCAGACGACCAAGTAATAATGATACAAGATGCATTCGATATGGAATATGTACTGAAGAGATTATACATAGACTACAAGGAATGGGGACTGGAGGTGAGCCTTGAAAAGACGGAGTATATGGTTGTGAACTCGGAAATAGAATTTGATGTCTTAATTAACAACGATACACATGTCAAACAAGTCAAGGAATTTAAATATCTAGGAGTACTGATTGACAAAAAAAATGGTATAGGTAAAAAGGAAATACAGAATAAAATACAAAAAGCCAGGAGGATCATAGGAGCTCTTAACTCAATATGGTGGGATCAAAACATAACTACACAAAACAAAAAGAGAATTGGAAGAACAATGGTAGAATCGGTTTTAAGTTATGGAATTGAACTGTGGGTAATGAAAGAAGAGGATAAAAGAAAAGTAACGACGATAGAGATGGATTACCTGAGAAGAAGCGCCGGAGTGTCCAAATTCCAATACATAACAAACCAAGAAATACGCAACAGAACAGCAGCAACAGAAACAATTATACAAAGAATAGAAAATAGGGGATTAAGATGGTTTGAACACCTACTCAGAATGAACGATACAAGATGGCCCAAAAGGCTCTTGACATGAAAACCACCGGGAAGAAATAAAAAAGGACGACCACGTAGATCCTGGAATGAAGATATGAGACAGGCCATGAGGTAACGAGGAATGGACGAAGAGATGGCAGACGATAGAGAGGTTTGGAGAAGGCGAATGGGAACACAACACTTAGTTGTATAATTGTTATATATTACTTGTGTATATGTACAGTTAAACCCAAATATATATATCTACACATTTATAACGCCATTTTAAAGCTGCATCTCTGCCGATTTTTCAGTTTAAATTTTAGTGCTTAATATTGACATACAGACTATCAAGTAAAAACGTGACAGCTCGTATTCTTGAAAAAATGTATTTTGAGAAAATTTCTTGCAATGTATTCTTTGGTGAGCTAACTAACAATGGCGTAAGTTGTCCAATCGCCTCTTGCATCAATAATCGCCTGGCATGTTCGAGGTAGGCTGTCGACGAAATTTTTTGTATACCCTCGCGGCAATGACCTCCAAATTTTTTCGGATCTTGCGAGACAACTGAGTTAAAGTCCGTAGAGTCTTTCCTCTGAGCTTTGTCTTTATAAGGGACCAAACGCTTCCAATAAGGTTGGCATCCGGCGGGTGTGCGGGCACTCATGGGATACATTCAAACCCAATTTTTTTGAATTTTGCCGCTCCTTGACGCGATGTCAATTTCGGGTCCCGTGAAAACAAAGATACGATTCATTTTTCGACTTTTGGAGTAACTTTGCCTACCAAGACACGTTTTTGCAAGTCGTCAACATGCTTTGTCTCGTTAAAACTATTTATCCACTTCTTTATAAACGACACTGACTTTTTAATATATTTAGCGGCCGCAGAATGTGTAATTTTAGGCCCCTTTCGATGGGAACAAAGAAAGACTGCCTCGAACCGACGAGCAAACGAGTGACTCATTTCGGATTTTACGTGATTTCGACGAAAGTTCAGAATCGACTGATACTTTTACTAAAACGCGTTGTAAACAAAGGTTCCCTCTACTGATTTTTTGTTGAATCGCATCAACCAAAAATTAAATATCACGGACACGTTCTTACTTGACAGACCGTATGACTGGGATATATAGTGACGAGCAGAAATGTTGCGACATTTGGGGTTTTTCTTTAGTATTAAATTCAGAAGAAAAGTGAGTTTATAGATGGATTCTGCATCACTTGAAACCCAGACAATGATTTGGACATTTGATTTTCCAAAGTCCAAAATTTACTCTGTTTGTGACAAGACTGAAAACATTTTTTAGCAAAAAATGTTTGGAATTTCATTTTATGGCAGTATGCAAGATAGATTGAACAAAAATCGCAGAAAATGAGCTAGAAAATTCATTTGAATCACTGCTAAATCGCAATTGCTAAAAGTGCATTAAATTAATCTTTAAAAATTTGTGTCGTAAAATCCTTACCTAGGCTAAGTTAATTAGGTCCTTGACATGTATATATCTTAAGATCCAATCTGTATTTTCATGAGCCACGCACAGTAATGTACAGAAAATAATAGACCTCTGCAATTCTGTAGAGAAATAGTGTTCAGTATTTTTTATACTATAAATTACACAGGTATACAAAAAAAAACTTCTATCTTTTAAGTGAAACACGTGTTTTCTTAAGTATTTTTTATGCTAAACCCAAAAAAATCGCAAAAAACATCCACCGCGAAGTTTTTTCAGAAAACACACTTAAAAGTTTCCAAGAATAGTAGTAAATTGAAAAAAAAAATACATTTTAATAAATAAAAGTCGTAAAAGAAAATCAAACATTCGGTCATTTGAAGATAAATTGAAAAGATCAAAAAATAAAAGAAAAAGTTTTAAATAAAAAATTTCTAATTAAAAAAAAACGGAAAAAAAGAAAAATAAAAAACAGAATCGTTATTTTCATATTATTTTTAATGGCTTTTTATATGCTAAGAATTTCTAACTAATCCATATGTTTTTTTTTTTTGAGCACTATATAGCAACTTCACCCTCGCGTTATTAAACATGTGATTATTGTCTATGCCGTGTTCAGCAAAACCTGTTAATTTTTATTTATTTAAAATAGAGTGCCTGTATTCTTTTAATCTTTAGTGTAGGCTCCGATCCATTTATCCCACATAGACATCGTCACAGTCATCAGAGTTAAGTTCATATATACCCAATTTTCCATGTTAGATTTCTTTTTGTTATTAACTAAATATCGGGCTATATTGTTTTTATTGACACTTATACAGTTTTTTTTTCTAACTTATTAAGGCTATTGTTGATTTTGTTACTAATACCACCGACATAGTTGATAGCAAACCATTGTCGAAGATTTAATTATAATTATGAGTAAAATGGTTATAATAATAACAAATAAGTAAATAAATCACTCACACACTCACATACTAACTCACACATTCACTCACTCTCATATCGTCATACTCACTCAATTACTTACTTGCCAACTAACACACTGACTTGCTCGCTCAGTCACTCACTAACTCACACCCTCACTCATTCAAATGACCCCATACTTACACACTCACTCAATTCTACACTCACCCACTCGCTCACTCACTCACTCGCTCGCTTACTCACTCACTTACTCGATCATTCACTCACTCGCTCGCTTGCTCACTTACTCACTACCCTACTCATCCACTCACATTCCCCCATATTCACCCAATCAATCTATCTATAAAATTGACTTCTAAAACTGTCAAGGGATATACATTAGACTGCATTTTGCAACCTTTTGTTCCGAAATAGTAAACGGATATTTTTTTTCACAACATTAAACACTCATATTTTGATATCAAATTCGAATTTGAAACTTAAAAAAACTACTAGAGATGATAGTTTTGATCGAAAAAAAATCTTTTATAGCTGTTGCATTTATTTACTTAAAAAAAGCATTTTACCAACCACGCAGCACGCTTATAAGTGTTAAAAGAGAGTTTTTTGTTGAAACTAAACATGAAACTTTATTTTTTGATGTTAAGTCAGGATTAAGAACTTCAAAAAACACTGAAAATAATACTTTTGTTGCACATAATTATTTCAAACAGCATTTTACTACGTAGAGACATTTTTTTTGTATACCTATGCTCGTGATAATTTTCGCGCACTCTACACTTTATGAAAACCAATCCAGAATTTTTTCAAAATTTTTTTTCAGTACTTTTCGAGATAAGGTGGATGGACAGGGGTGTTTTTGCCATTTTTTAAAAATAATACAAAGAAAAGTATGCGCAAGTATTACATCATATATATTTTTGAACTCGTGTTTACACAAGTTTTCATTTGTTACCCGACTCGTTGACCTGGTATTTGTTTTACCACGCAAAACTAACCCCTTAACTCTAAATTTAACTTTCAAAATTACACGGAATTTTTTTTTTATGGGTCTAGCACACGTGCTGCAGGGAAGTCCCCAAAGCGCTTCAGGAGCGGCACGCGTGCGGAAAAAGCGATTCACGTTGTTCTTGAATCGATGTAAATTGCACTCGGTGGGAAACACAGCGCTGGGCAAATTATTCCAAAGGGATGATGTTCTCCATATAAAAGACTGCTAGAAAAGCGTTGTATGCGGAGTAACAAGCTGAACCTCATATGGATGTGAAGCACCAGCGCGAAGTGTATTTCTAACATGCACCGCTTTGGGAGGAATTAAGCGGGCTACATCCTTCGAACACTTTCCATGAAAATACTTGTAGAACAGACTCAAGTCGCCAACCGTTCTTCGATGTTCCAGCAAATCAAGGTCGCCGGTCAGTTCCGGGTCTCCAATCAGACGAACAGCTCTTCTCTGAACAGAATCCAACAAATGCAATGTATGTTTGGAAGCGGAACCCCAAACATGGGAGCAGTATTCCATAGTTGGTCGAATTTGAGCTTGTAAAGAATTAACAGTTGTTGTGGAGTGTAAAGCTTTCTGGTTCGAAATAGTATTCCCAACTTTTGAGAAGCTCTCCTTGCTATGTCTGCAACATGTTCATGCCAGGACATATTTCCTCCCAAATTAACCCCTAACAAATCGAGCGACGATGTTAGGGGAATGAAGTGCCCCGATATAACTATGTCGGGTTCAGCAACGTTAACTTTTTTAGAAAAAAACTGCCGCCTGAGTTTTTGTAGCGTTAAATTCCACTCGGTTACTGTCACCCCAAGATAAAATTTCTTCCAGGTCTTTGTTAAGTTGAACGACCTCCTGCTGTCTGCGGATATTTGCCTGAGCAGCGGATGTCCGAGCGTTCAAAGTGAATGAAGAGACAAGCGTACTGTCATCTGCAAAGCTGCAGATTGGATTCCCGGTCTTTTCCAGCAGATCATTAATATAAATGAGAAAGAGAGTAGGAGACAGTATGGAGCGTTGGGGACAGTATGGAGCGTTGGGGACAGTATGGAGCCTTACATCATATGCGCCACCTCGCCCTTATAAATGTGGAAAATATTCCCCTTAGGAACAGAACTTTTTATAATAGTACAGCGAGAAGAAGATTCACACTCAAGTTTTTTTCTAAGCTATAAACTTTGTGCGGAGTACTGACGGGGACCAAAAAGTCTAAAATACATGTGTACAACTTTCATTACTTTTGACAGAATCCCCGATAATCATCTTTTCGTTGTATGTTTGTATATTTCAGTAACATTATACACATCTAGTACATACTGAATTGAAAACCTCCCTTTTTGAAGCCGATTAAAAAGATCATGTATGGTGTTAAGATATTCACAACTTTCATAAGTCCGTATTAACTCGGGTTCATATAACATCCCGCAAGGGTTAAAACTTGGAAATGTAGTATGTCACTTTATATTAAAACTGTTTAAAGTTTAGGACTTTAAAAGGGGAAGTTTGTGAATGGGGTTATGTTCAAAGGAAAATCAAATTAACACCTCGTGTATGGAATTGCTTGTGTATTTAAAGCTTTACAGTGCAACTTTCTAATTTAATAAATTTCTTCTAATGGAAACCCTTTGTAGATGTATTTTAAAATGATTTGTTTAAGTGCTTCTTCTCTGTAGTTAAATATTGCACCAAGAAATATTCTTTTGGGCAGATGGAAATCTGATGTTTTTAATCGACTTCTAAAAAGTCTTCAATTCAATACATATGTAAGTAATGGTGTTTAAATATTGCAATATTTATGTATGATAGTATATATACGCGTTCAAACCAACAACCAAACTTCGAGAATGTTTTCTTTGAATATCTACAAAACTACCATACTCTACGAAACTTTTTGGATTCGATCAAGTATTTTTCCAATTAAGTCATAGTGAATGAATCAGTCAAACCAGTTCTTTCACTCAAAGTTATTTTTTATATATCTGAGAGTAGTCCATAAATAGTTTTGAGTGAACCAAGATAAACAAGAATAAAAAAGCAGTGCCTACCCAGCTACCTGCCTGCTCGAGGCAGAAAGTCAGTACGCAGCCAGATAATTATGCATGCAGACCGTTGACGTGCTGCATATCCAATATTTTTTCTCTTACTGTGCTACTTTCATATTCGGTTATCTTTTTCCCTTGGCCATCACTCCTTTATAGAGACCTACCCATTTTCAGCAAATTCCTTACTGTTTTACTTAAAAATAAAATATATTTAAGTACCTCGCTTACCATTGACTACAAGGAGAAAACAAGGGATAAAAAACTATAAAAACATTATTTTTCTTAATCTTAAATAGTTAGTATTTACTTTCTTATAAAAGAAAAATCTATTTAATAAAAGAAATGTTTGCTGTTGCCACTCTAAACGAAAAACGTAACAGACGTGAGCAATATGTATTTAAAATTGAGTATACAAAATATAATATGAAAAGCACAAAAGTAGGCAGAATTTTTAAGTCGGCACAAGTGGCGATCGCTTATTAACTTGGGATAGCCATGGACAAACGTCAAGAGTCAAAAACCCGTTCATACTCTCGCGACTCTGCATATGCGGCCCGCCCATTGTGCATCCCAGTGGCGCGAAAAAGTTTACTTAAGTAGTCTCTTAAATTGATACTTTGTTCTGGTTTCTTCAAATTTCAAGAGAAATTTAGCGATGGAGGTAGTTTTTGTGGTTGATGAGGTTTTCAGACATTAAGCTTCATTTAATAAGCTTTTTCTTATGTGCTAAGTTGGCATCGACTTCATAATTTTGCTTAATTGTGTATGGTTACGTATTATATTGTGTGTATTAAGTATTAATTATATATGATGTAACATTCATTTTTTTCCTAGATTTTAAGACCATGTAATGTTACTGATTTTTCACTTCAAATTGTACTTATTTTCATTTTTGTATCGAACGGTATATTAACAGAGATTCCAAGACGTTCGGTATATACTGTGCAGTGCGGGTTCCTGACCGAATCTACCGCTACGCCGCGATTGGTGAAGTGAAAAGCACTATTTTTCGTCTTCGGGGGTAGTCATAGTTCAGAATTTAAATGTAATAACTACTAGTTAGGCTAGAATTTTTTTGTAGAACTGCAAAGGTTAGAACTTTTTATTTTTAAAAACATGAATAAATTTTCTTTTTGTTGATTAAAGCTAGTGTCTCACTGAATACCTATTTTTCTTTTCGGGATAAGTTGTACTAGACTAATTCTTTTTAGTAATACCCATAAAACCCTTCAGTATTTTTTCATTTTTTTAACTGAAGTTAGATCCTTTCTATTTTAAAATGAATGGTGCCCAAAAACTTGTACAACTGAAGCTTTTTAAAATAGAAAAAAAATTCCAAAAAGACGTACAAAAATTATCTCTTACCCATATCTCTCTACCAAGGAAAACTGAGCTAGTGTGTGTTTAATTTCTTTAGTTCTTTTAAAATCAGAATTTACAGGTTACAAAATAGCGCTGTCAACGCGGGGCTTTTGGAATTTTATTTTTTAAAGGGTTCAGTGTACTAGCTTTCGAACAAAGTAAAAGCTCTAACTTTGCAGATATTTTTATTTCATAATATTTATTAAACGAAACTACACTATAGCAGTAAGACAAAAGCAGGAAATTTGTAGAATTTTTTATTTCAATTTATCTGATGGTGGTATAGATATTTGAATTTTGTTAATAGACTCTAAGATAAGAGATCCCTGCTTTTTCCTTAAAAGCTACCTTTATAGTTCAGATTGGCAGATGTGCTGGTTTACTTTAATTTTTGCAGTGTTAGATTTATTTTGCGGAACCGAGAAAAAAACTGTTTTTTTCTCACCGATGTTTTGCATGAATATTAAAATACTTTGCTGATATGAAACGATATTTGGAGATTTTTTTGTTGGAAATTCTTAACATATTTGGTAAAAGAATTTTAATAGAAGGCAATACTTAGAAATTTTTTTTGAAATTGTCGAAGATTTTTTAAATGTTTGGTAAAGAAGTTTACATATTTTAAGTGCCTTTACATATTTTTTATTTTGACTATTAGGAGCACAGGAGAAATATTTTCACGACTTTTTAAACAATTCTTTTAAATTTTATTCATTTATCATGGAAGCCTTCAATTTTAAAGTCAATCACCTACTGGAAAATGAATTAGACTATGAACTGAAAAATCCGTCGTACTTTCTCAGAACGTCCGGTCGCGGATAAAAGAAAGATTCTAACGAGGATCTTAAGTAAAGAAATATTCCAATAGATCAGATCGGACTAAATAGTTACTAAAAGTTTCAGATTTTTTTTGTCTAATAAAAATTCTCCTCAAGTTAAAACTCCTGCTTCTCCAAATGGTCACATGTATCCTTTATTCGTGCATAAATATTTAGATAACAGACCGCATATCAAGATAAATCTATTAGGTGCCCATTTATCGGCTTTATTTGACTCTCGTGCAAATGCCTCCGTTATAGGTCAGAATGGTATTAAAATTTTAAGTCGTTTAAGTATAAAAATATGCCATGTCAATAATAGAAGTGTTACCACTGCAGATGGCAGCCGTCTAAAAGTTTTAGGTACGGTTGAGTTGCCGCTAGTCTGCAATGGTCATTGTTTAGTAATCTCTGCTCTAGTAGTACCTTCTCTATCACATACTTTGGTTTTAGGATGTGATTTTGCACAAAAATTCGGAATTTTTGTAAATTT
>CM032451.1:62432809-62442287 GCA_019049505.1 Pachyrhynchus sulphureomaculatus | reverse complement strand
TGAGGTCAAAAAAGTCTTTTCAGTACTGCACCTCTACTTAACCATCTCCCTTCAGAATAATACAGGACATCTCAGTGTTATGCTTCCATATCTGATAGAAATTGTTGAAATTGGCGATATGTTAACCCATTTTTCTGATGTAGTGTACAGTGGATATCACGAAGTCCATTACTTCTTTCCATGCAAGAACTTTGCAGCATAACGCTTCTTGGTGGGCCATACAATGGAAAAATAATGGAATATCGCAACCTATCTCTGCTAGTTTAGACTGACTTTCCCGGATGTCACAGATTTCAGTTTTGGCGCGAAATTAAAATAATTCCGAATGATAAAACCTTTATTTACAAAACATTCGCGGACCGCCGCTTGCCCACCGCTGCTCTACACCATATAAGAGGACCGACCAGACATATCATTATATTACTCGTAGGCGCAGAGTGCCACTGTCTTTGAAGCAGCATATTTTTCAACTTTAGAAACGTATCCTTTGCCATGCCAACCCGTAGTTTAACCTCTCCATCACAATCCCATCGTTCGTTGACGACATAGCCAAGATATTTGAATGTAGTAACCCTCTCAGTCTCTTGATCCTTTATAAATAGAGATGCATAAGGTTACCTAAAAAGAATATTTTAAATTTCACACGTATCTTGTTCCGAAATTAGGGAAAGCCTAGTTTTCTTTAGCGTCATAAAAATATATAGTACAAATCATGATCTTTGGGATTAGATCGTGTCAAATTCGAGTGACTTTCTGACGCTTCTTCTACGATTGTACGAGATAAATACAGCTATTTTTACTCTTCAAGATTAGACGAAGTAAGACGGAGAAGAAAAGCTCCAGGTATGATTTAAACTATAACCTCTATTCCAGCTAATATTGTACTTGTAAACTACTTTATATAACTCTTGTATGGCTTTTACCACAGTGGCATTGATGCTGATTTGCTGAAGTACTTCAAATAATCTGTTAATTGGTACTATATCGTACGCCTTTGTCAAATCAACACAAACTAAGTGAGTTTCTCTATTAAAATCCTACGTGGAGATTTAATTTTCCACATAATTTTAGATAGTTAATCTTTAACAGACATGGTGAACAGACATCATGGTTTTTGGAGTCTGAATGTGTAAAATTGAAATGATTTTCCCACCTTTTCCCTACAGGAACAGAAATATTTTTCCCTCTAAATTAGAACAGTTTGTTTCTGCTTTTTTGAGAAATAATTCAATTGAAGTTTGAATGTTTTTGTATTTATAATAAAACTTCGTTCAATCGATATTACATAATCGTAATCAAATAAGTTTTATACTCGTACAGTCGGTCAAGCAAGAATATGTCGCGAATTGTGCATTTAAAATATATTATATTTAAAAAAATGTTTAAATCATCATTCGACAGTAAGGGATCATCATTAAAATGCTAATGATTCAGTAGTTCGTCGAGCCCCTATCAATGTCGATGATCACCTGGCATCTTTGGGGCATAATTTTGAAGAGATTTTCCGCGTATTCTTTGAACAAAGGTTTCCAAATTGCGCGAATTGCTACGAAGCTTTTGTTTGATGTATGACCATACATTCTCGACTGGGTTTGCATCGGGCGACTGGGGTGGCCAATCTAGTATGATGGTACCATATTCCCCTTTCTACTAGCTACATTTTTTACTCCGATATTTGAGATCATTATTCTAGGATCCACTCCTCATTTTTATCGACAAAACAACCATCTGAGAGTCGGTACTAATGCCTTCTTGTAAATCTAGAGTATTTTTTCAGCAGGACTAAAAAATACATTACACTTAAATTCCTTTATGAGCGGCCCGAACGAGCCAGTGTTAAAAACAAGGCGCCCCGCACTATGGGACAGAATCGTGCGTACCGTCTCAAAAATCTGTAACTTTGTCGTTGATTGAAGTAAAATAGCTGAAATTTGGTACGTAGTATCTCTAATGTATATTACTATCAAATAATGGTACACTCGTTGTTAATTTTTAACCGACTTCACGTGTGTATTTTTTTTTGTTCCTTTTTTTTTGTTTTTTTTTTAATGTTTGTTCCAATATTACTCCACCATTTGTGAACCTATTTTAAAAATTCTTTTTTTGTTTGAAAGGTTATTGCTTGCAGTTGGGTCCCATAATTTTTTTTTGGAAATCGGACGGACAAAATGTCCGTCCGAAAAATTAATTTTTGAATATCTCGGCCATTTATAAACCGATTTTCAAAATTCTTTCTTCTTTTTGAAAGAATTTGTCAACAGGCTGAACACATAAAAATTTTGGAAATCGGACGGATATTTTGTCCGTCCAAAATATTGATTTTTAGATAACTCTATTGAAAATTTATGAAAATCGGAGGGAGGAAGTCGGCAGTAGTAGTTCTCAAAAAAACGTCGAGCTAGATTGCCGTCATTGCTATTTCCACTTCCTTGCCGGGGTTTTATCAACATGCAATCCCCATTTGGCTTCGAAATAGACTTTGTACAAGTTTTTTCTTGTCTTCTCTACTTTTTTTTATCTTCCGGAGTTCTCGCAGCCCATTTTTTAAACGAAAGATTATAGGAAATATGTAAAGCTAACTCCATGCACCTAATCCATGCATGCAACGTCGACAAACCGTACTCGTAAGCATTCATATTATCTGGCTTTGATTCAATCTTCTCCAAATTATTCATATCGCTTGATTTAGCCCCACACACCGTACACACAGCTCCAGAACTTGTGTCAGTTAGAACTTGTGTAACTTTTCCATCCACCATAGTTAAGAACAACTCGTGACTTATTTCAATTAGCTGGTCCCCCATGTGTATCTCAGAAATTTTCAAATTATTAATTTGACCCCGAATATCACCGACACCGAACGGGTTTTCTCGGGCGTTTCTTTTGCAAATTCCATCAGAATTGGGTCGGCAATATCGAATAAAAGAGCAAGTCGGATTTTGCCAAACCTCTTTTGTTTCTGTATTAATCAGCTTTATTGGTACCAAAGACGCTATAAATAAGTTTGCATCTGAGACCAAGTTACTTTCATCTGTTAAAATTTGTTTATATTCACTTTGTCCCGATGAACCATCACATCCCATTTGGTAAACAATTTAATATTTCTTTTTGTTGGGTTGTAAATATTTTTAATTTTTAAGATACGGGCAGTAGTGTGATCCAGCAAATCTTGTAGATTTACTTTAGCGCCTGTATCGTTTATTTCAATGCTGGAGGGTGGAGGATAACACAGTTTTTTTGCGTTTGTTAATATATTATATGACGGCAATATATCGAAGTTTTTGTTAATTAGACTTGCTCGAAGTAATTCGTATTGTGATTTCGAAAGATCTAAATCAGCAAAAAGACTTTAAGCTTCATCCGCCGTAAAATATGTTGCATTGCGAGTTTCATGCAACAATTTTTCCTTTATGATCTTTTTTCATCTCTATCACAATTCCGCATCATTGCAACAACAAAAGCTTCTTCCAATTCTCCTTCAGACCGCAATCCTTGGACGTATGCGTTATGTATATTCTCGAGTCCATATTCTTGAATTAACTCCATATTCTTCCTTTTTTTCGATTTCTCTGACAGATCTTCATAAGACTTTGATGGACGTCCACGTTCTCCAGATGTTGTAGGTTTGATATCCATTGGTATTTCGTCGAACTGTACCTTAAATTCACCGTCTAACCACGTTGTATTTTTATTAAAGAAACGTTCTTTAGTTCGGTTAGATGTGGTCCAGCGATTGTTACAAGCTGATATAAGCGATTTTTGAATACTTTTCACAACTAATTCACTTTTTGAAGACGACAAATGATGGTGTTCTAAGTATTTTTGAAAATCTTCTCCTTTTGTCCTATGGTCAATGAAAAATTCGCATAATACTCGTCGAGGCACAACAAATTCACTCATTTTGTTGTATAGGTACTACGCAAATATTGTTTTTACCGAGGTTGGTGAAGACTCTATGTCGAAGCACAATAAAGTACTGGTAAATGACAATTAAATCAATAACTTTTATACTTCAATTCCGTGAGGAAAATATTATTATCTGCGGGTCACATATTTATCGCGTTCTTATATGATATGATATGATTTCCAATAACAGTATTTCCACCTTACCTAAACTTTAATTTAGGTAGTAATCTATCTTTATATATAAAACACAAAAAATGTTTCTACCTACCCAAGGCAGCTCTACCAGGTAGTAGCAGTTCGGCAACAACAAAGCCGAAAAAAAATCACATGTATTTCGTTGGTAGAAAATTCCCCACATTGTCAAAAATCACGAGAGCTTCTCTCAAAAAAACAACCACTTTATGTATGTATATAGTTCATTCTCTCAAAAAACAACCACTTTATGTATATATGTAGTTCAATGCGGTAGTTTGTAAACAAAATTTTGACAACTTGCTGGGATGTAAACAATAGTCACCTGTTCTAGTGATATTACCTTGTAAAGCTGCCTTGTACCTACCTACCTACCTACATATCTACCTGCCTACCTATGTCCGCTATAGACGCTAGTAGACAATATTATTTAACAATAAAATGTCAGAAATAATCTGTTTTTCGAAAAATCTCCTGAATCAAATCTTAAAAAAAATTTCCCTCCCCATCAGGTATTTTTCGTCCCATTTAAAAGGGGGGCAGATTCAGGCAATTTTTTTTTTTGCCTTGACTTTTATACGAGCTGCTCTATGTGATGGTATCAAAATTACGACATCGGCAGACATCGCTAACTGTCAAAAGTCTATTTAAAGTTTCTAATAAGGTTAGGATATTTGATACTGCAAAAAACAATCGTGTACCTCTCCAGTTTTTACATAAATGTCTACTTAAATGCTTTTTAAATAAGGTACTTAATAACCATTCTAACCATATATCACACTTATATATTTGCATAATAATGAAAGTATGACCATGTAAACTGGTGCAATTCTGTTCTACATAATCGACATTATTTTGAGCGTCAACTTGCAAGTCAAGTTTTATTAAGAAAAAAATGAGAAATAATCTATTTTAAATTCTATATGATATGTATTAGACATTCAGTTAGATATGTGCATTAACAAAATATTCAATATCGAACATTCGCAAAACCTATTTTTGAGACGGTATGCACGATTCTGTCCCATAGTGCGCCGTGCTGAAGTGCATACAAAGTGTAATGGCTCAAGTTCTCAATCGTTTGCGTTTTTTACGAATTGTCAACTGATTTATACATTCTAGAATATAAATGTTACATATATTAATGGAAAGTTACACAAAGAAACATTAAAATGTCATTAACTAAGTAATAATTCATAGATATTTTAACTTTATCGTTTATATTCTAGTTGTATAAATTTTTATCGATAAAAATAAATTTTTACTTAATAATAATTCCTAAGAAAATTAAGGTAAATTAGGTAATTTTCCATCTTTCCCATGATTTCCTATGTAGTTTTGCTTACATTTGTACATTGTGCTATTATCGCCATTGGCAGATTGGGTACTACTAAATACCGATGTTAACAAGTAAGGTAACTACATGTGTTGGCTACTAATACATTTTTGGATATATTTTTAAATTTTTGCTGCTGTCGTGATTATGTTACGAGATGTCGAATACTGTCATCTTTACTTCGGCTAGCTGATGAGCTCTCTAAAATGGAGCGAAACATGGCGTCCTAGTTTAATGAATAATAGACACATGCCTGGCGTTTCCATTATTCACGGATCTCCCCTACTTTAAAGGGGTTACATACACCTGGGCGCTGCAAAAAATATGTCTATTTAAAAAAAAATTAAGGGTTATTATTTTAGGTAAAGATGAATAGTCTCACAAAGCCTGTTTCCGAAAGACATCCCCAAACATTCATCTTCACAGGATGTTTCAGGGTGCTCTGTTACTAGTAGTTAGTAAAAATTGAGCAGGCTCTCAAGGTGATAATAAAACCCCGAAATGAAGCTTCATCGGAAAAAATTACATCGCTCCAGTTTTGATCCATATTTTCCTCTGCACGCGCGAATCGTTTCTCTCTGTGTTTGTCGATCAGCAATCGTTTCTTGATTGAACTCCACCATTTCAAATCGTTAGTCAGAGATAAGTGCGAATCGCTTGAAACGATATATCCAATCCTTTCTGCTTTAGTTTCTGCGCCTCTTGACACAAAGTTAATTGGGGATTTCGAGAAAACATCTTAATAATCATTTTTTTGTCCTTGTTCGATAGTTTTCCTCCCGAACCACATTCTTTTAGATCATCAACATTTTTTTTTTTTTAAATGTATCACTTTTTTTATCGTTCACCTTCCCGCCTGAGTAGGGATTTTACCCTTTTTTCAATATCCTAAGGATATCGGCGAGGATCTCGTAATATCCCTCAACGTTGCCCAAGTGCCGAAACATACATTTTTGTATTTCACAGCACGTTTTAGACAACGCGGTAGTGCTGCCTCGGACCTAACTGCATTTCTGCAAGCAACTATTACTTATGTATGTTTACTTATGTATGTATGTGGCCAGACCAAATATACTTAAATAAATTAATAAATAAGTATACCGCGCCGCAAGCAAGTACTGCGCCATGGAGTTACGCGCCGCTTGCTAACGAATGTCCTGCATTTGCCCACATACTTAGCAGCCGCTATATGCATCATTTTCGCACCTTTGGAGTGATTATATGGGAACATAGCCACAATAAAAATAAACCGAATAGCGACAGTCCGACTCGGCATCTTTGATCTTAAGGGGTTCGAGTTTCTAATGATCACATGACCTGTCACCATATTGTTGGTATGATGTCCGCGACTTCTTGAAATATTTAAATTCCTTCTTTCAAGAAAAATCCTGTTCTTTAGAGTAACAATGAATTTTGCTAATTGTAATATTTCCATATTACAATTATCATAATCTTTGTATCATGCAGGGTGCCCCATAAGTATGGAATAATAATTCCACAGCATTGATTAATTAGTGTATCAAAAAGATGTTCAAATAAAAGTTAGAGGGTGTTATAAGGTGCACATGCTGACGTTGACAATAACATGTTTTGAACTGTCAGTTCGAAGAAATTACGCCATCTTAAATTTTTTTTTAAATGGGAAGCCCTGCATATTGTTTTATTTTTGAGTCCTGCTAAAAATGTCTAAATTGAACTGTTTTAGAATTATTGATATTTGAAATTAAGGAGACCAAATTAAAAAAAAAAATAAGCTGGCTTGTGTCAAACATTTACTGTCAAGAAACGGCTTAACGCGTCAAAAAAATGATTTATTGACGAAAACGTTTATTGCTGCATTTTGTGAAACTGCAATTTGAGCGTAATATCATAATGGTACATTTAACAGAAACTGAATGAATCACTTTTTTAATGATAGTTGGTTACGGAGACCGTAGGAGAACACAACAGGAGGTGTGTGATCTTTTTAACGCAGAAAAAATCCGAATCGAGAACCTATTACCCAATCCGTAGTTAGCAAAACATTAAAACGATTTAGACAATCAGGTCATGTTAAGAATCGTTCTAAATCTGAACCTTTAAAAGTTAAAACAAGCGATGATAAAAAGTTAGATATTTTATTGGAAATTACAGAAAATTCCCATACAGCCACTCGTCAGCTTTGCATAAACCACGACATACCGTACCTTAAGTCGTATACTGAATGAAGTAAAATTGCATCCATACAAACTATACTATTGCAAGAATTATCTGAAAATGAGTACCATATACGCGTTGAATTTTGCAAGGTCAAGATGGAACGAATTAATAATGATCCTAACCTAGTTCATAATAATCCCCACTGGATAATCGACAGTCATACTCAAAGACACAAAAGATAAACGTGTGGGCAGGGATTTGTGGACGAGATATCATTGGTCCCTTTTTTATCGATGGAAATCTTACAGGACAGCGGTTTTTACAGTTACTCCAAAAGCAAGATATTCCAAGTTGTGCAGGTCTTTTTCCCAGTATCTTTGGTATCAACAGGACGGAGCACTTCTTCATTTTGAAATCAGTGTTCGTATATATTTGGATGCGATTTTTCCTAATCGATGAACAGGCAGAAGAAGTGCTGTAGAATGGCCTGCAAGGAGTTCCGATCTTACTCCTCTCGATTTTTTTTATGGGGTCATTTGAAAACCAAAGTACCAAAGTCGACCTGAAACTGTACAAGATCTAACATACAACAACGAATTCAGTATGAAGTAGCACAGATCACCCCGGATTCTTTGCAAAGAAGAATTATATCTATCTATAAGTTCTGTAACTTGTGGACATTTTCTGTCGAAATCAATTAAATGTTTTATAATGTAGAATTTATGTATTAATAATTTTAATAATTAGACATTAATTAAAATATTTCTGAACTTTTTTAAAGAATATTGATGAAAAAGCATTATAAACCAACATTGTGCGTGTACTTGGTACCCAACATCGTCGCGTCATTATTATTCTCTCCTAATTCCAGACAGGCAAAATAGGATCCACATTTCGTACAAAAATAAACTAACAGGAAAAATTTCATTTGCTTGTCGGAATTTAATTTAGAAATTTTCTACCGAGCTCGGAAAACAACGTAAATGATTTAAAACAAAACAAGCCAGCGTCAACGCGTACAAAATACTTCAAATTCTAGCAACGAGTCGTGCAAAAAATAACTACGACAGGTTTAAAAGAGAAATCGTATTTTGATTATGCTAGTATAGGTTTAATAATAAAAGCAGTTTGAGACCTAAGTATGTCTTGCGTTCAGACTCGCTGAGAAAGAAGGCCATTGCGGCAAGACTCTTAACATATGCTTCTTGCTGCAAGTAGGTTAAGATAGAAACACACAGTCTCTTAATCATAAAGTTATTATCATGAAATTTCTCCAGGTTTTTCATTACGATCATAGTACGAAAATAGAAGAATCGTCTATTACATAGTTGGTTGTCTGAAAAAAACATTCTTCGTTAGAACTGTGTGTTTAATAACATTTTATTTTATTAAACGCCTTGTTATAGGAGTAAGTGTGATTGTGTATTGTGAGGTTGAAAAATAAGTTTCACACAAAGAGCTACGTAGGGTTCAGAAGGCATTCTGGAATAATTAACTATGTTTGGATTTTGAATCTCCGCTACAAAACAGTTTTGTTTATGACGTTTATAACTGTAGTGTTTCTTCAGAGAGTGTTCTTTAAGAGCAGCAATCAAGTGATTTCTTTCTAATACCTTTACTATTAACGCTAAAGTACCCCAAGGCTCCATACTGTATCCTACTCTCTTTATCATTTGCGTTAACGACCAGAAATCCAATCTACACCTTGGCAGATGACAGTATGCGTTTTTCTTTTACACTTTGAATGCTCTAACATCGGGTACTCTTGTAAATATCCGCAGTCAGCGGGAAGTAGTTCAATTTGACAAGACCTAGAAGAAATTTTATCTTGGGGTTACAGTAACAAAGTAAAATTTAACTCTACATACAAAAACCCAGGCGGCAAATATTTCATAAAAAATTAAC